>OX375874.1:126719530-127319530 GCA_947359465.1 Metellina segmentata
GTGAAATTAATTCGCAGTTCATCAGGGCACGCTCAATGTAATGGAGTATCGGAGAGAATTAATTCCTCCTTAAAAACTTCCATTAACACCTTAAAAGAAAAAGATGTATCTTTGGAAAATGCTCTAATTATACACCAGTCATTATACAATGTATACCTTTATATAAAAAAATACTGGTGCAGCTGGTAGGATTGGCATACTTAAAGAAAGAGAAACTGACCTAAGGTGTTAAGTAATTTCAAAGAGTGTGTTGTGGAGTGTGTTTAATTTGTGTACGAGCCATTTTGCTGATGTATCAAAGGAAGAGGTCGGATCATTTTGAATACATAATTTAGAAATGGATTGGAGGTAAAAGATTTCCAATATGTTTAAAGGTGCTAGAAAGTAAGATTTAATTATACTTTCTGAAGATATAGGAGAAACTATTAGCATGGATGCTAAATTAGTGGATCTAAAGAACCATTATTTTGAACAAAGTACTAAAACCAAAATTCCTCCTACATGGGGTGTATCGTAAGTGAGTTATAACCGCAACATAAATGCAACTTTTTGCACAAATGCAACCCACCTGCAACTTTTTAAAATTTAGCTTAAAATGAATTAATATGAAATTTCTATTTTATTTTTTGCCCTCCAAACCAACTCCTCAATCACGTGATCACGTGTGTCTGATCTTGCGAAGGCCAAAGTATTGCAGATCAAACAAGAAGTTAATGGAAAGAAACTGTTTGTCCCAACAGATGAAAGTGAAATGGCTAGAAATACTTTTAACACATTGGTTGGCACTCTTGATAATGCAGAGCAAAACTTGCATAATGCGAGGTGCATAGTTTGCGAGGTGAGTGTAGTGGCGCAGTAAGCGCTGTCCCACGTGGAGAAGGGGTGACCCTGAAAGGGGAGACGAGAAGAGTTACGCGGGAACCTAGGCGTTGGAGCAAGAACGGCTTCTTCGATGTATGAATACGAGTGTGTATTTTGTCTGTAAAATAAAGTTTCCTTTAAAAATGGAAAGTGTTTGCTGTACTTGTAAACAAGGATGTCAATAAGTAGGACAAGATCGCTCGGGGTCCCTACAGTAGGGGAACATAGAGTTAGGTTGATTCCTGGTTGGGTTAGAAAGAAACCTTATTTGTATAGGATTCCAGAAACGCTAAAGTCGAAGGTGGATGAGCAGATCGAGGAACTTCTTTCCTTGGATTTAATCGAAGAGAGTTCAGCAGAGATTGCTCACCCAGTATTTTTTGTGCAAATAAGAAAGATGGAGGGATGCGGTTATGCATAGATTAGTGTTCACTAAATGACGCAAGTGACAGATGACTTCCCCATGGAAGATGCTGCACAATTGATTAACTGTATTGGAAAAGCCAAAGTGATAACTACAATAGACTTATTAAAGGGTTACTGGGAGATACCCATGGAAGTTGAGAGTCAAGACTTCACATCGTTGAAAACTCATAGAGAACAATACCGGTTTAAAGTCATGCCGTTTGGACTAAAGAACGCAGTGGCTACATTTCAACGTGAAATGAACAGAGCACTGTCTCAATGTCGAGAATTCCCATGAGCATATATCGATGATATTGCAATATTTTCGGGTGATTGGAAAACTCATTTAGTACACTTAAATATTGTCCTTGCAAAACTAAGAGAGTAGCACTTCACCGTGAACTTGAAGAAATGTTTGTTTGGTAAATCCGAAATAAAATATCTTGATCATATTATTGGTTCTGGTAAACAACAGACAAACCCGAAAAAGGTTAAAGCGATATCACAGTTGCCAGTTCCCACAGCTAAAAAACAACTGAGAAGCCTACTAGGTCTGTGCAATTATTACAGAGAGTGTATACTGAATTATGCCAGAATTGCGTTTCCCCTTACGGAACTCACCAAAAAGAAGGTCCCGGACAGTTTACCTTGGTCTGAGGCGCACAATAATGCCTTTCGATATCTGAAAGCAGCTTTGATGGATGCTCCAGCCCTTTACACTCCAGTATTGGGGCAACCATTCATCATCCAGACCGATGCATCCCAAATTGGCTTCGGGGCTTGCTTGTCACAGAAATTTAAAGACAAGATATATCCTATATCTTGTGCAAGCCAAAAATTATCTCAGGCTCAGCAATCCTGGCCAACAATTGAAAGAGAAGCTTACACCATAGTGTGGGGTTTAAAGAAATTTGAAATGCGGATATTTGGTGCAGAAATTGAACTTCATACTGACTATAATCCATTGGCATTCTTAACCAAAGGTGCTCCCCTGTACTCCAGATTGCAGAGGTGGGCATTTGCATTGCAAAAGCACACTATAACTGTCAAGCATTGTCCTGGATCACTATTAAACAATGCGATGCTCTTTCTAGACTTTTTTGAGAAAAAACAAACTTTGAGACACTTTAACTGTTGGAGTTTGATAAATCCATGCATGCTAAATATTACAATCAAGAAATATTTTGGAATTTTTTCCTGCATTTTTTATTTGTTCATTTATTTTAATCGCAAAAAAAATCTTTTCCTTCTTTGATCAAGGAAGCTATGAAGTCACTTTATCTGAAAGGAGGACGGAAGGTGAAAAAACTAATGAATTAATTTTAAAATGTTCTAGATTAAATTTTAAAATTCAGGCTGGACAAAATAAAAATTGTAAAAAAACTAGGACTACCCGAGTGCCAAATTTCATTATTGGAAGTCCCATAGATTCGTCAGGACACTGTTTCATTCATACAAACACTTCCTTTAATAATAATAGAGATTTCCCAAGTGCTTAACGTGCCTTATCCCTTCCATTTGCCTTTCAGTTTTTTATTCAATAAATTAAATTTTCATAATTATGAGGTTCGCTGAAATTTAGAAGGTACTCTGAAATTGATGTGTCCCTTTGTTATCCTCGGAAGGTAGGTAGGTATTTATATTAACATTGCACTAGGAGCAACTAAACAGGCTATTGGCAATGTTCCAAGACCTATGTCTAAGGGAATAACACCATTTAATTTTCAACCCCGGTCAGATGACGAGGTCACATCTGAGCCATGATGGATAGGCCCTTTATCTTCGAAAACATGAGCACGAACAGTAACCTGTTTTAACATGAGACTTTGTTTTTTTTTTAAATTGGGGCAAGGAATTCTTACCTCATCACCAGACCTCTACTCGTTTTCACTCCAATGATTGTTTCCGCTCTAGTCATCACCTTCGCTCCACTCATCATCAGCATTGCGCCCATCATCATCAGTCCACTCCTTGTTGACGATCCACTCCTCATCTTCCCACAGCTCTTCTCCCTCTTCTTCAGACCGCTCTTCCTACACAAAAATGCAATAAGAGAATAAGATATGAAAAAAATATAATAAGGTGTTAAGCACAAACATACATTAGCCTGCATTTAAATTGCATTGCACATAAAGAAATGACATAGAAGTATGCACAAGCCTTCTTTGGTGTCCAGTTTAACATAGAAATTTTGAATTCAATTTAAAGAATATATTTTATTTCTTATTCAGACACATTTTAAACCACCTCTTAAATGTCACAAAAGAATGAAATATTTAGTTTCTGCAGATTTGGGGTTATAAAAGCACATTTGTACAGAATTTACTAGCATTTGTTTATCATTTTGAAACTTTCTTGAAGTTTTTAGAATATTAATGTGTGTTTATCAGGTCACATTATCATCTCAAATAAATTAATGGAGGTTATGAAACAAAAGCTATTTTATAAGTAAAAGCCAAAAATTAACTAGTAAAGGCGACAAAAAAAAATAAAATTTCCAAGTTCCAATAAGACAATTTAGGGTTGCTCCACACCAAATCAACGCAAAAAAACAAGATTTCGTCACCCACTGTCTCAGATTTTGATAAAACTTAGTGTACATCCTTCCCTTATGTGTGTGGTTGAATCAAACCCCTTAAACTTTTTATTCTCTATTTCAAACGGTTTCAATTTTATAGCACTTCGAAGTTTTGTAAAATCTGTGTTATGTGTCTGTCTCGAGGCTCCATGCAGAAGATACCTTTGCATACATTTTATTTTTTTTTTCCTCCATAACCACTGATTATATTTCTCTGAAATTTTACACAGATCTCAATAAGATGCTAAGAATTTCAGAAAAAAATACAACAGCACTCAAAAATATTTATAAATGCCTAAAAAAATTTATGAATGTACTTGTAGTCTAGTTTTTTTGGTGGAAAAACTAGGTTTAGAAAATCTGTATTTTCAGCATGAGGGTATGATGGAATCCAAAGCATTTTTGTTGAAAATTATTGTGAAGACATGCTCTTTCTCAACAAAGAATGACATTTTTGGTTTTTTTTAATCCTTGTAATGAAAATTCTACGTTTTCTGCACATTGTGGGGAAAAAGTGGCTACTGGGTAGCGATATTGTACAACTTTCCTACTATCCATAGCTGTAATAGAAAAAATAATTTAAATAAAGTTGTTCATATAAAAGTAACATAATATTGCCTAGTACAGGTTTTTGTTTCATAAGTGTAGACTTGTTTTTGGTTTTGGGGTATTTAAATTAAAAAACTTGGCTATTGTGAATTTTAAAAAAATTCAGTCAGAAATTTTAAATGCTGGGAAGTAAAGTAATAAGACATAGCTAGAACATTCCAAAGAATTAAAAAGGGAGTGATATATACAAACATGAGAGAGTACATCAAATTTGGCTTAAATTATTTAAAAAATTAGTCATTCATTTCAGAAATATTAAAAATATTAGATATATTTACATGTTTTTCAGAGGGCAATTCAAAGAAGTCTTTCATATGCAAGTTGTTTATGCTATTATTTAATGTGTGGATATATCATGAATAGCTGAAGTGGGGTGATGTAATGCAGATGAGTCATGGAGGCCCCTCAGATACATGTGAACTACTGCACGACTCATCATGCAGTGACTCTTTGGTTGCATCTCAGAGAATGTAGATGTCAGAGAGACCGAGCGATGTCTCGATTTGATAGACAATGTGTGTAGTAGTTGCCAAGAGCAGAGGGATACTGCATACCTAAATTGGACACGCACATTTATTTTTACAATATAATACAATATTCAGATAGACACTCCACACCATCCGGTGCAAAAATACGTCTCTCTCTTCCGAGAGTCTACTACAAATCTGCCTTATTCGCGATTATTTTTAGAACAGCACCCAACATTTCATATTCTTGATCGTATCAGAACACAGGCACTGTCATGCATTGATGTTCGTCTACTAGAACAGTAGCAACCAGAACAACTGTTCTTATCTGTGTTCATAATAGTGATGGGGAAAATGACTCTTTTCAGGGATCGGATCGGAACCGCTCACTCACTAAAAAGAGCTAGCTCTTTTTGATGACTCACCGCTCCTTTGAGATATATAATCATGTATATAACGCATCGAAATGTATACAATATGTTTGGGCCATCGAACATCCCTCGTTGTCACGTGAGCGCATGTGTCCAGACGAAGAGGCGCCAAGCGTGCTTGAAACACCCACGCACACAACACTTGAAACACTCACTCATCCAGCAATTGCGCAGTTTACCTCTAAAATCAACTAAAGGAGGGAGACGGGGCACGAGGACGATAGGCATTGCAGCATAGGGCTGCTAAGCCGTAAAATTTAATTGCTAAGGCATAAGATGGCCCAAAACCATGTCAATTCAAAAACTTTGAAATTGTCCATAAAGAATAAATTACTTTGAGGACACTTCTACTTTTGTAATTCCCGTCATGAACCCGTTGAGATTACAGAAGTAGCAATTAAAATATCCAAACACGTTAAAAATCTCATTTTTGACCAAGAATTCTAAAAAAGTTTTCGATTTTATTGGATAGAGTATTTATTTGACTTTCCAAAACATATTTCATTTTTTCTCTGTTAATTACTTGAAGTAGTATTAAGATTTTAATCAAGGCGGGAAAACAAGAAGTAAGAATGGAAAACACTGGAAATGGCCATTAAAAGGCCAAAAACATGGCAAAATCTAAATTTAAACCTGACTTTTTTTTTGCAAATATAATTTTAGAAAGTTTTTTCAAATATTTAAATGGTTTCTCTTTTGGAAATGGAGTGAACTTTTTTAAAGAGAAGGAAGAACAAAATTGTTTACACAAAGAGCAAACGCAAGGGAGCAAGCGATGCACTTGAAACTACCTTTAACTCTAAATTAATATTTTTGCATTATTTCTTCACTTCAAATGTTATAATACAAAAACTTATAACTGGATTCTAGTAAACTTTTGAGAGTTTGTTATTTATAATGTTGTCAAGTGAATGAACTAGAATAATTATGCTGAGTTCAAAAGTTTCTAAATTATTACTATTTATTTAAGAAGTAGGACTGTAAAACTATAAAAAATCTTCTATTCATTTTTCAATCACTTGTAAAATTGTTGTTTATTTAAATATCCTTTTATTCTAGTTCATTCCCTAGAAATATGCATGTAGTTTATTTTGGTAGCATCATTTTTTAAATTGGTTGAATAGATTTTCATGTAGCACATTTGAAGTTTTTGACACATTTCTTTAAAATTTCATACATAATTATCATATTTTTACAAAATTATTAATATATACTTTTAATATTTATAGCCTATTGCTATTGTTTAAAACACAAAACATAAAAATATCATTAAAATGTTTCTATACCACATTTAAAAAAAGTGTCTTGGACGTGTTTGGATACATTAAGATTTCTTTCTAAAACCACTTAGTTACCAAATGAGACTTCCTAATAATTTAAATGATATTTTAAAATCATATAATAAAAATATTAATAATTTATTGAAGTACTTAAGATTTTTAACTATTTATTTTAAGATATAGGTATATAATACCCTCGAATACTCGTTGTCCCAAAGATTTTCAAAATCCAAGTCCCCTCCCTGTCTTTTAATAAAATATTTTCAAAATGCCTTGTTTTGTGAAGGCAATACAATAAAAACGAGTTACGTTTAATTTAATTTTGTGTAGCTTTATTAAAATGATATCACTCCCGAGAAATCAAGGTTATTATTATATTAATGTTAAGTGAATAACATAATAACTGTTAGAATATGTTTTAATAACAACCTTAAGACTAGTTTTAATTAGTGCTAAAAGGAGTGATATGACTTAAGCTGTAAAAACACCCTTTCAATCTAAAATTGAATTAAATTATAAAAAATAACATTTATGATAATACATAGATATTTAAAAATTTGAAACTTCAAAAAAGTAACAAAAAGCTAGGGAGCGCAAAAGAACGAATGCGGAATTGACTCTTCGAGAGCGATAGTTATCGAAAAGAGCCAAAGAGTTAAATCTCAAAAGAATCAACTCCCAAAAGAATCAGTGAGCGCAAACGATCGAATGCGGAAATGATTCTTCGAAAGAGCCAAGTCTCGTAAAGAATCAACTCCGAAAAGAATCAACTCCCAAAAGAATCACTGAGCTGGTGATCGCATGCGGAAATGACTCTTCGAGAGTGGAAGCGCTGATTCGTTAAAAAAGAGTTACCGCTCTTCAGCCCTGATTGGTTAAAAAAGAGCTATAGCTCTTTTTTGACGAATCAGCGCTCGCTCACTCCGTCAAAAGAGTCGACTCTTTGAGTCAGCTCCTGAGCGGATCGCACATCTCTAGTTCATAACACCTGTCGGGAGATCGTTACAGTAGACTTGGCTTATCAGTCCATCTACTTCTGGTGTCTGAGCAAATCAGTGTGTAGTCATAATTTTTCCAAACTTTGATTTTTTCTGCGTGCTAGATCTTGTTGTGTTTTTTAACTGGAATAAGATGGAAGATTCAAAATGTACTGTGGGAGAGTTAACTGCTAGTGATTGCCATAAGTTAACTTTCAGTCACAGAAAAGGGATTGAGAATGTTAATTGTTTAAGTGAAGAGGACAGAGAGCTGTTGCATTTAAGAACTGAAGCTAAAGCTGAAGACTCTTAGGCTTCTTGCAAACACATCGATTTCCTATCGGACGATAAACAAATGTAAAGATATTTAATCGCATGTTGCTTGCACACTATAGACGACTGTTGTGGTTTATTTTATTTGAGAAACAAAACAAAAGGACTTTTATTTCCTTGTCCAATTTCATATCTTTGCGCTTGTTAAAGATACAATAAAAATTTCAACATATTTGAAATCTGCGGAAAATTTTAAACCAGATTGATACCTTATATGGGATTTTCTTTAAATAAATAATTTTTTCAACTGTAACTTTTACATTTTCGCAATACGAATTTTGCCGCATTTGACAAAGATATGGATTACAAACACAAAAAGGGCTATTTATCTCGATTTATAGAAAAGATACAGGGTGGTCCCGAATTCATGGTACAAACTTTAATGGTAGGTACAGGACATTGTAACAATGATTTATTGTATAGGAATGTATAGTCGCAAGTGACGCGGTGAGGCGAAAACAGGGGAAATAACGGCCGAAAGGAAAAACAAAGATTTTATTGAAAGCGTTGTTGACAAGTGTCATGTTTACAGTAATTGTTCAAAATTGCGTCCACCAGTATCGATACATGCTTGACAGCGTCGGTGGAGCGATTGGCGTACACGTTCAAAGATGCCTGGTATTTCACGCACACCTGCAGCAGCTACAGATAAGCGAGCGACGAGATCCTCATCTGAGTCAACTGGAGTCTCATAAACAAGATGCTTTAGATGTCCCCATAAAAAGTAATCGAGGCTCGATAAATCGGGAGATCGGGGTGGCCAAGGGACTGGTCCACCACGCCCAATCCATCGAGTACCAAACGTGGCATTCAGGTAATTCCGTACATCAATGCTGAAGTGTGCTGGCGCCCCATCGTGCTGAAACCACATGCGGTTACGAATGCCGATCGGAACATCATGCAGCAGTTGTGGTAACACTTCTTTCAGAAAAATAAGATAGCTTCCGCCAGTGAGCCGCGTGGGTAGTAAGTATGGGCCAATCAAAAAGTCGTTCACAATACCAGCCCACACATTAATACTGAAACGTTGTTGAAACGCATGTCGACGCTTTGCATGTGGATTATCGGTTGCCCACACATGGGAATTGTGCGCATTAAAGACACCCTCGCGTGAAAATGTCGCTTCATCTGTAAATAGCACATAATCTACGAAATCCGGCTGCAACGCACATTGCTGCATCACCCACAGGCAGAAGTTCACGCGGCGAGGATAATCTGCCGGATTCAATGCTTGTACTTTCTGAAAATGGAAGGGGTGTAAGCGATTTTCGTTTAACACTCTGCATACAGTCTGATGACTCACACCTACGTCACGCGCAACAGTTCTTGTGCTTGACTCGGGTCTATCAGCCACAATGTTCAAGATGCTTTCTTCCAGCCTTGGAGTGCGTACAGCTCTTACTCGACCAGCGCCATGTCTGTTGACGTCGAACGCACCTGTTTCACAAAGTTGACGATGTAACCGTTGAAAAATTCTATGATCCGGCATTCGTCGATCAGGATACTCCGCGCGATACATTCGTAACGCAGCTCTGCCGTTACCATTTGCACGGCCGTACATGTAATGCATGTCTGCTTTTTCTGCATACGTAAAGTCACCCATCGTCTACGGCAGCACAATTGTGAATGGCGCTTTTCCCTACTGCGATGCATCATGTTCAACAGCGGCTAGACATCTACTGCCCTCTACCGGCAATGATACCAACCGATCACGCCATTTCTCTTTCCTTTTATTTCCCCTGTTTACGCCTCACCGCGTCACTTGCGACTATACATTCCTATACAATAAATCATTGTTACAATGTCCTGTACCTACCATTAAAGTTTGTACCATGAATTCGGGACCACCCTGTATAACTTGAATGGAGTACTTAGCTGTCTTAATTTACTGCTTTATATAAATAGCAGCTAAAAATAGGATGAACATTTAGTTTATACAACAAAGGGGATAGTAGTTAATTTTATTTCTGAGATAATGTATACTGACCACGGTCCGTTTAATTTTTCATGTGTGCCAAATGTCTTTAAAATAAAGTCGTAAATAAATAAAGTCATAATCAATATTTTCGTGAAATGTGGCTAAATTTGTATTACAAAAATATAAAACTTACAATTGAAAAATTATTTATTTAAAGGAAATCTCATTTCAGATATGCATATGGTGTAAAATTTTCTGCAGATTTGAAATTCTTTTAAATTTTTAATCCATCACCAACAAGCGTGAAGATATAAATTTGGACTGGACAATTAAGAAACCTTTTTGTTTTGATCACAATTGATTTAATCTTAACTTAATCAATCTTTGACTTAAAATCACATTTAAGATATCGATCTGGTGAAAATTTTCTGCAGATTTCAAATTCGTTGAAATTTTTACTCAATTTTAAACGAGCGCGAATATATAAAACTCGGAATGGAGAGTAAAAGAGACGTTTTGTTTTGCTTTTATATAAATAAACAACGCCTGTCGTTTGCTTTAGTGGCCATCGGCAACAGGAAAACGGATATCCTGTCATATCGTGAGTAGATCGAACTGTGTGTAAGCTCCCATAGAAACAATTTGCTTACATCACCAAAATGTAAATTTTAAAAAATTCGAAATTTTCCAAAAAAAACTGTTGGGATTCTTTGAAAAAGCACAAAGAACTAGTCAAAAAAACTCTGCACTTTGTAACATTACAGCACTCTAAAGATTTGCTGGAAAAAGGAATCAAATTAAAGCCAGGAGAAAAATTGTGCAGTAGATTTAGACAAATTATTTATAGCAGTGATGTAAATCAAGAGTGTGATTTTGAAGATAGTTACATTCAACCAGAAGATATTGGGATAAGTTTAGAAGAAAATACCAGTTTGGAGAGAAGTCGTAGAAAAGCTGAACATGTCTCTTACTGAGGCAGGTTGTTCCCCTTTAAAATTACATGGTTTATCTGAACACAGCAAGACACGTTATGGAAAGAGGAAGATTGAAAATTTTGAGGAAAAGGTTCGTGATAATAAAATGCAAAAAGGGCTACAGGTTGAAATACCAAGTAAAGAGACTGAAGCAGAGATGGAAATAAAAGGTAAAGCAAGTGACATAGACAAACTTGTAGAGGGGATGAAAAATTCTATACAATGCATCTCCAGGAAGAGGCCAATCCAAATGCTAAACCATTCCTGCTTCTCTTTCATGGCCAAAAAAATAAAATTCGAGAAACATTTAGTGCATCTGATTATTTAGTTCGCCAGGCACAGAAGCTTTTTTAAAAAAAGAGCAATTTTAGCTGAACTAGATCCCACAGGTGGAAAAAGCTTCCATCTGAAACTGTAAGCAAGGTTCTAGAATTTTATCATAGTGACGAGCAGTCTAGAATAATGCCGGGAATGAAAGATATGGTCGGCATCAGAAAAGAGTATCATAGGAAGCGGCTAATACTGAGCAACCTCCGAGAATTGTATGTAGGCTTCAAGAAGGAATATCCCAGTGTTAAAGTAGGTTTCTCAAAGTTTTGTGCTTTGAGGCCAAAGTGGTGTGTTTTGGCAGGTTCTAGTGGAACCCACAGTATATGTGTGTACCATTCACCAGAATGCCATTTTACTTCTGCATGCAGCACGAATAGAAGACAAGTATAAGGACATAATGAAGCTTCTACTCTATGAGGATCCAAAGAGGGAATGCATGCTCAGACATTGTAATAAATGTCCTACAAGGGATAAACTTGTTAGCCATTTGGAATCTCAATTTGTAGATTTTGATGGAAGTGACCCCATTGAATTTTCACAATGGATTTCCACAGATCGAACCCATTTGATCAAAACCACTTCAACACTAGATGAGTTCAATATTGATCTAACAGAAAAAATAGAACATCTGATTCCTCAATCTTTCATAGTGAAGTCACAGTCTACCTTCCTTAAAAAATTTAAAGAAAACCTTCCACTACAGACTGCTGTTATTCTACTAGATTTCAGTGAAAATTTTTCATTCATCATCCAAGATGAGGTGAGTGCCTCTGGATTTCTGAATCTTGTACTCTACATCCTGTGGTAGTGCATTATAAAAGTCCTGACGGAGATAGGATGATCTCTTACCATTGTATTGTTTCTGACGATTTGAAGCATGATGTGAATACGGTATTCAAAACTCAAGAAATAATTTATAAATATATAAAAGATAATTATCCTTCCATCAAACAGATGCACTACTTTAGTGACAGTTGTGCAGAACAGTACCAAAATAAGTTCAAATAACTAAATCTCTGCCATCATCAGGAAGATTTCAAAATAGACGCACGTCAGAATGCGAAGGTATTGGTGGAACTGCAAAACGTTTAGCTAGAAGAGAGAGTCTTCAGAGACCCCTTGACAAGCAGATCACTAGTCCAAAAACATTTTTTGATTTCTGTGACGAAAAATTTAAAAAGTCAAATTTCATTATATTGTAAGGGAAGACATAATCCACTCTTCCATCGAAATACGTTTCAGAGATATGCAGACAATCCATGGAACTCGTAATTTTCACAACTTTAAACCACTTAATTCTACAGGCACAATTGATGCAAGAAGACTGAGCATTGATAAAGAACCTTCCCTCACTTTTAACCTGAAGAACCTCCCAAAATGTTCTGTGAATGCTGATGATTTGTATAGTGGATGTTTTGGTGCTTGTAAATATGATTATTTTGGTACTTTGGAATGATATTGGTGATTAACCAAGACGAGGGAGATGCATTAGTAAAATTTCTTCACCTTCATTCTGCTGGCCTAAACATGACGATTTTTTCGCAATACCATTTTATCATATGCTTGGTATTGTACAACCCCCACAGACTATTACTGGCAGAAGATACTTCTTTCCTGAGTGTATGGTGTTCATGGAAGAAAAAATGGAAAACTTACAGGTGATGCTGAGGCTACAGCAAAGAAGCTGAGTAGCATTAAACTTTAAAGGTAATCAACTGTTATAATAGTATAGACTGTTATGGTATTTTTTTAATTTAGTTTAATTGTTGTCCATTATTTCAAGATGGCAGACAAACATAATTTTCTTTCTTTTAAAATATAGCCATGTTTGTATGCAATAATATTCTAAAAAAACAAATTGGGGAATCATATAATGTTGCATAGTTGAATATAATACATAATTTTAAATTATTTTAATCTTTTTCTTGTTATGTCTTATTACTTTAATTGCCAGCATTTAAAGTTTCTGACTGAATTTTTTTTTATTCACAATAGCCAATTTTCTTAATTTTAAATACCCCGAAACCAAAAACAAGTCTACACTTATGGCGAACAAAATCCTCAAATATGCAATATTATGTTACTTTTATGATGAACAACTTTATTTCAATTATATTTTTCTATTACAGCTATGGATAGTAGAAAAGTTGTACAAAATTGCTACCCAGTTGAAATTTTTTCGTCACAATGTGAAAAAAACGTAAAATTTTCATTACAAGAAATAAAAAAAGAAATTTTATTCTTTGTTGAGAAAAAGCATGTTTTTGTAATAATTTTCAACATAAAAAAAACTTTGGATTCCATCATACCCTCATGCTGAAAATTTAGGTTTTCCAAACCTAGTTTTTCCATTAAAAAAACTAGACTACAAGTACATTCATAAATTTTTTTAGGCATGTTATGTATGTTTTATGTATGGCAAAGTTGACACGGTTATTTGTATGGGCGACAGTTGAGAGAATAAATTGAGGTACAGCAAATATGAAAAAAAAAATTTATTACATTAACATAGCACAATTGCTTAAATCACCTCAATATCTATCCCCTCTTCCCCCTCCTGTAACACTACACCCAAACACCATTAACTGGTAAAACATAAGGTAGGCCTAAGGAACAAAATCATAGAAATTGATTCTAAAAAGGCTTCGCGAGCCAGAAAGGTTGTGAACCTCTGCCATACTTAAATCAATGGAAATGTATTTCTTACCTCCGTAGGGATGTCCTCCGACTCAGAGTTATCACTGAAAACAATGGAAAACAGCTGTCAATAAAACACTTAAGCTCTCAACATTGGCTATATAAATCACAATGCATTAAACTTTTAAATGCTAGTTATCTGTAGGAGAAGCAGCTGAAAATTTCTTTAAAGTACTATGCGATAAAATAGATCTCATTTCCCATCAGAATCCAGAAATTCAATATTGTATTCAATTGTTGGTAATAGTTTTCCAATCTCTTCTGTTCATTTAATATAGTACAGTATTATGCATACATGTTTTATGAATCAAGTCACAAATTACAGAAGATTTAATTCTGGATAATTTTTCTTACTATGTTCAAATGTAAAAATATTAAATAATCACGTAAAAATTTGAATTCGTAATTATTTCAAGTGCATATTTATGATAAACATGCTGATACTAATATTGTATTGTTTGGAGAGCACTCGGTAATAGGTTTGCATAAATTGAAACATTCTGGAGAATAAAGCAGCAGTCGTCTTGTTAATATAGAATAGGAAAGAAGAGTTCTAGAGCATATAATTGTCAATACAGAGCAGATGAAAATTAATATTGTATCAAAAATTTGCATATTCTAAGTCTACACAGAAACCAAGATTTAAATATAGCAATGCACAACCAACTTCAGTACATTTCTGTTTGTTATTTGGCCATGCTGCAACAGACACAAGATGCACAGTACTAAGTTCACAATCCGGAATCCTCCAGACCCATGCCATTCCAGATTATTTCCATTTTTTGTCAAAAAAAACCCCCTTAATTTAACGACCACCGTGCGAAATTTGCGATCGTAATAGAAGAGAGCAAATATATAAAAATAGGAATAATTTTTAAAAAAAGGAAAAAAAAAAACTTGATACAATAAAACAAATTTACTTGCAAATCTTCTAATTTTTCTGTGTGATATTTCCTTTAAATATGTCCGTTATTTAGCGTTGTTTCATCAATTAGGTCCAGGATTAACTCCTTGTTCTTTAAAAATTGCCAGAAAGATGGAAAGAAGAAAAACAAAAAATGCTGGTTCGCAAAACTACAACTCGCAGGTTTCTTGCACAGTGTGCATATCCATAAAGTCACGACACAGCTACATTAAAACTGGTTTGAAAAAACAGCTTAAGAAATAATTTTTTGAAAACTAAATGTTTAATTAAGGTTATCCATCAAAGCATCGAACAGGAACATAAGTTCATCCAGCTAACACCTCCCTGATTGTTCTCAAATCATTCCAATTGAATATAGTCTAAAATAATTCGTATATGAATTCAAACATTATTACAGAGAAAACAAAATCAATTACCTCTCTGACAATGCCTCTTCATCTTCATCTTCATCCTCACTGAAGGGCTGCCTTCCCTCCAGTCGCCGTCTGTGGACAGATAAGACAGTTACATTTCCATGGTTAAATTTAATAATACACAAGATCAGGGCTTGAAACAAGTCACAGCATCACTGCAATTGCAGCAAGCTCAGCTTAAGTCACTGCGGCGATCAGTGGTTCTCCCAGCAAGTTTTGCTGCGAGTATTTGAAACAGAATGTTACATTATTTCTCTTTCAAATACTAGCTATTAAAAAAAAATTAAGAATAAAACTATTTGCTGTCATGAGGATAAGTGCGGATGATCCTTTGCTTTCAGATTTTAAGGCTGATTGAGCAGTTTGTGCATGTGATCAAAACCCTTGCGTATAGCGATGTTGTTAAGAAACAACTGCAATTTTCTCCAGCCTAATTATTGACTGATGACTTTGTGAATGATAATAAGAAAAAAATATGGTCTACAATATATTATTTGAGTGTTTATTTTTATCTCTGACGTATTATAGAGTTTCATATGAAATTGCAGAAAGCTTACAAAAAAAAGTAAAGTATTTTTTTCTCATTGCATTATTTATTCAATTGTTTTAAAGTTTAGCGAAAAATTTGCAACTTCAATTTACTGTTATTACAGAAATTTTAGGTTTTTCTATGAGCTGAATAGTTTTTGCTGCCAGCTTATTAAGCCCCTATTGTACACAGCGGTCTTGAGATGGTATCAAACTTGCAACCCTCCTGTTGCTAATCTGATGCTCTTGAAACCGGATGGCCCTTTCTTCAAGATTGTAGGGTAAACTTAGTTGATGAATTATTTAGTTTTATAATTTTAAAATTTAATTGTCTTGAAATGAGTTTTGTGACATCCATTTCATACTTAAGTGGCACATTGTGTTTCAGCTGATTGATTTTATGTCTAATGGAACTGAGATAGCTATAAAAGTTTAAAAGGAGACTTTCTACTATTTAAAAAAATGCATGCTACCACTGTTACTTCACAAGTACTTTTGCAGCCCTGCAGTTTGTCCGACATCCAAGATGATTGGGTGAGTATCCGTTTGAATAGTTTGGTTAAAGGTAACCAGCAAAGAGAGGAAAATGAATAAAGAAATGAAACCTAATGTCTGTTTTTAACAAATTGTTTTTATTATTAGACTAGCAAAATACCCGACCTTACTCGGTTTAAATTGGTTTACTCTAGATTGAAGAGATAATCAAAATATATAATGACTTACGTTTTTTGTAGAATAAAAATTTATTTTAACATCTTTCACCATCTTTATATTTTCTACAACTTACTTTGGACACAAATCCTACACATGCATATCCATTCATGTAATACTTTTCACATACATCGCACAATTGCTGTATGACAAAGCTACAAAATGACGAAAGGTGATACTAAGGTTACTACTATAAAAGAGGATTTACAGGAAGATTTGGAATTCCCTTTCTTAAGTTATTTTCATGTTCAACTCAATTAATTAAAATTACGATTTACGGCGAGTTCTCTTTCACTCATAGTCAACAAAACAATATTTTTTTACTTGTGGCACTCTTGCCTCCGGTATGCGACATTGTGAAATTTTGCAATCTTCTCCTGTCATTATTACAACGAATTTTTTAATGTTGGAAAAAGTTCCAGTTTGGATTAATAAACATTATTATTCTATAAATAACGGCATTATTCTTTCAATAACGGCATTATTCTTTCAATAACGGCATTATTCTTTAAATAACGGCATTATTCTTTCAATAATGGTATTACACTTAAAATTTACTGAAAATTTATACTGACTTACCTAACATTTTTAAGTCTAATACGTTGTGGTGCTGTTGCGTGTGATGAGAAGGAAAACACATTTATTAAAATAATAAATATTTAAAACAGGAAACAGCGAAGTAAAACAAAATAAAAGATGTCGCAAAAAATTGTTCTAAAGATATTAATTTGTGATTCAATTTTATCTCTTGATCTCGCACAGTTGCCACAACTTACAACTAAAAGTGTACAAAATTTAGAAATGTGAAATTAATTCAGAGCGAAAGAACCAGAAAAAATATCACTGCTCGCGCGATCTTGTTCATTCTCGTTTCATTGAAAAATATCGTCTGTCCCAAATATTCTTAAATCGTTTTCATTTCGCAAATAATAAAAATAAGACTCGAAATAAATGAAGTATCAGAGATGAAATTCCATAAAAAAATAATAATTTTTTGAAAAATAATTACTTTTTCAGCAGTACTGGAAAAGCAATCGAAGTAATCGTAATATTCAATAGACTTTCCAATTTTTCCCAAACTACCAAATTATGGTTGATTTAAGTATACTTACTCAGGTGTTTTAGCATGAAACTCAACTAAATATAACAATAAAGAAATGTTTAATATTGCATTCACTAAACTAATAGATAATGTATAAAATAAAATACAATGCAATCAAATATCTGGAATACAATTCATGTGATGTCTACACAAACACACTAACACAAAATCGAGCATAGAACAGAAAGACGGACAGACAGACTTTCGCAACCAATGCCACTCACTAAATGAAGATAAGTACTCACTGTATGCAAATTTTCATGAAAATATCTTAAACCGCGTGGACGTGTATAGGGCACAACATACAGACAGACAGACACCAAACGAGAAAAAGACGGATTCGGCATCAGAAGGGTCCAAAACGGATAGAAAACTTGAAATGGGTCGAAAATATTGAATGTACAAACAAACACTCCATTCTTATTTATATAGATTATCTTGCTTTTTAATGGATGACTTACAATCTTTCCCATCGTGAATTATGGGCTAATATGGACACTATGCCATTGATATTAACAATTTTACAAAAAGTTCCTACTTCTCAAAAGGAATCTCAATTACAACCCGATCAAAAAATTTCGAATTTCCCGCAGACTCGAGATGGGGTTACTTGGAAGTATTTTGGCAAAGAACAAAATGGAAAAATTCTTCAAAATCTGGCAGATGAAAAGATGGCAGAACTTAAAAGTTGATGGCTTATTCTTCAAGGCAATAAAACTACACTTCTTTACAGCAATGAGAATTTTGCACAAAATGCACACCTACCCATCAAAGAACTGCTGTGGAGGTTCTTGCATTTCCTCCTCAACCTCCATTTCTTCCAAACTTTGCCTGCTGAAATGAAACAAAAAGTCAAAGCTGAAATAGTCAAAGTTCTTAAAAGACAAAAACTTAGTACATCACTCCAGTATGTGCTTGTTTCCCAATTCCAATCAAGATTTTACCTGTTTGGACAGACATGATCAGAGGTACGTAGGTAGATAATTTAACCCAGGAAAGACTAGTTGTGCCATAAGGTACCAGAAATAAGGGTTTAAAATATTACAATTTTCTTCGTTATAGTGCAAATATTTTTTTTGTTTGTTATTAGATGGCACCACACAAGAGAGTGAAAAGTCCTTTCTAGGTAATAATTTAAGTGAACAACATGTCAGTGTTTTACTTTGAGCGGGAGAAACAAGAACATTTTTGGGCTATGATAAAATGACCCATCGAAACAGCAAGTACAACCGTTCTCTCTTTTCTGATATATATAGAAATGAAAGTTTGATACAATATTTATCGCTGATGACTAGATATCATGTATACAGTGTATCAAAATTTGTCTATTGGAATGTTACTGGTACCATTTGGTACCACTAGGCTTTTACACTATCTTTACGTCACTGCTTAGATTTGTATTGACTTTTTGCTCTAGAAAATACAGAAAGGGTTTTAAAGTGTGTATTTAAATTATTTATGATAGAATAGTTATAAAAATAAATGTATATAAAATAATATTCCGAAAATTTTGCATAAAAAAACTTTAAAAAAAAATTATATTTCTATTGTTTATTTGATAAAAATAACAAAGCCAAAAGTATAATATGGGGAGTGAGTTGTAGGTTAAAATACAGTTATGGAGTTAAAATGTGTCTTCGATTATATATTTTTTTACATAATATTTCTTATGGCAGTTTTTATGAAAAGATTTAAATCATGTGTATATTTTATTATTTTGAAATACAGTTTCATTTTTCAAAACTTTAACACTAGAAGAAACTTTTTGCTATTTGATGAATTAAACTCAGAATCGGACTTAGAAGATATCTATATTTAACCTCCGGATGTTACAGTTGTATCAGATGAAGACTTGCAGAAGAAGATGAAGGAGAACTTACAGATAATTCATATGGTTGTCAGTTACGTGTAAATGTAAAAATTTCACGTAAAAATCCCATGAAAAAGATAATAGGAGGAAAGCTGATGACGAATTTTGGGAAGGTACTTTAGGTACTAGGAAATTGTAAAATAGTGGAAATTCAATGTTAGTTGAATAGGGAATCGAGGGTCGGGAACGCCGTTTGCGGTTATTTCGCTACTGCGCAGCATAGGATATTTGCAAAAAATGCATCCTACCGAGTATCCTTTAGGCACTAAGAATTTTTTTTTAATCTCTTATTTTAGCATATATAGAATCCAGAAATAAGAATCCCAGACTGTTTAGATGGTATTGAACTACAACCCGACTGCCCTGAATTTGTATTATAATCTACTCAAAAAATATTCTTTAGGCACTCTGAAATTTTTACAGCATGTTTATTAATTACTATTGAAAATATGTGCAAAAAGCCAGACGAATACGGCAGTTTTAAATAATAACCTGACGCAAATAAAGATTTTACATAAGTATCGGCAGCTTGAGTGGAACTGGCTACCCTAGAAGGCAGTGCCTTGGCTTGCCAGTCTGCGATTGATTGCGGAGGAACACATGTGACTCGAGTTTGATGTGCAGCTCGAGCTACTTAGGCCCGGTGCACACATCCGGTTTTCAATGTGCAGCGCCGCTACCGCAATGCAAGTGCGGTCAGAGATACATTAGATCCAATGGAGCAGTGCACACATGCCTCCAGCGCACGTCCTACTTGCGTGAAATTTGTACCGCAGTTCCTCACAGCACCGCACAGTAGTCTCTGTTCTGAATTAGCTTGTTTTCATAATCAAGTGGAATATAAATAATAATTCATAAATGGTTGTATCCAGTAACGTCTATTTTGTTACAAAATATACTTTTTTTACACCAAGTAAGTGAAATAAATATGTTTCCTACGATAGAATATTTATCGCAAATGACGCAAAATGAATTTGTGCGTCTTTTCACGGTTATGTGTGCATAGTTGGGCTACGGTACAGCAGTGGCACTGCACGTTGAAAATCCGGATGTTTGCACCAGGCCTAATAAAGAATTTTGGATGAGTTAATTTCTTTTCACGCAAATGTGACCACGCTGAAAATTATTTTGAGCTCATTGTAATTTTTTTTTAAGGTTTTTGAAATACGGTTTTGCTATTAACACTTAAAGCATTAACATATGCACATGTGTATATAACTATGTATATACATAGTAATAAAAGTTAATTATTATAGCGATCATAATTGTTTTTAGTGACTACGTATTTTATAGGTTACATATCATGTACAATAGAACCAAAAACTGCGAGTTACGAAATTTGTAAAAAAAAAAAAAAGCAGCATTGATAAAGTGATTATTTTTAATCAAAAAAGACTTGCACAGTGCAAAAACATTTTGAAAATTCAGCAAAAAAGGCTTCAAATTTGCTAAAGTGATTCTACCGTCCGATATAATATATATAACTATGTGTGTATGTATATATATTAGCAATATATATGCCGACCAAGTGGTATAGTGGTTAAGGTGTTAGCCTCTAGATCGTTAGGTTCCTGGTTCGAATCCAGGTCCGTGCATGGATCTTTGTAAGCGTATGGTGTAGAGGCGGCTGGTATACCTTAAATCTGTCGTGGCCAAAAGTCCTCACGTTGAGTTGGCTTGGAAGTTTGGAGAGTGGATTGACAGCAAAGGTGTTTCTTCATCATCTGACCGTGGTTAAAATTATGAGGTGTTGTCCTCGAATCTCTCCCTTAAGGGACTATTCCCGGACCGTTGTCATTAGCCCGTTGTGTTGCTCTAGTACGACATTAATTAAAATTACCATTACTTATGTGCCCATTTGACAAAACACGCTAGAATCGGAAAACTTGGCACTTCCGTCTTTTTTCCGAGGTACGAGTTAAGTCACATTTCTGAGCTAAAGAAAAATGGAACGTGAAATAAATGGTTCCAAATGCTGATGTCAGTGAGTATGGCGAAATTATTAAAACTGTGGTCCTTCTTTCTCCGGAACAGAAGAAAGGATGGTGAAAAAAACTAATAAATTCATTTAAAGATGTTCCAGATTAAATTTTAAAATTCGAGTGCGATATATAGAAAAATTTCAAAAAATTCGGACTGCTTTTGTGCCAAGTCTCATAATTGTAAGTGCCTTAGATTCGTCAGAACAGTCCACACACATACAGGCACCTTTTATCATAGTAGATTTTTTTTTTTTTTTTTTACAAGTTACACAACTCAAAGGTTTTGGTTCTATTGTACATTAATGATATATAGCCTATAAAATATGTAGTTACTAAAAACAACTATGATCACTATAATAATTAATTATTATTAATATACATACATAGTTAAATACACATGTGCATATGTTAATACTTAAAATGTTAATAACAAAACCCTATTTAAAAAACCTCTAAAAACAGTATTGCAATGAGCTCAAAATAATTTTCAGCGCGGTCACACATTTGTGTGAAAAATAAATAAACTCCTCCAATATACTTGGTAAGTAGCCCCAGCTGCCTATCAAACTCAAGTCACATGGTTCCTCCGCAATCAATCACAGGACGTCGAGCCAAGGCACTGCCTTCTAGGGTAGCCAGTTCCCCGGCAGCTGCCGATACTTATGCAAAATCTTTATTTGCGTTGGGTTATTATTTAAAACCGCTGTATTCGTCTGGCTTTTTGCACATATTTTCAATAGTAATTAATAAACATACTATAAAAATTTCAGAGTGCCAAAAGAATATTTTTTGCGTAGATTATAATACAAATTCAGGGCAGTCGGATTGTACTTTAAAACCATCTAAACAGTCCGAGATTCTATAAATGCTAAAATAAGAGATTTAAAAAAATTCTAAGTGCCTAAAGGATATATGGTGGGGTGAATTTTTTGCAAATATCCTATGCTGCGCAGTAGCGAAATAACTGTAAACGGCGTTCCCGACCCTCGATTCCCTATTCAACTAACATTGAATTTCTACTATTTTAAAATTTCATAGTGCCATAAGAACCTTCCCAAAATTCGTCATCAGCTCTCAGACTATAATTTAGATTTAGATTCAGAAGATGAAAGGGTCTGCCAAACTCTGCTAGCGAAAAAAGTAGCAACAAGAATCAAGAAGACTAGTACAAATAAATTCAAAAGAAGTTGGCTTCAAGACGTGCTGCTATAAACTACACTAATCGAGTTTGCACTATGTGACTAAAATGGGACATAGGGCTTTGTTTGACTGTTTTATAGACTTTCACACAAAATAACGTTGCAAATAGACCCCACAATAAAGTAATTGATTATATTTCATTAAAAAAATGCCAGTATTATTAATAATATTATTTGTATTACCATGTTACCATTTGGAAAGTAAAAATTTCTCTTCTTCTCTTAGGATATTTTTTTATATTATTATATATTTATTAAAATATGGTCTTTTTGCTATACATTCATATTTTTGTAATAATTTCAAATCACAAACTGTTAAATATATTTTTAAACCGCTTGCATCAGTATCAATAAGAAATTGCATTAGTTGCAATTTGCTCCCTTAAAAGCCTAGTGGTACCATGCATTTTTAACAACATTATTGAAATTTTACTACAAAATGCAACAAAATTTAATACTATTTTACAAAAAAAGGCTTTTCCTACATAAAAAGCATCCTACAAACAATATACTAGAAAAAAATTGATATTGGAAAAAAATAATTAATTCAGGCTTTGCCGGGTTAAGTCGCAATGGAACACCTGAATGGGTTATTGGCGACGGTCCAGGATCTGTCTCAAAGGGAAAGATCTTAGGACAACACCTTGTAATTTTGAACCAGTCACATAACGAGATTAACACTTGAGCTGCCTTCCCACTTACCCAATTTCCTTATCACGTCAACCTAGGGACATTCAGAGTCCACAGTTATGATAGATTTAACATGTACCGGCCCCCACATACACTACAGACTTTGGTTGGACTGTATTTCGAATTCGCAACCCTCTGGTAGCTAATCTGTCACTCTACCATCTGTCACTCTATGAGTTGACACATGTATTGTGGAATGCCAAATATATTTGGACCAGTACCACCTCTCACAGGTTAGCTAGTTTGAGTTTCATGGTGCAAGGTACCATGACAGACAAGCTGCACCAAGAGCAAGATGATGCCAAACCAGTAAAAATAAAATAAAATAATCCAATTCAAAATAAAAAGTATATTGAAAATTACATATTTTATTTACTGTTTACAGATATGCTGTAGTTTAAATGCTAAAAAGGTGAGGGTAGTAGTATAGTCATAGTATAGGCAAACCACACAGTGGCTGAGCAGCTATGTTTATGATCTGTATGCGTTTCTGCCAGCGAGTATGTTTGGTTCATCATATATATATATATATATATATATATATATATAAAGCAAGGTGAGAGTACATCAGAATTTACCATGGATTACAAGAGGGTGTTCATGTCAGTCTTAGGAATCGTCTCAATTGCATTAGTGATATTTGCATTGAGTCTGAGAGACGACAGTGGTGAGGTGGACACTTCGAATTCAACGTGTTATTATTTTGAACGGTTAGGTGATAGAAAGAATTTGTTTTTTCATGTTTGTTGGAAAAGAAATTCACACGTGTATGATATAGGTTATTTTTTTTAAGACAAATCTTTAGGTTTAAAACCAAATGTTGTAGGAGTACAACTTATAGAATCTGAATTTCGCCAGTTATGTCAAGTATGCTGAAATTGAGACATCCTTCGACCTGTATGGTGACAAGACCATCACAGAGTGATAAAACACAGCTTGTAAGAAAACTGATAGCCGAGCAAGTATATGAATGCAATATGAACAAAATTTTGTGGTGTTACTCAATGTGGCAACCTTGGTTTGTCGAAGAGAAAAACATAACGTTTGTATGTAGTTTACCACAGAAGGAAAAGACATGCGATTTTATCGTAATAGATGACACAATGAATGATCTAACAAGTGCTATTTCGTCCTTGTTTACAGTTGGTTCACACCACAAGAATTATAGCGTAATTTTAATTCCACAAAATCTATTTCCTTGTGTGAGAGTTATGCGTGATATCAGCTTAAATACGCACTATTTGATTATGTTTCGCAATAGCCAGGATCAGTCTCAGGCTGCTTGTTTCACTAGGCAGGCATTTCCATGGAAAGGGAGATATTTCATGGATGCCTATGAAAAAGCAACCGCAGAACCTTTCACCTATTTGCTTGTCGATGTTCCCCCGAGAAGTCCAGAGGAGCAATGCCTCCGACAGTCTATTTCGAGATCGCAGACTTATTAATTGGGTCTTTTTACCGTAGAAAATTAATAGAGTGAGACGCCATGTGCATTTACTACACTTACTCTCACGAGTCCACAATAGCAAAAGGCCATTTTAAGAACAGCGTCAAATGAACAAATTCAATCATTGTGTGAAATTAGTCAGAATTTGTTATCTGGAAATATACCCCATGCTATAGTAAAAAAACTTGGTTATTACAAGAGAGTGATTCGTCAATTAACAGATAGAAAAATACCAATTACAAGAAAATGCAAATTGTTCACGAAACAAATGGGGGGATTTTTGCCTTTGATTTTACCTGCTGTGTTGAGTCTATTGGGAGGAATTGCAGGTAAAGCTATTGGTAAACGCATTTGAAAATGTCAAAGAAAATGGCGTTAGTACCACCAGAGCTGGTATCTGAATATTACCAGTTAAATAAACCTGAAATTCGACTGAAAGAGAATATTCTTAGTTTATTACAGCAGAATGAAATGCCTAATGATACAGAGGCTGTTCGCACATTTTTTAGACGATTTTGGTTAGCGGTAATAAAAAATCGTTTGATGCAAAAGAAATAATTGCAGCTGTACTATGTTTTTCAAAGTCAAAATTATCATCTGCTGCTTGCGAGGTTTGTTTTTATTCAAAATGGCGTTTTTAACAAAGCAGTGGTTCGAAGGCTATATTTATGCTTTTTCCGAAGAGAAATATTCATATTCCGTTATCCAAAAATAATGTGAGAGTCATGGTTTTGTGTTATCTAAAGCATCAATAGGTAATATCGTCAACAAGAAAGGAAGAATACGTCAAATTGGAGCCTCAAGTGGGACAATAATTCCAAACAAGTATCCAAGGAAGAAACGGACATGTTCGACTATTGCAAAGGTACGTTGTTTAATGTTAAAAGAAAATCTCCCTAGTCAAAGGACAGTTGCAAAATCATTAAAATGCTCGTTGTCCACCGTAAACAAAATGATAAACGTTGATTTAAATGTTAACCCGGGAAAGCCTTATGGTAACAGAAATAAAGGTTTAAAATATTACAATTTTCTTCGTTATAATGCAAATATTTTGTGTGTTTGTTAGTAGATGGCACCACACAAGAGATCCACAAAAACGTCCATTGTACTGTTTTTTACATGCTTACGTTTAGTGTTAGCATCTATCTAAAATTATACTCAGTGTTTTTTACATGGCTATGTTTAGAACATTGTATGTATCCTATTATATATACTCTCTCTTGTATTGTGCTTGCTTTGCTTTTATAAATTTTACATAATATTTTGAATAAAAATAGGTCCTTCAAAGGGCCTGGAGGCCTGTCTATAGTAAATAATTGTGGATAAATTTTCAATTATTTCTATAAGGGGTTCCTCAGGCTGGTAGATTTCTAAACTTGCAAGTTTTGTTTCCGAGCTCAGCCCCCAGAAATGTCTTAAGTCAGTGTCGGAAACAATCACATTGTTTGGGGGATTGAAAAAAATTGAAATAGTTTCTGAACTTGAAAACAAATGCTCGAGTCGGTTTCGGAAACTTTTAGAATTGTTTTGAATTAGAAGAGATTGCATTTCTGACAGACCTATCCTCCTGAGGGTATTTGTCAGAAATGTCTGGAGCCACTGTTGGACACAATCATATTATTTTTGGAAAAACTGAATACGCTCGAGAACAAATGCCCGAGTCAGTTTTAGAAACTCCCTTTTAGCTGTCCAACTCTGAAACAGAAATGTCTCGAATCAGTATTGGACACTTAAAAAAACATTTTGAATTTCTGAACTCAAACTGAGGGTAGTTGCCAGAAACTCTCTCCAAACTCTGAGACAGAGAAATGTCTCGAGTCGGTATTGGAGACCGCTTCCTCTTTGAACTCAAGAACAAAGACTCGAGTCGGTTTCAGAAACAAAATTGTTTGAGCTTAGACAGGAAAGTCTCGGCTTGATTGAAAACCAGAATTGAACTGTTCCGAAGTAGAGAACAAAATACTCGATTTGGTTTCAGAAACAAAATTGTTTCGAGCTCAGACAGAAAAGTCAAACTTTCTTTTTTAGTTGTCCAAACTTTGAGACAGATAAATGCCTCCGTATTGGAGACGAGGTCCGCCCCCCCCCCCAAAAAAAAAGAAGGGCCTGCAGGATATCCAAGATGTGAATGTGTATATTTCTTCTATATTCCCATTTTGGATGTCTTACAGGCTGTTATAATTCTGTGAGCTGTCTGCGTGTAAGTCAACATTTAAATAATTTTTTTATCTCACTCAGAAGTAGTTTGTCATGTCAGAAAGCACATAATTTTGTTTTGTAACATCATATACCACTCACACAACCATTGACTGCTTTTGCCACAGTTGTCAACACCCCACACACAGGACACAACCACTCACCAGGCACAGCCAGTTACTGGTTTGCCACACAATTTACAGCTAAGCATAACCTACTCTTTCGACTCGCATACGGTTTGCATGAGTAGTCACATTCACAACTGGTCTCAGCCTCATTGTGGATGCGACGGGATGCTTCACTCTCATGAGCATAACTGCTCAGCCACTGTCTGGTTTGCCGCAGTTGTGACCATGACCATACTACTGATAAAGTTGTAATGCAAGTCGCTCACAACTGATAAAGTAAATCATGAAGGCTATAAATATAACTGGAGAAAATTGTGATGAAGATAAATTTATTCCCATCTTAACAGAAAATTAACTTTAATACGAAATGTAATTAAACAGGATAAATTATAATAATGGTAAAATGCCTTGGAGATATAAAAGGGTTGTAAGAGCAATGCTTGGAGCGTGACCTAACAGTCTGAAAATTGGTTATGTTCTCACTTCTAATTGACTAATATGGAGGTGTTCATGACAATGTTGGCACGACAAATCAGTTTCATCAACACACAAAGGATTCGAGAATGGTCTATGAAAAACACAAATTGAGGTGTTAAAATATTCCTCAAGAAATTTTGGTCTTTCTCAGTTACAATGACTGGCGCCCAGTTAACTAATAATAAATGAAATTTCTTGCATCAATCTCTGCTCTGTCATGATAAAAATAAAGAGAAGCAAACTGAAAAACGTATGCAGAAAATGAAACAAACTCACTTGGGTGGAGGCAGTCTTTGCAGTACTACCCTGCACTGAGGCAGGTATTGCAGCAGGCTGTGGAATAAACAAAACTTATTAGACTAAGATTTTAATACACACAACTGGTATATAAATTAGAAAACCATAAATATTGATGCAAATGTACTGATGTGGGCAATTGCAATATTAGTATACTGTACGTGTTCATTTCACGAGAAATGAAGTACAATAGGGTTAAGGGCAGACCACCTGGAAAAGGAATTATTAATTGGGCTTTTTCAGCAGGAGCCATGATTTACATTTAATTATTTACATGGAATAATTAAAGCCAGACATACTGAACCCATTCCGAACACAAGTATTGAGCATTTTAAGTCATTGAAGCATGGAAAATGCAGAATACCCAAACCTTCTGCAACATTCCTCAAAAGGGCTTTCTTACCTTTCAACCACTTATCGCTGTGAATTGACATTCACCAAATAAAGTCACCCTTAAGGTCATAAATGACGAAACCTATCATAAGGTTTAACTGAACCTACAGACCTCTATGCTCCAACCCAATAGTATTCAAATGTTACTCAACAAAAAGCAAACACAACAAAGTCATTAAAAGAGCTATTTCCGCTTTTTAGCAAAATAATGTTCACTTTTGAGAATGCCACATTGAAGTTTCTTGAATGAGATACCTTATTAAATTACAACCTAAATCAATGCAGCCTTCTAACATGAAAAGTTTAAAACATTGTCCTAGACTATATATATACCAGTCATCACCATTTTCAAGGGGGGGGGTGTTGGTCTGTGAGTACATTTATATTTACCATGTTGGCAACACCTTGTTCTTCACTGAGTGATAGCAATGGTCATTGTGTGTGTAATGTTCTTCATGTGTTGTTAAGTTCTAATAAATAATAGATAAAGAAGTTACGCATCTATTAATTCATCAAGCAACACGTAAACAGAGTTTACTTAGCATGGTAGCAGAGGTCAGTGGTTATTGAATATTAGTGTTGCTTAAAAATATACTGATACAAGCGTAAATAGAAAATGGTGTGTGCATAAAGCAGCGAGATTAGTATAGCGCTATTTGATGGTTCGGACTATTTTAATTGGAAAGTACGAATGATGAAAATTTTTCCAGTTTAAAATATGTGAGGAAGTGGTACCACGAAAAGTTAATGCAAACGTTAATCAAGAAAAATGGGAAGAAAAAGATGTACAAGCAACGAATAATATTTATGGTGCAATAACAAACAAGCAGTTGGAATACATCCATGAATGGGAGTCTGCTTTTGATATTATTGCCAAATTTGATACGATGTATTTGAAAACTTCCACGTCATTGCAAATTGTATGTAGAAATAACTTAGAAAATGTCAAGTTGAAGAATTACTCAGATTTATGTTTATTTTTCAATGAGTTTGAGAAGTCTGTTAACGAGCTTAAACAATCCAGTGCAACCGTGACTGAACAAAAAAAGAACTTACATGTTAAGAGCATTACCATCAAACTACAGTCATATTGATTTAATTGATGTTTTACCAGATAAGGACAGAACAGTTGATTGTCTAAAGAGTAAAATTAGGTTGAAATCTCTCGAAGAGAAAAATGATTGTGAAGACAGAGCACTATTAAAAACAAACAAATCGGGCCCACAAGGGAATGTCTGTTTTAATTGTGGTAAATATGGCCACATTAAAAAGTACTGTTGGTATGGCCGTGGTCAAGTGAACTATCGTGGCAGTGGTTCTACTAATTATCGTGGTTGAAGCCTTTCAAATTATCAGGAGCATGGTCGTGGTTTTGGTAAACATCGCGGACATGGAGAAAACTCTAACCGCAGAGCAAACAATACTCAGCAAGGAAACAGTTTTCATACTACAATAATTGAAAGTCACATGTCAAGCTCAAATGAAAATAATATGGCAAATAAAATTCAAATTAATTGGTTGCTGGACAGCTGGTGTACCGATCAAAAATAAATAGTGATGAATATTTTGAAAACCAAGTTCCATTGAAGAACCCCACTAAAGTAAAAGTTGGTGATGGAAGAATGTTGGAAGCAACAAAGGTTGGTAATATTATAGTCTCTTTTAATGTTTATGACACTGAATCCATAGTAACTTTGAAAAATGTATTTTATGTTAAAGAAATGAAGACAAATTTATTAAGTTATTCAAAGATTACTGACAATCATGAAATAGTATCAAAACGGCAGTTCTCAAGAATTTATGAATTAGATGGTACATTATTAGCAGTAGCGAAAAAAGATGAAAGATAATACAAAGTAACAAGTTATGTTTCAAATGCTAGTACAATATTTGCAAATGTGACCAATAATACATTAACATTAAAAGAAAAATTGCATCGTACACTCGGACATGTAAATTTTAAATATCTGGATATTATGTGTAAAAATCAGTTACTAGAAGGGATACCTAAAGAAATAGAATCAGAATATGTGAAGTGTGCTATATGTATTGAGAACAAGATGCACAATTTACCCTTTAAGAATAATAGAAGAAGAGCAGAAGATATACTGGAGATTGTTCATACAGAAGTAAATAGACCTCATAGAACAACTGAATGTAATGGTGAAAAATACTTCATGAGTTTTATCGATAATTTTAGCAAATTGGCAAAAGTTTGTAGTATTAAGTCGAAATATCAAGTCTCTGATTGTTTTATGGAATATGTAAATGAAATTCAGAATTTAACTGGGAAGATGATAAAAGAACTAAGATGTGATAATGGTAAAGAATATATGAATAGCAAGATGTTTAAATTTTCACGAGAAAAAGGTATGAAGATAAAGTTGTGTCCACCACATGTACATGAATTGAACCTTACTGCAGAAAGATATAATAGAACAATAATGGATATGGCTAGATGTCTTCTAGCAGAAGCAAAAGTTGCCAAACGTTATTGGCCTGAAGTGATTAAAGCAGCAGCTTATCTGAAAAATAGGACATTGGCAAATACTGTAGTGAGGAAGACACCTTATGAAATATTTTTTAATAGGAAACCATCTGCAAATGAATTAAAATTGTATTGAAATAGAGTTTATGTTAGAATACCAGAAGGAAAGAGAAGATCGTAGTAGGATAAAAAGGCTGCATTTGGAATTTTACTTGGTAATGGTAATTTTAGTTAACGTCGTACTATAGCAACACAACAGGCTATTCACGACGGTTCGGGATCAGTCCCTTATGGGAAAGATTCGAGGACAACACCTCATAATTTTGAACCACAGAATTTTACTTGGATATGCAGAAGTTGGATATAGAGTTTTAGTGAATAACAGATTATTAGTTGCCAGGCATGTTGACATTATTGAAGAAGACTTTATGTGTATAGGTTGTGATGATGAAGATGAGAAGAAATCTGAAGAAGTGTCAAATGAGCCAAGTAGTGATGAGAATTCCAAGGACGATGTGAAAAATGATGACAAAAAAGTGGAATGAGACCAAGAAGGCAAATGAAACCACCAGTTCGATTTGATGAAGAATATGGGTATTATTGTGTTTGTGCAAATCTTTGTGATGCTATGATTCCAGGTAACTTCGAGGAGGCGACAACATGTAATAAGACTGAACGATGGAAAGAAGCAGTGGACAGTGAGATGAACAGTCTTGTCAAAAATAATACTTGGACACAAGTGAGTAAACCAGAGGATAAGGCAATTCTAGATGTGAAATGAGTATACAAAAGAAAACCAGATGATGTTTTTAAAGCCAGGTTAGTGGTTTGAGGTTTCCAGCAAAAAGACAGTATTGATGATACATTCTCATCTGTTGTTTAAATGCAAACTTTAAAGTTATTACTTTCATATTCTTGTCAGTATAGTTTAAACATACATCAAATGGATGCTGAGACAGCGTTTTTAAATGGTAAAGTATTATCTGAAGTTTATATAAAACAGCCTCTAGGCTATAATGATGTTTCCAACAGAGTTTATAAATAAAACAAAGCATTGTATGGTTTAAAAGAGAGCCCACATGCTTGGTATGAATGTTTGCTGAGATTTGTATAAGTGCAAAAATAAAGTTTGTTCTTACTTTTATTTGTGTTCTATTGTGTTTTCATATTCTGGCATTCTATTTTAACAACACTTTTAAACAATGAAATATTTATAAAATTCTATTGCATTTGTATTCTTAAAGGCAGCTGCTTAAAAGGTTTGTTTTTAGGGTGCAAGGTATCAAACTGTGCCACAATACTTATTTGATATACCTTGGTTAGGTAATCAAAGCAGAAAATCAGATACTACATAAGAAAATGAGATACACATGAGAACAACATAAACGAAAAGATAATGAGCACATTTGGGACAACATACCCCTGTACTGACAGGCGCTGCAATGTGACTTGCAGTTGCTGCGTCGGTGGCTGGACTTGTGGTGGTGGTGGCAACACAGGAGCAGCAGCCTGCTGCTTGGCCCTTCTCGGCAGGTAGACTCTTGGAGCTGGTGGCGTCCTCGGTCGGGGGGCTCTCCTTGGTTGGCGGGCTGTCCTTGGTTGGGGCGCTGTCCTTGGTCGGGGGGCTGGCCTCGGTCGGGGAGCTGCTCTCGGGGCCTTCTTCTTCTTCCCCAGATGGAGGCTTTCCAGGGTCCACATGGGATATGGCTGGAAAGAAAAATAAATAATGCTAGATATTTATAAAATGTAGGAACTCTGGCCTTGCTTTGTACCATGTACAAATTCTCTAACTACCAATTTTCTCTGAAAAGTAATAAAAAAGTATTAACACATCTTTTAACAGTGCAGGCAGTGATGCTCCTGAGGTGTTATGCACGTTTTATACAGATGAGACCTTTGCATGAAAAATTGTACGAAATGTTTTGGATAATTTTGGTACACTCTTCCAATGGAAAGGTTGGTTAAATTTAAACTGACGGGGCATCAGAAGAATTCATTTAATTTCAATTCAAGAATTTCAAGAAGGAATTTATTATTTCTGATGATAGCTTGGTTCCTAAATCCTCATGTTTAACATAAATTGATATTATCTATACAGTACACTGATTTGCATGTCTAATTTAAATGCATAGGGAGAAATTAATTAAAATCAAACAAACAAATCAAGACAAAATATCAGATTTTAATCAAACCAATTTTTTTTTTGTAACATTTTAAAAGAATCACAATTTTTTCACTGTCTTAGATCTTTGGCATTCTCAGAAACTCGTTTAAATTTTAATATTTGTGTAGAAGACTGAAAGGCCATTCATCTAGTCTTTAAAAAAACCTTTGCCCTATTTGTATTATATAAAGAATACTTTCAACTTAACTGTTTGACTCAACTTGTAGGTAACTTTTATACTTAAAACTAAGTTGGGGTAAATGGCAAGGCCCAAATGTGATATTATTTCAATCTTTCAAAAACTGGTCCATTCCTGCTATATTTTCTTAACTCATCTCTATATATAATTCTCTTACGTGGCATGCAAAAAAGACATTATTTGTTTTCGCATCAATTGAATTTATAGCGATATCAGATGAAATTTTATTGAAAAAATAATAATTTTAATTGATCTGTTGCAGTTAATAAGAGAAATCAAAGAAAGCAAAGGATCTTTTCAAGGCCATTTAAAAAACAGTCCTTTTCAGGGCCAACAATTATAGTTCAACAAGACGCTTGCAATACAATTTTCTTTAACACATTCAATGAAAACGTGTGGGTCGTTCGAGTGCTGGGGAAATGTACACACAAACAACCTGCTGGGAATTCAATTTCCAAAGCAGCGCTCACATTTCAAGTCAAAATTTTCTCAAAGTTTTCATTTGAATTCTGATTTTAGAGGTACTGTATATATATATATTCTGTAATACAGCAAATTTAGATTTGAAAAACATTTTTTTGGAACATGATATTTTGTAAACAATCCCTTCTGCTAGGTTACATGTCTTCATTGAGGCGAGCAAAGCGATCATATGCGGCAATGAGGATTGCGAAGCACAATCCTCTGGGGGTTGGCGAGCGTTAGCAAGCAGTGGGAGGGGCCCCAAGTATATTTATATTCACCATAACTTTTAACGATCTTGTGTATTAATGTATAACATAATACTATCTAGATTCTACACTGATTTGCATCTCATGTCAGACACGTTTAAATTGAAATTAATTGAAATCGTGAGAATCCAATTTAAACTTTTTAAAATCTTATTTAAATTTAAGAAATCGGTTAAAAATGGCTTCTTTGTCTCGATTTTCTCATGGCAACAGAAATTAATACTATCCAGTATCTTTACGGTAAATTTACATGTTTCATATCTGACAAGTTTAAAAGAAGACTAAGTTTCTCGAGTTCCACTTTGCAAAAGCATTGTATTTCATAATATTTAATTTCTTTGTGAATGGGGAAACAATTTGTTTCTGGCAAATCTAAATTTCTTTAAATTTAGAGTTTTTAGTTTGACAGACAAAAAATATGTTCATCAGAAACAAAATGGATAACAAGCTAAAAGATTAAGATATGTTAAACTTATATTACGATTTTAAAAATATATTAAAATTTCCTTTTATTTAAACGATTATTTTTTAATTTAAAACTGTAAGAACAATGGATTTGTATCGCGCAACGAAATTCAAATGAATGAATTAAAGTAATAAAGAATAGAGACCCAATATATATGGTAACTTATTTATGTCTTTCAAAAACATGCACTGCTACATTTTTAAAATCTTTATATACATTAATTTTTTAAATAAATCAATGTTATTTAGGATCTATAATGTGATTATAATGTCTTGAATCATAAGAAGTTAAAACATGAGAGGCAAAGAATGAATACAAATCATCAAATCTGATTTTAAGAAAAAAAATCAGTTTTGAATTTTTTTTAAATCATGATTTTTTTATAATCAGGTGTTTTTTTATAATTTTGTAGATGCTTGTTTTATATTAGTACCAATCATAATCATACTTATTAAAATAGTATTTATTCTATAGTTAATTGTTTTACTTACAATTGATTAAATTTTTTTAGGGCGCAAGCGCCTGGTTTGGACAAGGTAACGACAATTAAATACTTTTTATCACGATTTAACTGTAAATTTGAAACGAATCATACAAACTCTTTTTTACATATGACCGTATATACTTGGAATTGAATTCATATACGGTCATACAAAATTAACAAGGACAAAAACACTAAAAAATAAAATTTTTGTTTCAGATAAAAATAAATAAACAAAAAAAAAACAAAGATTTAAGTAAGGTGTGTAACTTCATGCCATCGATTGCCACTAGAGCAGAAGACAGTAGTTGTAAATTTTATTCAAGAAACAAAACAAATCCACTTTTTTACTCTTGAATTCAAGTTTATATCTTCGTGCTCGTTAAAGATACACTGTAAAAAAAATCCCGTAAAATTTACGGTTTTAAACTGGCAGCTGGGTTGGTTGTGCTTAACCGTAAAAATTACGAAGTTAATCCGTAGAAATAACGGTTTTTTACCATACGAGAACAAGTTTTTCCCGTAAAAGTTACGAATTAAAACCGTATTCACAACGGTTTTTTCCCATAAGAGATCCAGTTTTTCCCGTAAAAGTTACGAAGTAAAACCGTATTCTCGACGGTTTTCCCCATATGAGATCAAGTTTCCCCCGTAAAAGTTACGAAGTAAAACCGTATTCTCGACGGTTTTCCCCATATAAGACCAAGTTTCCCCCGTAAAAGTTACTAAGTAAAACCGTATTCACAACGGTATTTTGCCATATATCAAATTTTTTCCCGTAAAAGTTATGAAGTAAATTTGTAGTCGCAACTGTTTTTTACCATGAGATCTAGTTTTCTCTGTATGTTTCAGTTTTCACGTGTTTACATAAAAGTATTTAATCGGTGAAAGTTACAACCAGTTACCATAAAAAATACAGTATAATTTCGCAATCAGAACTATTTTTAACTAGTCAAGGACAAGTTTACTGTAGTTTTTAGTTTATAACTGTTTACAAAACCATATGGAATTGAAGTTACAACCAGTTACCATAAAAAATATGCTGCAATTATGCAGTGAATATGGTTTTACCACAAAATAATGCAATTACACTAAATACTATAAGGTTTACAAATTGTGTAAAAATGTAAATATCAGCTATACAGTTGAAACAGTTTTGCGCACAAAATAATGGGTTTTCTCTGAAATTTAGTTTTGAAGTGTGGATAAAATGATAAAGTCATCTTTTAAAATAGTATAGAACTATTGCAGAGCAAATAAATTAAAGAAAAATACTGTGCCGTACACAGTACCTTTTATTCATAATACTGTCAATATACAGTGAAATCTGTGTGTAACGATACTGTCTATAACAATATTTTATTTAGGTACCTACAGAATGGTTATAGACAGGTTTCACTGTATAATATTTATTACTTTTGTTATTTCAATAATGTTCAAACATTTAAATTAAATAATCTAACTAAATTATGCTAGAATATTATTCAATTATACAGAATAATAAAAATTAAAGTAAATCATTTTTCAATATGCATGTTGAGGATACTTATTAAGTAACAAACTATATAAGCATGTAGAAAAAAGTCTGTATAAATGAAAAAATAAATATTGTTTTCTTATAATGTCAACAGTGATAAATTTTCAAAATATAGAACTCTGGAGCTTTTCATTTAAGAAACCTTGATAACTTTTATTAAATAGCAAAACACCTTTAAATATGGTTACATTATACACTGTGCTGTGCTGAACACGATAATTACATAATGTTTTGTGAGGTACATTTGTTTGTTGCATATAATTTAAGTAATACAAAATGAGCAGGCAAAAATATACAATAAACAGAAATACAAATATAATCAGGGTTCATTGATTGTAATTTTTAAAAATCAAACCACGATTACAATAGAATAACTTTGATGCAATTAACAGAATCAAGATACCTAATATTTTCATATCTATTCAATGAAATGTTCAACACCATTCAAAGTCCATAAGTTTATTTTATAAGGTCAAAACTTTTTGATTCATGGATTTCTTTTTTTGGAGGCTTTGGATCCTTTATCAGGATTCATCCTTAGAAAACACCTGTAAAATACAAATAGGACAGAGAAAAATTCTTTAGTGATTTTGCTTTATTCAAAGTTTAACAAGTTTATTTAACCTTTAACTGCTGTCATGGGTCTCACAGACCCCGAGTGACAGGTCGTTTCCACCTCTCAAAGTGAATATTGGTCAATGTCCTATTCAGTACCTTCCTACTACGTCCAAGAGAAGCCACATTCCAACACTGGTTTGGATGTCCCAACTATTTCGTATTTCACACTATTTGCATTTCCCCCACGGTCTCTTAGACCCTTCACAGCATTTGCGTTAGTGTTCTTGCTGAATGAAATAGTCTGTTTGAGTATGGAATTTCAGCCGAGTCTAAAATGGTAACAAACTTTACTAAGAAACTACCTCTGTATCTAGCACAAAAAGAAGTTCAGGATATTGTTGATAATTGGTCGGAAATAGAGTACTGGGACAGTGAAATTTCGGATACTATTGAAAGCAAACATGAAACGGATTCGGAAATGTATGCAGATGAAGACATTTCAAGTGCGTCTTCACAAGAATATTTCTACAGAAAAAAACTTCAAATGGGAGGGGGAGGGGGGGGGGGCTAATCGTGCCATTAGAACACCAAACCACAACATAGTTTTAGTTTCCAGGGTTGAAATGTCCTGCAAAATTAGTTCCGAAAGCTGAGCCTGAAGAGACATGGAATCTACTTTACTTGTATAGTAATATAAAATATATTCATGTTAAGAATTGAATTATCTAAATTTAAAATGTATAAATAATAATTATCTAAAGAATCTTTCATTAATATATATTAATTAACTTTATACACACTTTAGTGAGCGAGGTCTGAGAGACCCCTCCACACTAGTCACGAGACTGTTTGTAACACAGCAGTTAAGGGTTAAAGCTAATTTAAAAAATACAATCAAACACTATAGCACCCGACCCTTTTTTTTAATAAATGTCATGTGAGAAATTAACTGCGACAAATCAGTTAAAGTAATGTTCTCGCATGTACTTAAACTGCAATTTACAATGTGCCTTCAATTCTTCACATTTCTTTGACAAATTTATGATCTTGAAAAACATGAATTGTACAGGGTGTCCTAAAAGTTCCTGTACTGACGATTCGTGAATTTACTATACAAAATCAACAAACTTTAAAACAAATATTTTTATGTTAATGGTGAAAAGCACTTATAAACGAAAAAAATTTGGACTTACATTTATAGTAAATGTTTAAAATTTCTGCAATTTTCTTGGGAGGCAAAGCTGAAGTAGTTTACACATATTTTTAGAAACACCTTTCAAAATGCTGGGAATGACTTCTTGTATCTTTTGAGTAATGGCACTTTTCAGATCACCTATTGTTTGGTGATTATCTTCATAAACTTTGTTCTTTAAAAATATCCCCACAGAAAAAAAGTCAGGAATGTGTAGATGACGGAACGAGGTGGCCAGTGGTTTCTTGAGATGAGTCGATCGCCAAAAAAATCTTGAAGCATGCCCATGGTGTCATAACTTGTATGGCAGGTTACAACGTCTTGTTGGAACCAAGAGTCTTGTTCATGCACTTCTAATATTCCAAAAAATTGTTGATTAAGTTGATATACTGTATCTGGGTCATTCTGAAATTAAGTGGAAATTTGAGTCACATGTATTTTTTTTTTTTTTATGAATTTCATGTGTCAATTGATTTTTATACAATAGTAATAGATCTTAATTGAGGTATATTTTCATCAGATATCTTCAAGTGAATAAATATTTGCATATTTATACTTAAAAAAGTGAATTAAACATGGAAAATATCACCTCCGTGGCTGTTCTTAACCCTGTTTCTAGGTTAAGAAATATAGTTGAAACTTAAAAAGTATAAAAATTCCTTTATTTAATAGCTGTATTTAATATTAATAATTTAATATTAATAGTTATGTAAGAAACATGTGCATGTGAAAAGCATGAAAATGTTTTGTTAACTTTTGAAAAATTAAAAAGCCTCAAAGTTCTTAATTACAATGATTTAGATTAGATGGTTAAATCTCTGCTGTCAGGATGTAGTTAAAAGTGAAGAATGTCTGGAAAGAAGTGCATTAACACGTTGAGACAAATGATTACATGTGTTGAGCAATGGAAGAGGAAAGAAGTTTACAGTGAAATAAATAAAAAAAAGTCAGCTAAGAAAGTGGTTAAATCAAAAGTTGAAATAGAAGTCAAAGCGCTAGTTAATAAATTTAACGATATGCTTCGTTACTTCATGAAGCATGTTTGCAACATAGTCCCATCAATACAGGTCAATTTTCAACCTAAAGATAACCTTGGAACAGATGAGATACTGATACATGTTGATTTTGGGAGATACAACATGTGCATTTCAGAGATTCACATGACCAAATCACATTACATAGATAATTGAAAATAGTGAAAAACTTAATGTTCTGTCATTCTACTCATTGTCTGAATCTTTGCGACCCGACTCAAATGCATTTAATGAATATGTAATTGTCAAAGTATTTGGTAGAAAGAGTGTTTGCTATTATGTGGCAAATATCATTGAATGTTTTGAAGCTTCTTACCAGATCCGCTTCATGTCGAGATGACATGACACTAAAAACAAATTTGTTTCCTATGAAGAATGTGAAGCAACAGTTCAAGATGAGGTTATGGCCATTTTAAAACAACTGACAATGAATACTCATGAATAGTACATTTTTGATTAAATACCTGAAGACTATTTACATTGTGTTAGATGAATCTGAAACATCTCGTCACCTCCACGTTTAAAGGAAATAAAAAATTGGCTTTAATTTCCTTAAAATATTGTCTTGACCTGTTTCAGTTGCACAACTTCATTGCCCTAACATGACATAAATACATAAAATAAATTCTAAAACTTTAATTTTATTTTTCAAAAAGTTTTGACTGTCAAATTTCTATTTAATTTCAAAATGATCCATATTTACTCGGTATTGCATCACTTGGATATTTATGTCGCTAAAATTATTTGCATTCAAAATAAGTTTAAAACAGCGCAATTATCTGAATGCGTGAAATTCATTTTGCAATGAAGAACAAAATGACGTGAAACTTTATTATCGAACAACTTGAGTGCAAAGAAAATGAAACGATAAAAATTAAAGAGCCGATAAAATTCAATAATTAAAAAAAAAACACGGGCAATAATTATTTTTAAAGTTGGAGTACGGGAACTTTTAGGACAACCTGTAGTTTTTAAAACAGAGATGGCAAGATTGAGCACCATAAGGGAATGTTACTCCGTGAACATTTCGATGCAAACTCCAGAGGACAACATAGGGTTTGATTAATTTTGTTTTGAAATACAGAGTTCACATTTAAACACAGACATTACGGTAAGATTCTAATTTCTAAAAATTAACAAAAGGAGCATGAAAAGTAAGTAAAAGCTCACCTGATAATTAGAGTTGAAACTATTTAAGCACTCGTCGATCAAAAATGGCGCCCAAACAACAAACGACCTGGTTGCCAACTGATGAATAACGAAAAGCTTAAATAAAAGTCGAATCGCACTTTTATTTACAAGATGTTCAAAACCATAAAATAATTGCTGAAAAATAAGAGCAAGTGTAGAAAATAATCTTAAAATGATTTAAGAAAAGGGAAAGTTATCGTACGCAAAGCAATACCGTAATGACGAGAACTCGAATTTGAACTGACGGTTTTAAACCGTATATGGCTAGAGTGAAAAACGGTATAAAACCGTTTTGTCAACAAAACAGCTTTAAACCGTCAAATATACGGGAAAAGTCCGTAAAAACAACGGATAATTTTTGCAGTGTAGAGTAAAAATTTCAACGGATTTGAAATCTGCAGAACATTTTAGACCAAATTAATACCTTGTAGTTGATTTTAAGTCAAAGATTGATTAAGTTAAGATTAAGTCAATAGTGATGAAAACAAGAGAGCTATTTTATTGTCTAGTCCAAGTTTGTATCTTCGGGCTCGTTAATAATCGAGTGCAAATTCCAATGCATTTGAAATCTTAGGAAAATTTTACACCAGATTGATACCTTAAATGTGATTTCTTTTAAATAAATAATTTTACAATTGTAACTTTTATATTTTCGCAAATCTAATTTAGCCGCATTTGACGAAGATATTGATTACGAACACAAAAAGGGCCATTTATCGAAAATAGAATTTCTTGGTTTATAGAAAATATATGCATATAAATAGTAACTAAAAATAGGATGAATATTTAATCATATTCGATTTTTTGAAGAGTTTACAGCAAAGGGGATATATGTAATTTTATTTCTGAGGCAACGTATACCGACAACGGTCCGTTTAATTTTTCATGCGTAGCAAATGTCTTTAAAATAAAGCTAAATATAATCATTCAATTCAAAGTTATTTTTTTTAATATCTGTAAAGTGAAAAATGAAAGATAAGTTTCAATTTTTTCATTCACGTTTCATATCCTTGTGTTAAATTGAACTTGATATGGTTTTAAAAAATAAACTTATTAGCCTGATTAAATGAACAAAAAAAAAACTGTGAGCTTATTTTCGTAGAATTTATATTTTAATCTCACCCATTCTCCACCGTATTCTCTCCGTCTAAGTTGACACCTCTGTACTATGTTCAGATGGCCGTCTAGTTATGCCCGCGGCTAAATGACGTATCATGGCTGTTAGATAACAGCTCCACTTTCTTAGGAAAACGAAGCTTAACTGGTATTTCTTTGAAATATTTCAAGCAAACCAAAAGAGGTTTATGCATAACAAACAAGAAAATTAAACTTTTCACTATCAATTGTAGTGGAATTTTCAACTTGCAGCAAAAAGTTCATCCTTACAATCATCATAAGCATTGAAATAGCTTTCTGCTGCAATCTGTTATCTATTTTTTAACATGCTTATTCAATTTTCAGACGAGTGTGAATAACTTTTGCTCTCCAATTTTCAATTCCATAAACACAGAATAGTTACGCCTGCCAGGTAACTAAATCCAAGGGATTAATACAAAGAAATTTCCCAATAAAATTTTAATGAAAAATAATCACCAAAACATGAAACGGAATGAAAATATTATAATTGCTGTTTATAAGATTTATATGCAAAATTCGAGTGCTATTGGGATACTGCTAAAACTTAAATACCCAATTCCTTTCAAGAAGACAGCATTTAACTCTTCAAATGAAGAAGAGCTGTCCAAAATACACCATGTAGAACTTTTAGTCGCTTGGAATATTAAAAACAAAGAGCCCACGCTCTTGAAGAGGCTCGTGATTGACACATGATGGTCAACAACCCAAGAGGGAAATAGTGGTTTAGCAATTATGATCTATATCAAAAAGATTTATCTAGTGGAGGATTTTCTGAGTAATTTTTGGGGGTGAACCAAGTAGGATCAAAGTTCTTGACTTCTTAAATAAAATAACATACATGTTATTCAGTTAATTCATTTCAATAATTAAGACATACAGCAATACAACAAGGAAAATAAAATTTAAAACTCCGATTTAAATCAATGATTTTTGAGATTTAAATTGATGTACTCTAATTCAAATATAATCAAAATTTTGATATAGCTTTTCATTGAAAGAAGCTTAAAACCAATTAAATTAACATTTGTTTTTCATGTTTCATGGGTGCTATTGAAAGCTGTTTTCCATAGTCAAGTAACTACATCTATCATTGTAAATAGGAATTTAGACATCGAGAAACCAAGTTTAAAAAGTACCATAAGGATTTGATTTAAAACCGAATGTGTGTTGGAGTAAAGGGATATTTAAATAAGACTTTGCTGATCTTGGAATGAAATCAGTTAAGAATTTTAAAAACTCAAAATGTTTTTTCTTCTCAAGTGACAGAAGGCCGAGGTTGCTTATTCTACAAATTGAAGCTCCTGTTCGGCAACATGTACATCGTTCGTTGAAATTTAGTGTTTTTCTTTTATATTAAAGCTGTAAAATTGACTTTCGATTTGTAGAAAAATTGTAATAGAATGAGTAGACAACAATTATTTTTAACACAAGTCCGTTGTTCCACGTGCCGCTGAATGGAATTTTCAAGAAAAAAGAAGTGATTGCTCCTTTAATATAAATTAATCACGAATACAGTCACAAATTGATTTACCATCCTCTTATATTGATGATGAAATTGTAGCATTTAAAAAAATCACTGTTTTCAAGGTATGTTCTGCCACTTTCGTTTAAAATTAACAAAACTCAATATATTCATTTTCATTGGTATTTGAAACTCCAAATAGTAAAAGAAAATGACAACAATTGACAAAATTTACAAATGCACATTACAACAGTCTGCGATACATGTCGATATTCAAAAGTGCTTCCAACAGGGTATAATATACTTCAATGGATGTCGGATAAAATTAAATCGCCTGAAATTGTTAAGTACCTTGATAGAAAAAATTTTAAATGCAAATTCGGATCGGAAAAATTATTATGTATTGAAAAAGAGAACTCACCGATTTTCGCGCCATACTCCTTGTTACCATAGCTGTCATACTTCTCAGCGACTGCATCTTTGAAATAATTTTTAAACAAATCAAATCTAAAAAATACAAATGTTAAAAAACACAAAAAGAACAAACTTTAAAAATCACAAATAAATAATTCCACAAAGAATTAAAAATTACACAAATTAAATAAACTAATTTTAATTCACTGAAATGAAAAGTACAACAAATACACAGCCTTAAAAAGGGCTTTTTATTTTGTGGCACTATTTGTAAAACTGACGCAGTAAAAACACGTCAAAGCACAGCGATAGTATAATCGTGTGTGAGACAGAATCCAAATCGCACGGATGAGCAGGAAAGACAGGACACTTCTAAGCCAATCAGAGGCCAGACAACCAACCAATCAGACGCAGTCAACTGATTCCGTTCATTTGTGTGGTGGGTGTGGGCGGAGCTGCGGGTGAGGTGCAGGAGCATGATGTTTATGGAGAATTTGTTGTTAGTGGGTCACTAGACGAACAATTTTATTGTCAATGAGGTTCAATGAAGCAACCAATTGATCGTGTTGGAGGCAATTGACGGATTGTCAATCGATTGATGCACATTGATAGAAATTTTGATTGATGGACATTGACGGAGCCGATTGATCGTTTAAAATGCACAACTGTCAATCGTTCGGGCAGTAGTGCTTCTTTTATTCTCTAAATCCAATTCTATATCTTCGCGATCGTTAAAGATAGAGTAAAAATTTCAACGGATTTGAAATCTGCGGAAAATTTTACACCAGATAGATACCTTAAATGTAAATTTCTGTTAATAAATAGTTTTCAGTTGAAACTTTTATATTTTCACAATACGAATTTAAGTAATACGAGTATGTCAAAGTACAACTTCTATATATATAATTCTCTTACGTGGCTCACGAAAAAGACGTTATTTGTAATCGCGTTTTGGCAACACTGTACGATTGTTTGTTTATCGCGAAGTCTCGCGCATCGATTGAATTTATAGCGTTATCGGATGAAATTTTATTGAGAAAAAAAAAAGGAAATTTTAATGAGCTGTTGCAGTTAGTTTATAATAGAAATCAAAGAAAGCGGAGGATCTTTTCAGGGTCATTTAAAAAACGGTCCTTTTCAGGGCCAACAATTATAGTTCAACAAGACGCTTGCACTACAACTTTCGTCAACAAACTCAATGAAAAAGTGTGGGTCGTTTGAGTGCTGGGAAAATGTACACACAAACAACATGCTGGGTATTCAATTTCCAAAGCAACGCTCACATTTCGAGTCAAAATTTGCACAAAGTTTTCATTTTAATTCTGATTTTAGAGAAACTGTATATATTTTTTCTGTAACACAGCAAATTTAGATTTGAAAAACATTTTTTTGGTAACATATTTTGTAAACAATCCCTTCTGCTAGGACACATGTCTTCATTGAGGCGAGCGAAGCGAGCATAGGTTCGCGCAGCGAACCAATGAGGATTGCGAAGCAATCCTCCGGGGGTTGGCGAGCGTTAGCGAGCAATGGGCAGGCCCCCTAGTTGTATATAAATCTATATAAATTTGATTTAATCGGGACCTAGGACCAACGAAAACACAGTTTAGAAAAAAAAAATATTTAATAAAATTGCATTTCTCTTTATACATATTAATACAAAATACTAAAAAAATTAACGAGTTACTAAATAAATTATTTTGATGTCGATGGCTTCTTAAAATCTACCAAATTCGTCTGACGACGGACACAATGCCTTCTTTTTTTTTAAGTAGAATTTCTTCGTAGCGCGCGTTCTTTATTGGATTTTATGTTTTCTAATTCAACTAGCTGGGACCTGTGATCTGAACTAGGGATGTTACTAACAGTGATTTGACAGTAACAGTTCGAATTGTGACTGCTACTGACGAATATCTGTGATTCAAAACTGTGATTGTGATTCAAAATGTGAATGAATCTGATTGGTTGATTGTAAAGTATCTCTAGTCACTCGTAGCAACGGAATGCTTTTATTTATGTGTTGAATATTTTCAGTAATACGATTTCGTCGAAGGAATACATAGCTAAGTCGATAACGTCGTGGCCTTACAGTGCTCTAGTTTACAGTTCGAACCCCAGTATTTTTTTCATCCAGATCAACTGGAATATATTTAATAAAACGCACAACTGCCACTCAATAAACCTTCAATTATAAAATGAATTTTTCATTTTTATTCTGCCACTATGAGCCGTTTTTTATTTTTAGCCTGTAATTCATTTTTTAAATGTACTTTTTCTCCTCAATAAATTAATATTGGTGACTAAGATAGTTTCAACTATATCAAAATTTTCATATAAATTAAACTTTATAATTAATTAAACATTAAAATCAAGAGATATACATTGGAATGCGTGATTATTTTACTTCTAATTGAATTCAAATTATGGATTTTTAATCTTTAAATAAATATATATAATTGACAAACCTATTTTTTATCTTTAAATCCGTTTCACTAAATAACCTTATCCGAAATATTTGTTTGTTGAAGAAAAATGTTTTCATCGTAGTATGTGTAGCAAGACAATTTCCTTACATTTGATAATCTGACAATTTCAAAACATTAAGTAATTTTTCTAAATCTCTAGTAACATTCGAATTAATTTGTATTGTTGTATTCGTGGTGGTGCAAAGACACAACAATTTTATTTGAGATGAAGAAAACACAAAACGAACAACAGCAGAAAAGTCAAACCTTACTGTGAAAAATCTGTAGCTTTTGACTTGATTCAACAATTTCTGTCCAATACTTTAGTTTATAAATCATACAATTTTTACAAAATATTAACTAAAATGTGGAGTAGTTCAGTTTCCACACAACACTGGAGTAACCACGTATTATTGTCAATTGTCCGGGATCCACCCCGAAGACAAAAGATGAAGATATTCTCTTTAGTAGCACTTTAAAATTGATAAGCTGAGTGAAAGTATATAATTTATCTCTAAGGCAAACAGGGAGTATTCTAACGAGTAACATTCTTATTTGTTTTGAAAACAGTCTGACAAGGAATTCCAGAGAATCAGTGTTTACAAACAACAAATTATACGCTTTAAAAATTAAACATTCAGTCATCAAAATCTTTTGTACTTGCATTACGATATTTCAGAATGCATTCTTTACCGCTGTAAACATTGTTGTGTTGATCCTCCCTCTGAAACGGTTTCATCTTAAGAGACAAACTTTAAAGAAGGCAGAAACTCGTAAAACGTATTCTAATCACTAACGAAATGAAATAAATATCTCCCTCCCCCTCCTGTGATTTCGACTCATTCAAGTTATACTTTCAGAAGCACATAATTCATTTTTTAGAATTAAAAACAATTTACAAGAGGTTAAACAGAACAATTTTAACTATAAACAAACCAAAAAATAAATAAAAACAAGTTCTAGTCATGTTACTCTATATAAAAAAACAACAAAATAAATAATCAGTGATAGTTCAAGAACGAACAAAAAATTATTTAAAACAGAGAATTTAAAAGGTTTTTATATGAACTCTCCTCAAAACTGCCGAGATTCTTTTTTTCTTTAGAAAAAGGCGCGGGAATCTGGTGAGTCATAAAGCAACAGATTACCTTAAACATCCGGTTAAAAATCCTCCAGAGAAATGCCAATCCGTCACAGACCAACTGGCACCGCTACCAAATAACCAAAACTCAGTCACAGCTTTCACTGCTACCGAATCACCGATCCCGGTCGCAATCACCGATCGCAGTAACAGTATCAATATCAGCCAAGGTATCAGCTAAGGTATCAGCCAAGGTATCAGCTTAGCGATATCAGTTTAGTAACTGTTACCGAATCACTGATACCAAATCACTGATACTGAATCACTGATACCGAATCACTGATACCGAATCACTGTTACCCAATCACTGTTACCCAATCACTGATATTTTGATATTTGAGTAACAGGTATGAACTGTGATTCACAAGTATCTGTGATTGAGTAGCAGTTCTGTGATTTGCTTAACATCCCTAATCTGAACGAGCAGCGCAGATGGTCTTCGATAGCCGGCTCGTTGGTTTTGAGTGCAGGTGATTTTTAAAGGATTCCCTGAAAATCTGTCGATACATAGGGATCTGGGATTCAAATCTCTATTGTAATAAAGCATATATGTAGCTTTTTTTTTGTAAAATAAACGCAAGCTAATTGTAAATTAGGAGAGAAGTGATTGTGTATGGAAACGGGAGTTTGTGAAGCTTTTAATTAGTACTTTGTGTCGTGATTATCCTGAGTTATGGAAAGTTAAGTAAATATGTAAAAGAAAGAAGCATTGCTTTGCAAAAAAATTGTTAGTGTGTTAAAACAAAATAAATCAGATTATACTGAGGAAAAATAAAAACAGAAAATTAATATTATAAATTCAGTATCTCGCAGAAAGTGTTTAGTAAATGTTTGTGAGTAAAGCGGCTTAGTTTATTCCACTCTTAGAACCAGCGTCTTTTCCTATTTTCTTTCTTTCGAATGCAGACAACCATAATCAAGGCAAAAAAGCCCAAATCTGAATTCGAAACAGTTTTTAAACTCAAAAATTAAACACGTCACGCTCTTTCCAAACACATTGACGAATGAGATTGACAGGTTCATTGAAGCTATGTTGAAGCACATATCAATCGAAACCATCAATCACATTGACAATAAAAGTGATCGTCTAGGGAGCCCTTTAGGGTAACTAACACCAGTGGCTCAATTCCAGGAGTGCATTTTTGTGTGATTCTAGTTTTTTTAATATGAGCTGCACAACATCACATAGTACTTGTGTAGTTAAGTATTGTTCGTAACATGGTGTCTTACAAGGGAAACGTGTTTGCTAACATTCACTTTGGAGTTAGAGAGATCTATTAGAGGGTAAATTAATTTGCGAAGGGAGCTTTCTCTTAATGGAGGTTATGGGCTTTTGCCTGGTGAGTCTGGGGTCTAAAATGACACAAAAATATTTGCATTACCAAGGTATTTCGGAGCCAAAGAGTTTAATGGTCGGAGGCGAGTTAATTTTTCTTGTGAAGATGACTTGCTTGGCATTTGTGCTCTACTAAACTAAAAAACAGCAGGTGGGGAAGTGGTTGTTCACACACGGTTTAGTTGGTGTTCGAGTGTCGACTGGTAAAGATGATACGGAGAGCGAAGCTGAATCGAACAATAAATGTTGCTGCAGGGCTTATCCTGGAAGAAGATAATATAAATGAAAATAAGAGAAAATAGGTAATAAAATGGATTGGTCGAAAGAGATTTGCAATGAGCTTCCAATGTGTTCTTAGAGAACTCGCTGTTAAAGACCCAAAGCAGAGACTTTCTTTTTCAAAACCGCTGTAAAACCGACCTTCTGTTGTTGTTGTTTTTGAAAAATTATAATATGTTGAGTTTGATTTGTCTACACAGAGGACATCTATTTCAAGCTCCGTTATTCCACGTGCCGCTGAATGGAATTTTCAAGAAAAAATGCGTTTGCTTCAAACTAAATTAATCACGAATGCCAGAACAACTTAATTTGCAACTTCTTATATTGATGATGAAATTGGGTAACATCCTATACGAGGTGCAAGAAGGCCACAAGTAAAACATATTCATAAGAAAACTAAGTGCAAGACCATTACTGAAAATTCGCCATTTTTACTCAAAATGAACGTATGGAGATATTCGTAATCATTCCAAAACTCAAAATTGTTTTCTGTAGTAACACAATAGTTTTACACGTAGTTTTCTGAAGAAGAAAGAGTAAGCACAAGCGACAAAACCCACAATTTCTTTAAATGGAATGTTTTCATCACCAGGGCTGATCTGTACCCTGTGTTACTGAATCAACAGTGTTTCTTTAAAAATACATTCAATTCCCACCCTGTAGAAGCAGCTACCAAATCCAACAATTCTACCCTGTAGAAGCAGCTACAATGGATAAATTCACCACTCTAAACCGACGAGTGGCCTATGTTATAGGTCGTATTGCCATATTACAAACTTTTGTGGACAGTTTTGAAGAATGCATCGATGATTCCACGAACATAAAAGTTCAATGTGATGCAAAAATCGAAAATGTGGGCAATATCAAAACCAAGACTGAATATTATACTATTAGAATATAGTGAACTCAAGAAGTAAATTTCGAAGAACATCCTCACCAGCTTGTTACAACTCCAGGATCAATTAGAAGCTATAGAGGTTAGTTTCAAAACCTTCCTCTATAATTTTTGCAAAATTCAAAATCATAAAATCGAAAATGAAGATTCATTCGGTATCGAAAGTAGTGGAGTTCCGCTTAACATAAATTCCTATTCCTCAATTGGAAAAATTTGAAGATTGGTCGAATTTTAAGACCCAATTCAATGAGCTGATAGGCCAAAAGCCATTAAGTAACACTCAAAAATTGTATTACCTACGAGCTTCGCTGTGTGGCGTCGCAAAACAAATCGAAACTATTAATGAAACTTACGATTTTCTGTTTTCTGCTCTGGAACAGCGTTTCGAAAACAAAAGATCAATTTTTGACACACACATTAAAGCTATTTTCAGTTTCGAAAAAATACAATATGAATCGTACTGGCATTTGAGACGACTGGCAGACACTGTCAAAAAAAATCTTCGTGCTTAAGGTTTTAAAATTTGAAAGTAACGACCTTTCAAATGCAATGCTAGTTTCAGTGATTTTACAAAAATTAGACAAAGAAACAAGAAAAACTTTTGAACTGCAATAATTAATTTCAAAGGAAATCCCCTCTTAATAAATTATTGTAATTCTCTGAAAACCGTGCACTTGTTCTAGAACAAGTCAATAAGAACATGGCACCAAATAAATACGATAATAAATTTACTAGAGGATTTCAGAATTCGGCACAAAATAAACAAAAAAGCTTGTTCGTCAATATGAATAAAAATGAGAGAAATACGTTCTAATCATGCGCTTTGTGTAATGATCGGCATATCATTCACAAGTGCCCGCAATTTCTTAACATGAATACTGAAGAACGAATTAAAACAGCAAAAGAATTAAAGCTTTGCAAAAATTGTCTAAATTCTCACAATTCTGTGTGTAATTCACCATTCTCATGCAGATTATGCCGTAAAAAACAAAACTCATTGCTTCACTTGAGCACATTATAAACCGAAGATCACACACCCTCGCGAAGCAAGAAATAATGAGTATTTCGCGTTTCTCCCAGTGCCAGCAGAAACAGGTGCACCCCAACCCCCCAGCCTCGGCGCTCTCGTCTTTCGGAAAAGAAAAGAAACACTCGGCTTCTGAGCAGAAGTTCGGGCTGCTCGGATCGTCCGTCAATTGATCTGTAATAAGGCTGTTGACACATTAAATTTAAAAAGAGAACTGGCGAACGTCTCAATCGCTGGATTAAATGGTCGTGAAAATTCAATTAAAAACGAAGTAACAACCACACTTTCAAATGGTAACGGCGACTGTTCCGAAACAATGACATTCTTAATGTTACCAAAAATTACCGATTTTACACCCGCACAAAAGCTGGATGTTTCGAGATTAACTTTTCCAGCTGGAATAGAATTAGCTGATCCTACATTTTTTTGTCTCAGGCAAAACTCACGTTTTAATCGGCGCTGAATTCTTTGATCTAATAATGAAAGCAGAAAAATACAAAACTACTGAGGACAAATTAATGCTATAAAACACCGTTTTTGGCTATTTAGTCACAGTCAGTATTTTTTTCGGCGAGCGTAAGCGAACAGGGGTCGGAGCCCCCTAGTGTCGTAAAAATGGCCTCGGATAACCCCATCCTATTAGGAGAGTCGAGAAGTATCGCAGAAAAGCGATTAAACTTCTCTGTGGAAGAGGCTGGAAAAGGAACCCCAATTTTTGGCTATGAATCGAGAATTTCTAAACGAATATAAGGAACAAGGTCATATGCGGGAAATAATTGATAATAGGGAACCAGATGTAGTGTAGTGCATGCCACGCCACGGTGTAGGTATTGACCCGTTGAAGGTATTGACAATTCCTCGGCTAGAATTGTCAGGAGCACTAATCTTGGCACGACTAGTTTCAAGGCTGGTCCTTCCAATATCCTTCAACTTCTACTCGATCGTATCTACTTGTGGATAGATTCAACCATCACACTAGCATGGATTCAAACTCCACATGAAAAGTTGAAGCAGTTCGTCTTCAACCGTTCGAGAAATCAACGCGTTGTGTAAAAACTGCGAGTGGAGGCACGTATCATCAAAGGACAATCCTGCCGACCTCCCCTCAAGAGGTATGGGAGCATCTGAGGTCCTACCAAATGCCTTGTGGTGGACGGGTCCCGAGTTCCTTGCTTTGGGGCGTTCCCACCCCAGATGGACTTTTAGACCCCGAAAATGATAACTATAAACGAGAGCTGAAACTTCCAATCGGACTAACGCTTTCCATTCAACTCTCAAAAAGACTTTATGAGTATTCTTTTGAATCAAACCAATTGTTTTTCTAGGCTTTGCCGCATTGTGTGTTTGATCCTTAGGTTCCTGCATAATTCACGACATCCCAAAGAATCACTTGCTGGCCCTTTAATATCTAAAGAACTTGATGCCACTAATGTTCTAGTAAGGTTGGTTCTAGCCTCTAAATTTCCAGACGAAATCAAGAGGTGAGCAAGATCCTTATTTTCCTTCATGGATAGTGATGGAATTCTTCGTGTAGGAGGTCGCTTGCAAAATCCAAATTTAACAATTGATCAAAAACATACCAAGTTTCTCCCTGCTAAACATACTTTCACCAAATTAATCATGATAACTTTTCACAAAAGGAACCTGCAACATTGGTCCGCAGACCTTGTTACATTGCGTTCGCCAAGAATTCTGGTTCATTGGCGGGAGGAATTTGGCAAGGAAAATTGTAAATGACTGCATAACATGTTTCAAAACCAAGCCCAAACTAACTGATCAACTGTTAGGTAACTTACCATCTGAAAGGGTTAATCCCAGTCCCCCATTCACTAATTGCGGAATTGACTTGTGCGGTCATTTCGTCATCAAATATAAAAATCAACACAAGGGAACGTATCAAAAGACCTATGTTGCAATTTTTATTTGCTTGGTCGCAAAGTCTATTTATTCACTTAGAGGTAGTCAGCGATCTTACGTCTGAAGCCCTTATTGCTACCACTCAAGAGATTTTTCGCCCGAAGGGAGAAAAACTCATACATTCTCACATGTAATGCTAAGAATTTTGTTGGTGCAAGCAAAGAAATTAAAAAACTGCATAAACTTATAAGTAATCCTCCAGAAAATGTTGCAAACTATTTGTCAGCTGTAGGTACTCAGTGGAATTTTATTCCCCCAAATCTCCCAATTTTGGCGGAATTTGGGAATTGGGTGTCAAATCTTTTAAGCATCATCTAAGAAGAGCTGTAGGTTCATATACACTGTAAAAAAAATCCCGTAAAATTTACGGTTTTAAACTGGCAGCTGGGTTGGTTGTGCTTAACCGTAAAAATTACGAAGTTAATCCGTAGAAATAACGGTTTTTTACCATACGAGAACAAGTTTTTCCCGTAAAAGTTACGAATTAAAACCGTATTCACAACGGTTTTTTCCCATAAGAGATCCAGTTTTTCCCGTAAAAGTTACGAAGTAAAACCGTATTCTCGACGGTTTTCCCCATATAAGACCAAGTTTCCCCCGTAAAAGTTACTAAGTAAAACCGTATTCACAACGGTATTTTGCCATATATCACATTTTTTCCGTAAAAGTTATGAAGTAAATTTGTAGTCGCAACTGTTTTTTACCATGAGATCTAGTTTTCTCTGTATGTTTCAGTTTTCACTTGTTTACATAAAAGTATTTAATCGATGAAAGTTACAACCAGTTACCATAAAAAATACAGTATAATTTCGCAATCAGAACTATTTTTAACTAGTCAAGAACAAGTTTACTGTAGTTTTTAGTTTATAACTGTTTACAAAACCATATGGAATTGAAGTTACAACCAGTTACCATAAAAAATATGCTGCAATTATGCAGTGAATATGGTTTTACCACAAAATAATGCAATTACACTAAATACTATAAGATTTACAAATTGTGTAAAAATGTAAATATCAGCTATACAGTTGAAACAGTTTTGCTCGCAAAATAATGGGTTTTCTCTGAAATTTAGTTTTGAAGTGTGGATAAAATGATAAAGTCCATCTTTTAAAATAGTATAGAACTATTGCAGAGCAAATAAATTTTAAAAAAATACTGTGCCGTACACAGTACCTTTTATTCATAATACTGTCAATATACAGTGAAATCTGTGTGTAACGATACTGTCTATAACAATATTTTATTTAGGTCCCTACAGAATGGTTATAAACAGGTTTCACTGTATAATATTTATTACTTTTGTTATTTCAATAATGTTCAAACATTTAAATTAAATAATCTAACTAAATTATGCTAGAATATTATTCAATCATACAGAATAATAAAAATTAAAGTAAATCATTTTTCAATATGCATGTTGAGGATACTTATTAAGTAACAAACTATATAAGCATGTAGAAAAAAGTCTGTATAAATAAAAATTAATATTGTTGTCTTCTCATAATGTCAACAGTGATAAATTTTCAAAATATAGAACTCTGGAGCTTTTCATTTAAGAAACCTTGATAACTTTTATTAAATAGCAAAACACCTTTAAATATGGTTACATTATACACTGTGCTGTGCTGAAGACGATAATTACATAATGTTTTGTGAGGTACATTTGTTTGTTGCATATAATTTAAGTAATACAAAATGAGCAGGCAAAAATATACAATAAACAGAAATACAAATATAATCAGGGTTCATTGATTGTAATTTTTTTAAATCAAACCACGATTACAATAGAATAACTTTGATGCAATTAACAGAATCAAGATACCTAATATTTTCATATCTATTCAATGAAATGTTCAACACCATTCAAAGTCCATAAGTTTATTTTATAAGGTCAAAACTTTTTGATTCATGGATTTCTTTTTTTTGGAGGCTTTGGATCCTTTATCAGGATTCATCCTTAGAAAACACCTGTAAAATACAAATAGGACAGAGAAAAATTCTTTAGTGATTTTGCTTTATTCAAAGTTTAACAAGTTTATTTAACCTTTAACTGCTGTCATGGGTCTCACAGACCCCGAGTGACAGGTCGTTTCCACCTCTCAAAGTGAATATTGGTCAATGTCCTATTCAGTACCTTCCTACTACGTCCAAGAGAAGCCACATTCCAACACTGGTTTGGATGTCCCAACTATTTCGTATTTCACACTATTTGCATTTCCCCCACGGTCTCTTAGACCCTTCACAGCATTTGCGTTACTGTTCTTGCTGAATGAAATAGTCTGTTTGAGTATGAAATTTCAGCTGAGTCTAAAATGGTAACAAACTTTACTAAGAAACTACCTCTGTATCTAGCACAAAAAGAAGTTCAGGATATTGTTGATAATTGGTCGGAAATAGAGTACTGGGACAGTGAAATTTCGGATACTATTGAAAGCAAACATGAAACGGATTCGGAAATTTATGCAGATGAAGACATTTCAAGTGCGTCTTCACAAGAATATTTCTACGGAAAAAAAACTTCAAATGGGATGCTGGGAGGGGGAACCTTATCGTGCCATTAGAACACCAAACCACAACATAGTTTTAGTTTCCAGGGTTGAAATGTCCTGCAAAATTAGTTTCGAAAGCTGAGCCTGAAGAGACATGGAATCTACTTTACTTGTATAGTAATATAAAATATATTCATGTTAAGAATTGAATTATCTAAATTTAAAATGTATAAATAATAATTATCTAAAGAATCTTTTATTAATATATATTAATTAACTTTATACACACTTTAGTGAGCGAGGTCTGAGAGACCCCTCCACACTAGTCACGAGACGGTTTGTAACACAGCAGTTAAGGGTTAAAGCTAATTTAAAAAATACAATCAAACACTATAGCACCCAACCCTTTTTTTTAAAATAAATGTCATGTGAGAAATTAACTGCGACAAATCAGTTAAAGTAATGTTCTCGCATGTACTTAAACTGCAATTTACAATTGTGCCTTCATATCTTCACATTTCTTTGACAAATTTATAATCTTGAAAAACATGAATTGTACAGGGTGTCCTAAAAGTTCCTGTACTGACGATTCTTGAATTTACTATACAAAATCAACAAACTTTAAAACAAATATTTTTATGTTAATGGTGAAAAGCAATTATAAATGAAAAAATTTTGGACTTACATTTATAGTAAATGTTTAAAATTTCTGCAATTTTCTTGGGAGGCAAAGCTGAAGTAGTTTACACATATTTTTAGAAACACCTTTCAAAATGCTGGGAATGACTTCTTGTATCTTTTGAGTAATGGCACTTTTCAGATCACCTATTGTTTGGTGATTATCTTCATAAACTTTGTTCTTTAAATATCCCCACAGAAAAAAAGTCAGGAATGTGTAGATGATGGAACGAGGTGGCCAATGGTTTCTTGAGATGAGTCGATCGCCAAAAAAATCTTGAAGCATGCCCGTGGTGTCATAACTTGTATGGCAGGTTACAACGTCTTGTTGGAACCAAGAGTCTTGTTCATTCACTTCTAATATTCCAAAAAATTGTTGATTAAGTTGATATACTGTATCTGGGTCATTCTGAAATTAAGTGAAAATTTGAGTCGCATGTATTATTATTTTTTTTTAATGAATTTCATGTGTCAATTGATTTTTATACAATAGTAATAGATCTTAATTGAGGTATATTTTCATCAGATATCTTCAAGTGAATAAATATTTGCATATTTATACTTAAAAAAGTGAATTAAACATGGAAAATATCACCTCCGTGGCTGTTCTTGACCCTGTTTCTAGGTTAAGAAATATAGTTGAAACTTAAAAAAGTATAAAAATTCCTTTATTTAATAGCTGTATTTAATATTAATAGTTTCATTGTTAACAGTTTTCATTTCATTGCACCAGAAATTATTATATTTTTCATTAAATTTAATGTTGAAAAATCAGTAAATTATTTTTTCCCTACTATTTTTGTCAGCTCTGCATAAAAAGTAAATAACCTTTAAAAAAGTCTACTAGAAGGCAGTACATGTCTGAAAGTGTAATTGAAAGAAGCTCTAATGAGCCATCTTTACTGTAAGATATCTTTGACTCAATAGCAAGTATGATTTTGTCTGTTTCTTATATTTGCACTCAGAAAATTCTTGAGTTCTTTTAACAATGTCACTGCCATGGCATTTTTTAACTTAATATATTTTCATTTATTGCTGAACTTTTTTCAACAACATATAGTTAGAAAATGTACAAAACAATCTGGAAATCAAAGCACATGGCTGGGATTGTTTTAGGTTAGGCATAAATGTGGTCCAACCATTGAAATTTCACCTCCGTGGAGGTGAGCAAATATTTCTTATCAGGAATTTGTACAATGATATGGTAAAATAGTGATTATAAATGGTTATTTATTAAAGTAAGAACAATCTTGGGTAAACAAATAAGCAGTCCAATTGTTTTTTCTCTAACCAGTACCGATTTAACTTGCCAATTGGTTCTGATTTGAACCTGTAGAATAAAGCCTAACAGCTTTATTTGATTTACAATGTTTGAACACTTGTAACTTTGGGTCTGATTATGTACGCTGATAAAATCTTTTAATTTTTCCTTAAAAATATGCCATTGAGTTGGGAGATAATTTAAGTATCCTCATGACTGAAATTCTCTTTGTTGTTTCTGACATAGTACCAGTTGGTATCATGTCAATCTGGCCTAGTTGGTACCATGTCTAAGAAGTCTGATATAATCAAATTTAGGAAAGTCTGGAAGGAGTCATAGCAAAAAAGAAATAGAACTAAAAATGATCCAGAACTTTACGATATAAAAGAGAGCTCAGCAAAAAAAAAATAGGTTGAAAAGACAAGAAAATTTTGTTTGAAGGGAGAAAAAAATTAATATTCCACCAAACAGAGTGGAGTAGTTAACCCAGATGAAGCTGTTGGGTATTGCAACCTGATGTAAGAAACATGTGCATGTGAAAAGCATGAAAATGTTTTGTTAACTTTTGAAAAATTAAAAAGCTTCAAAGTTCTTAATTACAATGATTTAGATTAGTTGGTTAAATCTCTGTTGTCAGGATGTAGTAAAAAGTGAAGAAGAATGTCTGGAAAGAAGTGCATTAACAAACACGTTGAGACAAATGATTACATGTGTTGAGCAATGGAAGAGGAAAGAAGTTTACAGTGAAATAAATAAAAAAAAGTCAGCTAAGAAAGTGGTTAAATCAAAAGTTGAAATAGAAGTCAAAGCGCTAGTTAATAAATTTAATGATATACTTCGTGAAGCATGTTTGCAACATAGTCCCATCAATACAGGTCAATTTTCAACCTAAAGATAACCTTGGAACAGATGAGATACTGATACATGTTGATTTTGGGAGATACAACATGTGCATTTCAGAGATTCACATGACCAAATCACATTACATAGATAAATTGAAAATAGTGAAAAACTTAATGTTCTGTCATTCTACTCATTGTCTGAATCTTTGCGACCCGACTCAAATGCATTTAATGAATATGTAATTGTCAAAGTATTTGGTAGAAAGAGTGTTTGCTATTATGAGGCAAATGTCATTGAATGTTTTGAAGCTTCTTACCAGATCCGCTTCATGTCGAGATGACATGACACTAAAAAAAAATTTGTTTCCTATGAAGAATGTGAAGCAACAGTTCAAGATGAGGTTATGGCCATTTTAAAACAACTGACAATGAATACTCATGAATAGTACATTTTTGATTAAATACCTGAAGACTATTTACATTGTGTTAGATGAATCTGAAACATCTCGTCACCTCACCGTTTTAAGGAAATAAAAAATTGGCTTTAATTTGCTTAAAATATTGTCTTGACCTGTTTCAGTTGCACAACTTCATTGCCCTAACATGAGACATAAATACATAAAATAAATTCTAAAACTTTAATTTTATTTTTCAAAAAGTTTTGACTGTCAAATTTCTATTTAATTTCAAAATGATCCATATTTACTCGGTATTGCATCACTTTGATATTTATGTCGCTAAAATTATTTGCATTCAAAATAAGTTTAAAACAGCGCAATTCTCTGAATGCGTGAAATTCATCTTGCAATGAAGAACAAAATGACGTGGAACTTTATTATCGAACAACTTGAGTGCAAAGAAAATGAGACGATAAAAATTAAAGAGCCGATAAAATTCAATAATTAAAAAAAAAACACGGGCAATAATTATTTTTAAAGTTGGAGTACGGGAACTTTTAGGACAACCTGTAGTTTTTAAAACAGAGATGGCAAGATTGAGCACCATAAGGGAATGTTACTCCGTGAACATTTCGATGCAAACTCCAGAGAACAACATAGGGTTTGATTAATTGGTGGAGTGGTCGCAAACGGGACAGTCCTTTTTTCTCGCCAAAGTGGTAACCTTTCCTTTAGGTTTTTTTTATGGCAACCCTATTAAGAAGATTAGGATTTTAAAGACGTTATCTGATTGGAATTAAACCGTGTTTTGAAGTGAAATTAAACGTACTCTGATTGGTTTAGATATTATTTTTCTCGTTTAACGATAAGAGATAACGACGCTTAATCCGCCACTTTGTTTTTTATCGTTTCACCGTGGTCTGTGTTTTATCGTTCCTCATGCATTTTTTTCTTGTTTAACTACTCCGTCTTTTTTTTTTTTTTTTAATCCCGTTGTGTTACTCTAGTACGACGTTAACTAAAAATTACCAGCTAATTACCGTGTTTTTTTTGTGTAAAGGTTGGTGTTTACTTTTTTTCAAGTTGAGAATGAGCCGTTCGCTAACTCGGATTGCCATGAATATATTTGCTTCGGTAGGGAGATCTGTCCGAAGACTAAACGCGTCCATTGTCAGGGCTATATTTATTTTAAACAACGGCGAAGAATATCCGAGATCAAGAAGCTTGACAATGATTCGCATTTTGAAGCTGTTCGTGAGTAGATAGATTTTGAGAGTTCTGGCGCATAAAGGGAAGTTGGGCAGGAAGGGAAGGGAAAGTGGGCAGGAAGAGAAGTTGGGCAGGAAGGGAGGGTAGAGGTGATAAGACAATTGCTTGTGGCCGTTTGATAAGAAACTGAAGATGAACATGATAACGTCAATTTGTTGACAAGTTGTCATGGTGGTGAATGACTGGTAGCGCCTTCTGGTGGTCAGATGATCAAACATATTATTTTAATTAAAAAGGAATTACTTGGATTCGAACCCGGGACCATCGTGATGCGATGCGAGCATGCTAGCCGTTAGGCCATTGTTGACTTATCAAGCAGTGGTTATTTATCATACAATTCCAGTACTCCCTTCTGCAGATAAGGACTTCTACTTTTTCTTTTTCACTACAAATGTATTGAGAATGGTTTTAAATTTATTTGTAGTTATTTAATACTTTATAAAATAACAGGTAGCGCCATCTAGTGAAAGGTTGAACAATTAAACGTACTTAAGTGAAAATACTATAATATAAAGGACCTATAAGATTTCTTAAATTATAAGCTAAATGACAGGCACAGCCATCTAGTGATGGAAAATGTAACAATTAGTTTTAATTAATTTATTTTCTAGCTGTTAACTTGTATTTTTAGCGTGATACTTTAGAATTAAATGGAGAATTATTTAAAAGAAAAATAATAATACGTGGATTCGGACCTAACAAAAGGTAATAGCGGTCAACCGTTTTTACACAAGCACTGTAGACGTTCGTCCACTACTACCTATGTGATCGTGTTATATTTAAAATAGTCTATCATTTTGTTAATCCATATAGTACATACTTCCAAACATTGAAAAGTCTAGAAGCTTCTGGAACGGGTGACTAAGAAATAATTGTACCCATAAAATAGTAAGATAACAGAGTTTAACACCAATTAGACATACTATCAAAGATTGAAATGCCTAGAAGTCTATGGAACTTGTGACATTATGACTAAGGATTGTGTAGCGTGTGTAAGATTAAAGAGAATGAACGAAGTTATACACAGAGTCTGATAAAAGTGACTCAAAAGATTAGCTTAAACTACCGAAGTACACGTGTTATGGTATCTGAAAAATGTTTGCGGCCAGCAAAGAAAGTAATTATACTGCTTGATAAATAAGAGGCTTTTAAAAGCATAGTTGGAGTGAGTTCTTGAGTCTTTGGATTTTTACCCTTCTACTGTTTTTTTATATACATTATGGATTCTGGTGATATTAGGCCCACAAAGAAAATGCGTACAGACAAAGAACAGTGTTTTCAGAAATACTGTAAAGATTCTTTATGCTATGAATACGGTAAATTGTTTACAGATCGTGATGGCTGGACATATTTCCGTCGATTGGAAAACGAATTAACATATTTAAAGAAAGAGGAAACTACTGTAGAAGTTTACGGAAAAAAATATACTGTGCCTCGACAACTTGTAGCATACGGAGACGAAGGAATAAGCTATACATTTAGTGGATCTTGTATTGCAGCCAAGCCTTGGTCTCCTTTACTGTTGGAAATAAAGGAAGAAGTGGAACGAGTAAGTGGTGAAAGATTTAATTTTGTGTTGGTGAACCGTTATAAAGATGGTAAGGACTGTATAGGTGCCCATAAAGACAACGAAAAGGACTTGGATCTTAATGCACCCATAGCGTCTGTTTCATTTGGACAAAAAAGACAATTTGTGTTTTCTAGAAAGAACTACAACTCTTTAAAAATTGTTCTCGAAAATGGAAGCCTACTTATGATGAAATATCCAACGAACCAATTTTGGCTACACAGTTTGCCCCGTGGGAATGCATCATGCCCCAGAGTAAATTTAACGTTTCGTAAAATTCTTGTAAAAATCAGCGATAAACCACTTATGTGCCCCCTAAAAGATATTTGAAAAACGTTACAATTAATATTTATACCTTTGTGAATATTATTTTCTTAGTCTTACATATTATTGTTATTTTAAAGAAACTTTTTGCGTGTCTTACCATATACACTGTATTTTGGATTATCATTTTTTTTAATATTAAATATAAGTTTTATAAATGGTCTTTTGCAATGCATGATCTGAAATTAAATTTTCTTTGCTATAAATATTTTAGTTTTTTTAAAATTTAGATGCTTTTAGTTAATCACTAATTATACATTGGATGCTATAGCACATATTTTATTACATAAATTATTTTTCAACACTCTACACTTCAGTAAAAGTGCAAAAAAAAATGATTTTTTCTTTTATTTGAAAACTTTGCAAGACCCGTAGTACTATGATCATGTTTCCTTGTGCATTTGTTTGAATTGAACAAAAGAAAACTATCCAATATACCACAGAAGTACAATACGGGACTTAGAAATGTAAGTTGGTCAAAAGAAAAAGAAACAGTGGAACATAGTTAACTAAACTTACAAGATTTGATGACCATAACAAATGAGTAGAAACGCAATTGACTCCTTGTACATTTGAAGAAATTATAATCGTATTGAAATCTAAACCATATGTTATTTTCTAATTATTCTTTCCCAACCGTATTATTTTTTAATTTAAATAAATCTGTCTAAATTTTAGTGATTAATATTTTAGATTTACAAACTTTTTTAAATGAAATTTTCTTTGATTTATATTGTAAAAAGTTAAGATGTTTTCACACAAAAATTAGATTCCATCATACATATTTTAATAATTAAGATTTAAATAAATATATGCAAATGAAACATGTATTAGATATATTATTACCAAACTTTTAAATACAGATTTAAAAAAAAATTATTTTCCATTTCAAATAAGATGTTTAGCAGTTTGATTCTTAAAGCGTGTTTTTATGCATGATTTAAAAAAAAAAAAAATTAAGAAACCTGTAAAGTAAAATATTTTTTACCTTTATTTGAAGCTTTGCAAGAACCATACTATGAAGATGTTTCCTTGTACATAAGAAGTAGTGAAAATTAGTATAAGAAACCTTTTGTCCTTGAAGTTCTAAATTAAATGTTATTTTTTTCTAATTCTCTTGCAAACCATTCATATGCAGTTTAATTTGCAGAGCCAAATATCAATTTCGAAAAGGCATTTTACAAGTTACTTTGTATATGTCTTTTTAATTTTAGATATACTGCAATGCTACGTTAAGTGGATAGTCAGAGGGTTTTCAGATTTTGAAAATAATGTGAACACTTCTGTGCTGCTAAACAAAATAAATTTTTGCCCTTTCTTGATAGTTAATGCATAATATAAAGATTTACTCACATCACTAATAGTTTTACACATGAATAAAATTAAATAACAACCGAAAATTTTAAATACTAATCAATTTTTAAATGAACATATCTTGGTCTGTTTCTACAATTCTAAAAACTTAGAGTCCAGACTTTCCAAGGGAGACACACTTTCCCATGCTATGGGACAGAAAGGAAGTCCACATATGTATTTTTCAACATATCGTAGTTTTCCGATCTTTGGCACTAAGTTTATGCTTATAAGTCGATAAGTTAAAACGAATACTTGAAGCTACTTGCCCTTTTATAGCAATGCATCCGTATTCACATACCTTTTTGAAGAAACCTTCTTGAGTCTGAAATTCACAATTGTACAAATATTATACATTGCTATTCAAAAAGCGTAAGCTATTCTTGGAAAAATAATTGTATACTGCGGGCACGAAGAGCTACATAGCAGCATATTCTTACTAATCAGTAAAGTTAATCTAATCTTAGTCTTATCTTTTGTTAGTAACTATGAACACATAAGTGATGAATGTACTCAGAAAACACGTGCTTGTGATGATGCGACATCTACTTGTGTTGTGGAAATGACGTCATATTGATCGAGTAGAGTGGAGTTGTGTTTCCTGCTGACGGAAGTGACGTCATACTAATCGAGTGTAGTTTAGTTGTTTTCGATTGCTGCTGCTGACGTCATCATGCTAGAGTTGAGTTTAGTTGTTTTATTATAGGTGTTTTTCGGATCTGGCAATAGGAATATTTAACTTTTATGGAATGGCAACGACTGACGAAATGCATATGATGACCAAAGTGCGGTGACGTGAGTGACGTCACAGTCTGGATGGTTGAAAAAATTGCGGTGTCTTGTGTGACGTCAGACTTCTTATACGTGAAAGGACTCATTCCCACAAGTCTGATCATGTTCTCAATGACGCTGTGCCATCATAAGGTGGAAAGAAGTTGGTTTGAGTTGTATTTGTCCTGCTAGGAATATTTTCATTGGCTGTCTAAGATTTGTACTTGCTTTTTGGCAACAACGGCAGCTATAACAGCGTTTTAATTTCGATTTCGTGTGATAAAATCTTCTTTCCCTTGGTGAAAAGTTGCTGTCGTGGTTACTAGAAATTTCTTCTTGAGAAACGTTAAGTCTTAAAAGGAAACAAAAATGAAACGCTTTAGCAATCAACCTGAAATATGCAAAAGAATTCGTGGTGTTGATCAAACTATTTCATCGGATGTCTCAAAATTAACCATGCAAACTATTCCAGACAACATGTTCCCTCTTGGAAACTATTCATTTGTGGTGATTAATAACTTCATCGGCTCTACTCGAGTGCATGTACGAAAATTTGCTTTGGATGAAAATGGAGTTTTGCTACCAACGAAGGAAGGTATCTCCCTATATCCAAACACATGGAATATTCTGATGAGAAAGGTTAGCAACTTTTTCGCACATGCTTCTGACTCCGACGTTAAAGTAATACAGAAAGAAGTCTGTCTTTCGAAAGTGTGTGATAACGGAAAAATGGACTTGGTTTTACAAAGACTATTTCAGAAAAGAGACCATTCACTACAATTCTTACCCAACTCTGTTTTTCTGAATTCTGAGCAGTACTTTAAACTGTGTCAACACTATGAGAGTGTATCATATATGCTGAAAATATCGCTTTTGAAATATTCCCTACAGTATTTTGTGAAAAAGGAAGTGCAAAAGAACTTTCCCAGTGAGGTTTACAAACCTTACTACGGTGATCCTGATAACCCTGAGGGCTGGAGAGAAGTTACAACTTCACTGTGTAAGTGTCTGAAGAATATTATAGCGCTTAACATTACTGTTCTTTTGGACTGCTTAAGTTGTAAAAATGAAATTATCAATCAATCTGTACATACATGCATGAACATGAGCGCTGATGAACGCTTTTGCGAATTCTTTACTCCTGCGTTATATTCTGTAAACTGGAGAGATTTTGCTTTTAACTTTGAAAGAAAACCATGGAATTGTAAACTTCTTTTATATTGTATTTGAGGGTGACTTTTTTGATTGCTTGAATACAACTGATGTTTTTAATACTGTTAGAGAGATGTATGTGAAAGGTCTGTAAAATAAGTACAATGTATTCTCTAACAAAATTAACATCTTATGTGCTTTAAATAAATGTTCATGCTTTTTCATTTGTGTGTTATCAAAATTATTCTTTTTTTACATGCTTTGGGTTGATTTGTAAAACGCATCTTTTTCAGAACTTTGAAGTACGCGTTTTAAAGTTACTAAGGTTTAAAGTCATTCTACATCACATGATTAGCACGTGACACATCACGTGATAGAAATTCCTGCACATAACAGGAATTTCTATCACGTGATGTGTCACGTGCTAATCATGTGATGTAGAATGACTTTAAACCTTAGTAACTTTAAAACGCGTACTTCAAAGTTCTGAAAAAGATGCGTTTTACAAATCAACCCAAAGCATGTAAAAAAAGAATAATTTTGATAACACACAAATGAAAAAGCATGAACATTTATTTAAAGCACATAAGATGTTAATTTTGTTAGAGAATACATTGTACTTATTTTACAGACCTTTCACATACATCTCTCTAACAGTATTAAAAACATCAGTTGTATTCAAGCAATCAAAAAAGTCACCCTCAAATACAATATAAAAGAAGTTTACAATTCCATGGTTTTCTTTCAAAGTTAAAAGCAAAATCTCTCCAGTTTACAGAATATAACGCAGGAGTAAAGAATTCGCAAAAGCGTTCATCAGCGCTCATGTTCATGCATGTATGTACAGATTGATTGATAATTTCATTTTTACAACTTAAGCAGTCCAAAAGAACAGTAATGTTAAGCGCTATAATATTCTTCAGACACTTACACAGTGAAGTTGTAACTTCTCTCCAGCCCTCAGGGTTATCAGGATCACCGTAGTAAGGTTTGTAAACCTCACTGGGAAAGTTCTTTTGCACTTCCTTTTTCACAAAATACTGTAGGGAATATTTCAAAAGCGATATTTTCAGCATATATGATACACTCTCATAGTGTTGACACAGTTTAAAGTACTGCTCAGAATTCAGAAAAACAGAGTTGGGTAAGAATTGTAGTGAATGGTCTCTTTTCTGAAATAGTCTTTGTAAAACCAAGTCCATTTTTCCGTTATCACACACTTTCGAAAGACAGACTTCTTTCTGTATTACTTTAACGTCGGAGTCAGAAGCATGTGCGAAAAAGTTGCTAACCTTTCTCATCAGAATATTCCATGTGTTTGGATATAGGGAGATACCTTCCTTCGTTGGTAGCAAAACTCCATTTTCATCCAAAGCAAATTTTCGTACATGCACTCGAGTAGAGCCGATGAAGTTATTAATCACCACAAATGAATAGTTTCCAAGAGGGAACATGTTGTCTGGAATAGTTTGCATGGTTAATTTTGAGACATCCGATGAAATAGTTTGATCAACACCACGAATTCTTTTGCATATTTCAGGTTGATTGCTAAAGCGTTTCATTTTTGTTTCCTTTTAAGACTTAACGTTTCTCAAGAAGAAATTTCTAGTAACCACGACAGCAACTTTTCACCAAGGGAAAGAAGATTTTATCACACGAAATCGAAATTAAAACGCTGTTATAGCTGCCGTTGTTGCCAAAAAGCAAGTACAAATCTTAGACAGCCAATGAAAATATTCCTAGCAGGACAAATACAACTCAAACCAACTTCTTTCCACCTTATGATGGCACAGCGTCATTGAGAACATGATCAGACTTGTGGGAATGAGTCCTTTCACGTATAAGAAGTCTGACGTCACACAAGACACCGCAATTTTTTCAACCATCCAGACTGTGACGTCACTCACGTCACCGCACTTTGGTCATCATATGCATTTCGTCAGTCGTTGCCATTCCATAAAAGTTAAATATTCCTATTGCCAGATCCGAAAAACACCTATAATAAAACAACTAAACTCAACTCTAGCATGATGACGTCAGCAGCAGCAATCGAAAACAACTAAACTACACTCGATTAGTATGACGTCACTTCCGTCAGCAGGAAACACAACTCCACTCTACTCGATCAATATGACGTCATTTCCACAACACAAGTAGATGTCGCATCATCACAAGCACGTGTTTTCTGAGTACATTCATCACTTATGTGTTCATAGTTACTAACAAAAGATAAGACTAAGATTAGATTAACTTTACTGATTAGTAAGAATATGCTGCTATGTAGCTCTTCGTGCCCGCAGTATACAATTATTTTTCCAAGAATAGCTTACGCTTTTTGAATAGCAATGTATAATATTTGTACAATTGTGAATTTCAGACTCAAGAAGGTTTCTTCAAAAAGGTATGTGAATACGGATGCATTGCTATAAAAGGGCAAGTAGCTTCAAGTATTCGTTTTAACTTATCGACTTATAAGCATAAACTTAGTGCCAAAGATCGGAAAACTACGATATGTTGAAAAATACATATGTGGACTTCCTTTCTGTCCCATAGCATGGGAAAGTGTGTCTCCCTTGGAAAGTCTGGACTCTAAGTTTTTAGAATTGTAGAAACAGACCAAGATATGTTCATTTAAAAATTGATTAGTATTTAAAATTTTCGGTTGTTATTTAATTTTATTCATGTGTAAAACTATTAGTGATGTGAGTAAATCTTTATATTATGCATTAACTATCAAGAAAGGGCAAAAATTTATTTTGTTTAGCAGCACAGAAGTGTTCACATTATTTTCAAAATCTGAAAACCCTCTGACTATCCACTTAACGTAGCATTGCAGTATATCTAAAATTAAAAAGACATATACAAAGTAACTTGTAAAATGCCTTTTCGAAATTGATATTTGGCTCTGCAAATTAAACTGCATATGAATGGTTTGCAAGAGAATTAGAAAAAAATAACATTTAATTTAGAACTTCAAGGACAAAAGGTTTCTTATACTAATTTTCACTACTTCTTATGTACAAGGAAACATCTTCATAGTATGGTTCTTGCAAAGCTTCAAATAAAGGTAAAAAATATTTTACTTTACAGGTTTCTTAATTTTTTTTTTTAAATCATGCATAAAAACACGCTTTAAGAATCAAACTGCTAAACATCTTATTTGAAATGGAAAATAATTTTTTTTTTAAATCTGTATTTAAAAGTTTGGTAATAATATATCTAATACATGTTTCATTTGCATATATTTATTTAAATCTTAATTATTAAAATATGTATGATGGAATCTAATTTTTGTGTGAAAACATCTTAACTTTTTACAATATAAATCAAAGAAAATTTCATTTAAAAAAGTTTGTAAATCTAAAATATTAATCACTAAAATTTAGACAGATTTATTTAAATTAAAAAATAATACGGTTGGGAAAGAATAATTAGAAAATAACATATGGTTTAGATTTCAATACGATTATAATTTCTTCAAATGTACAAGGAGTCAATTGCGTTTCTACTCATTTGTTATGGTCATCAAATCTTGTAAGTTTAGTTAACTATGTTCCACTGTTTCTTTTTCTTTTGACCAACTTACATTTCTAAGTCCCGTATTGTACTTCTGTGGTATATTGGATAGTTTTCTTTTGTTCAATTCAAACAAATGCACAAGGAAACATGATCATAGTACTACGGGTCTTGCAAAGTTTTCAAATAAAAGAAAAAATCATTTTTTTTTGCACTTTTACTGAAGTGTAGAGTGTTGAAAAATAATTTATGTAATAAAATATGTGCTATAGCATCCAATGTATAATTAGTGATTAACTAAAAGCATCTAAATTTTAAAAAAACTAAAATATTTATAGCAAAGAAAATTTAATTTCAGATCATGCATTGCAAAAGACCATTTATAAAACTTATATTTAATATTAAAAAAAATGATAATCCAAAATACAGTGTATATGGTAAGACACGCAAAAAGTTTCTTTAAAATAACAATAATATGTAAGACTAAGAAAATAATATTCACAAAGGTATAAATATTAATTGTAACGTTTTTCAAATATCTTTTAGGGGGCACATAAGTGGTTTATCGCTGATTTTTACAAGAATTTTACGAAACGTTAAATTTACTCTGGGGCATGATGCATTCCCACGGGGCAAACTGTGTAGCCAAAATTGGTTCGTTGGATATTTCATCATAAGTAGGCTTCCATTTTCGAGAACAATTTTTAAAGAGTTGTAGTTCTTTCTAGAAAACACAAATTGTCTTTTTTGTCCAAATGAAACAGACGCTATGGGTGCATTAAGATCCAAGTCCTTTTCGTTGTCTTTATGGGCACCTATACAGTCCTTACCATCTTTATAACGGTTCACCAACACAAAATTAAATCTTTCACCACTTACTCGTTCCACTTCTTCCTTTATTTCCAACAGTAAAGGAGACCAAGGCTTGGCTGCAATACAAGATCCACTAAATGTATAGCTTATTCCTTCGTCTCCGTATGCTACAAGTTGTCGAGGCACAGTATATTTTTTACCGTAAACTTCTACAGTAGTTTCCTCTTTCTTTAAATATGTTAATTCGTTTTCCAATCGACGGAAATATGTCCAGCCATCACGATCTGTAAACAATTTACCGTATTCATAGCATAAAGAATCTTTACAGTATTTCTGAAAACACTGTTCTTTGTCTGTACGCATTTTCTTTGTGGGCCTAATATCACCAGAATCCATAATGTATATAAAAACAGTAGAAGGGTAAAAATCCAAAGACTCAAGAACTCACTCCAACTATGCTTTTAAAAGCCTCTTATTTATCAAGCAGTATAATTACTTTCTTTGCTGGCCGCAAACATTTTTCAGATACCATAACACGTGTACTTCGGTAGTTTAAGCTAATCTTTTGAGTCACTTTTATCAGACTCTGTGTATAACTTCGTTCATTCTCTTTAATCTTACACACGCTACACAATCCTTAGTCATAATGTCACAAGTTCCATAGACTTCTAGGCATTTCAATCTTTGATAGTATGTCTAATTGGTGTTAAACTCTGTTATCTTACTATTTTATGGGTACAATTATTTCTTAGTCACCCGTTCCAGAAGCTTCTAGACTTTTCAATGTTTGGAAGTATGTACTATATGGATTAACAAAATGATAGACTATTTTAAATATAACACGATCACATAGGTAGTAGTGGACGAACGTCTACAGTGCTTGTGTAAAAACGGTTGACCGCTATTACCTTTTGTTAGGTCCGAATCCACGTATTATTATTTTTCTTTTAAATAATTCTCCATTTAATTCTAAAGTATCACGCTAAAAATACAAGTTAACAGCTAGAAAATAAATTAATTAAAACTAATTGTTACATTTTCCATCACTAGATGGCTGTGCCTGTCATTTAGCTTATAATTTAAGAAATCTTATAGGTCCTTTATATTATAGTATTTTCACTTAAGTACGTTTAATTGTTCAACCTTTCACTAGATGGCGCTACCTGTTATTTTATAAAGTATTAAATAACTACAAATAAATTTAAAACCATTCTCAATACATTTGTAGTGAAAAAGAAAAAGTAGAAGTCCTTATCTGCAGAAGGGAGTACTGGAATTGTATGATAAATAACCACTGCTTGATAAGTCAACAATGGCCTAACGGCTAGCATGCTCGCATCGCATCACGATGGTCCCGGGTTCGAATCCAAGTAATTCCTTTTTAATTAAAATAATATGTTTGATCATCTGACCACCAGAAGGCGCTACCAGTCATTCACCACCATGACAACTTGTCAACAAATTGACGTTATCATGTTCATCTTCAGTTTCTTATCAAACGGCCACAAGCAATTGTCTTATCACCTCTACCCTCCCTTCCTGCCCAACTTCTCTTCCTGCCCACTTTCCCTTCCCTTCCTGCCCAACTTCCCTTTATGCGCCAGAACTCTCAAAATCTATCTACTTTCGTGGATCACCAGCGGAATGTGCAGCATATTGCCGAAAGGATGGTATATTCAAGGAGTTTGGTACTCTTCCCGCAACTAATGTAGGCAGTAGCAAATTTGCAGATGTACTTGCTGCCGCTAAAACACGGTGACATTGAGGTTGTTCAGAGAGATTATCCGGGCATCTTCCTCCGTTAAAATACGAATATTCTTTCGTGCATCGAATTTTCTAGCGATTTATAATGTGGCGACAAAATGAGGGTAAGTTTCATTTTTCTATACCCCATTTCGCAAAAAATTACTATAAAATCCATAGAAATTGCTATCAAATCCATTTATGCAAAGGTTCACAGTGTGAATTTTGCTACATGGACACCGCGCCATCTTGTTATGGCGATCTCCGCCATCTTGGTTTGGCGACCAAAACAAACGCCTTGGCGCTACAGTCCCGTTTGCGACCACTCCACCGATTAATTTTGTTTTGAAATTACAGAGTTCACATTTAAACACAGACATTACGGTAAGAATCTAATTTCTAAAAATTAACAAAAGGAGCATGAAAAGTAAGTAAAAGCTCACCTGATAATTAGAGTTGAAACTATTTGAGCACTCGTCGATCAAAAATGGCGCCCAAACAACATACATACTACCTGGTTGCCAACTGATGAATAACAAAAAGCTTAAATAAAAGTCGAATCGCACTTTTATTTACATGATGTTCAAAACCATAAAATAATTGCTGAAAAATAAGAGCAAGTGTAGAAAATAATCTTAAAATGATTTAAGAAAAGGGAAAGTTATCGTACGCAAAAGCAATACCGTAATGACGAGAACTCGAATTTGAACTGACGGTTTTAAACCGTATATGGCTAGAGTAAAAAACGGTAAAAAACCGTTTTGTCAACAAAACAGCTTTAAACCGTCAAATATACGGGAAAAGTCCGTAAAAACAACGGATAATTTTTGCAGTGTAGGTTAACTTTGGAAGAATTCATCACCAAAGCAACTTAAATCGAAGGTATTTTGAACATTCGACCACTTGTACAATTCTCATGCTATCCAAGTGATTTCAATATCCTTACCCCTGGACACTTTCTCATCGGCCGTTTAATTAATTGATTCCCTGAACATAATGTTTCTGATAAAGCAGACAATTACTTTGTCTCGATGGCAAAAAACAACCAAATGGGTTCAAAAAATTTGGAAACAGTGGAGTAACTATTCATAATGTACCCAGTCTTTTTATTTTAAAAGACAGCACATTTATTAATCAATCGACACAAAGGATAGTCGTCGACAGACGACGCTTTCAGCCTTGCCCGCGCTTGGTGGTTGACTGCTACTCGCGTGGGTGCAATGAACTAGAGATGGGCGATCCGCTCAGGAGCTGACTCAAAGAGTTAGCTCTCTTGACGGAGTGAGCGAGCGTTGATTCGTTCAAAAAGAGCTGTAGCTCTTTCTTAACCAATCAGGGCTCAAGAGCGGTAACTCTTTTTTAACGAATCAGCGCTTCCGCATGCGATCACCAGCTCAGTGATTCTTTTGGGAGTTAACTCTTTTCGAGAGCTGGTTCTTTAGAAGAATCATTTCCGCATTCGATCTTTTGCGCTTACTGATTCTTTTGGGAGTTGATTCTTTTCGAGAGCTAGCTCTTTAGAAGAATCATTTCCGCATTCGATCTTTTGCGCTCACTGATTCTTTTGGGAGTTGATTCTTTTGGGAGTTAACTCTTTTCGAGAACTATCGCTCTCGAAGAGTCAATTTCGCATGCGCTCTTTTGCGCTCCCCAGCTTTTTGTTACTTTTTTGAAGTTTAAAATTTTTAAATATCTATGTATTATCAAATCATAAATGTTATTATTTTTATTTTTAATTCCATTTTAGGTTGAAAGGGCGTTTTAACGGCTTAAGTCATACCACGCCTTTTAGCACTAATTGAAACTTGTTTTAAGATTGTTATTGAAACATATTCTAACAATTATTATATTATTTACTTAACATTAATCTAATAATAATAAAACCTCGATATCTCGGGTGTGATATCATTATAAAGCTACACAAAATTAATTTAAACGTAACTTGTTTTTATTGCATTGCCTTCACAAAGCAAGGCATTTTGAAAAAGTTTTATCAAAAGACAGGGTAGGGATTTTGATTTCAAAAATCTTTGGGACAACGAATATTCGAGGGTATATTATACCTATATCTTAAAATAAAAAGTTAAAAATCTCAAGTGTTTAAATAAATTATTAATATTTTTATTATTTGATTTCAAAATATCATTTAAATTATCAGAAAGTCTCATTTGGTCCCTAAGTGGTTTTAGCCCAGGACATTCTAGAAGGAGGTGTTTTACGGAAAAAGGGTATCGTTAAACTTTATAACTCACAACGCGGACAGAATTAAAGGTTCCCCAAACAAAAATTTCCCATAAATATTTTGACTTTCTCCAGAGCTTTTGAATTTCTTCTAAATTTTGTTCCCTTGCTATTGACGGCGTGCCGGGATCAATCCCCTAAGGGAAAGATCCGAGGACAACACCTCGTAATTTTGAACCATGGTCAGATGACGAGACAACACCTGAGCTGGAACCCTCTCTCCAAACTTCCACACCAACGCAACGTGAGGACTTTCGGCCACGACAGATTCAAGGTGCACCAGCCGCCTCTACACCAAATGATCACGAACATCCATCCCCGGACCAGGATTCGAACCAGGAACCTTCCAATCTATATATATATATATATATATATGTACATAGTACATTTTCTATACAAATGGATACGATTCACACTATTTCCAAAAAAAAAAAAAAAACTTTCTAAGGTTATATTTGAAAAAAAAAAATCTTTAAATTTAGATTTTGCCAGGTTTATGGTCTTTCAATGGCCAATTCCGGTGTTTTCCATACCTACTTCCTGTTTTCCCGCCTTCTTTTGACTTTTGGAAAGTCAAATAAGTACTTTATCCAATAAAATCGAAAACTTTTTTTGGAATTTTTGGTCAAAAATGACATTTTTAACGTGTTTGGATACCTTCATTCCTACTTCTGTAATCTCTTTGGGTTCATGATGCGAATTACAAAAAAAAAAAATTGTCCTCAAAGTAATTTATTCTTTATGGACAATTATAAAGTTATAAGAATTGACATGGTTTTGGGCCATCAATTAAAGATTACAGCTTAGCAGCCGTATGCTGCAATGCCTTTCGTTCTCAGGCCCGTCTCCCTCCTTTTGTTGATTTTAGAGGCAAACTGCGCAATTGCTAGATGAGTGAGTGCTGCTTGGGTGTTCAAGCACGCTTGGCGCCTCTTCGTCTGGAGCTCACGTGACAACGAGGGATGTTCGATGGCCCAAAAATATTATATACCATTGAGTGGCTAGCCCGGCGTTGTCCGTAATACAAGTTATCGATCTGGTGTAAAATTTTCCGCAGATTTCAAATCTGTTGAAGATATATTCAATTAAAAATTTATTTGTTTAAAGAAAATAATATTGTTAGGTATCAATCTAAACTGATATTTCCGCAGATTTCAAATCCGATGAAGTTTTTACTCCATCTTTAACGGTCTAGGAGATAGAAAAAAAAAATTTGACCTCAGTTAAAAGATTTACCGTTTGGCTGGGAAATCAATCGCGCAAAATCGAAGCGGAAACGTAAACAATAATTTTCTACGTGTTCTGCGGATGAATAAAACTTGCCATGATTCCTAACCCTGACTGCAAGGTCGCATGAGTAGAAAACGTTCTCCGCGTTTGAAAAATCGATGGAGAGTAAAATTATGAAATTCGTTTAAAAATCTTCTAGATTGAATTTTAAAATTCGCCGCGACCCAAAAATTGCAAATAATTCGGACTACCTGTGTGCCCAATCTCGTTGTTGCAAGTGCCATAGAATCGTCGGGATTTTGCGGCCCCAAACAAACACTTTCTTTTATAATAGTAGAGACATCTCGATATGTTATATACATTATTATACATCTGAAAAGAGCGGTGAGTCATGAAAAAGAGCTTGCTCTTTTTAGTGAGCGAGCGGTTCCGATCCGATCCCTGAAAAGAATCATTTTTCCCATCACTACAATGAACCCAATGAGGGTAGAAATTCAAGCGCACGACAGGGGCCGCTATCCAAGAAACGAAGTGGGAGTTGCTCACAAAAGGGGTTACGCAACAAAAAATGCGTAAATTTTGTTTCTGACTCTATTTAGATCCAGAGCAATAAAGGCATAAAATTTCTGGGTCCACAACTTTTTCAAACCTTGGTTTTAGAATCTTACCTTTATTTATATACTCTTCATTGGCTACTTAAAAAAATGTGATGGATGGCAAATTTGTTAAACCCCACTGGAAAAGGTGTTAAAATTTGGTTTTCTAATAGATTTTGGAGGCTGACTTTGGCGGAAAAACTTTTTACCGTACCCCCTACTCCATCATAAACTCTCTTCCCATGTGATATGGCATAAAATTGCTCCTCAGCCTCAAGTCCATAAAAGTCCTCTTTGTGATAGCAAAGGTTCAGAAAATTCTTCCGATTTTTGTACTGCGCAGCTGAACTATCTGAAAAATAGTACAGCTTTTTCAAATTTGGTGTCAACACACAATACTGTCGTTGTTCATGCTTTCCAGAAAAGTTAATAGTCCAGAAAGTTAATCCTATGTCTGAGAAATTATTTGCCAAATCAACAGTAGAGATTTGAAAAAGCTGTACTATTTTCAGATGGTTCAGCTGTGCAGCACAAAAATTAGCTGGCACCCCACTCCAACGCGAGGACATTTGAGGCCACGACAGATTTAACGTGCACCAGCACCCTTTGTACACGACGGTCTTTGGTTTGATTCGAACTCCCAACCCTCCGTATTACTAGTCCGTTGCTCTTCCAACCTCAAGATTAGAGAGAAAGCCTCTTTAACCTTCACTGTTTCCAGTGTCTATGAATCCCCACCAATAAAAAATAATAAAACGGATTTGTTTTGTATTAAGTGGTGATCACTGGTTTGGAGGACTCAAGCAGCTAGTAGATGAGTCATTTGTAATGTGTTTTATCGTAAAAGTGAAACTGCGTTTGAAAAATTTGAATATTTCTATAAAAATCTGATGAATACATAAATAAACTCGAAAATTACCAAACCATTTTCCAAAAAAAAATCAAAATTGACAGTGTAAAATAAAAATATATCCCCCCAAAACTACATTTCTAGAACCAGGAAATTGGAAACCTTTCTTTGTCTGTTGTGTTAATTTTGTAGGTTTTATTCGTGTATCCTTCTATCTCTTGTTAATTTTTATCTTAATTTTCACTGTGCATATTTTTTAATATCTGTTTCTGAAAATTTTAGTGTATCAGCATTAGAAACAGATAACAATAGTTTAGGGTATTTTTTAATTTGGAAACATTTTTCCCGAGTTTCGACCATAGACTTAGAATAAGGATAGACTGCTCGTGGAGGGTTGCAACGCGAGGCAAGCACCGAGTCACGTGACAGGTTGACGCGACCGTACCAAGTGGTACGGAAGTCCAATGTTATTTCAATGCGCGAGTAAGAAAGGCCTGCTGAGTTCCTCAAGAAATCCCTCGAAAATGGTGAAATACTGCTGTACATATGGATGTAAAGAAAAATTTATCAAAGCAGGATATGTTTCATTTCATCGGTAAGTAAAATGTTTATGATTTTTTGCTTTATTAATTCAAAATAGCCACGCAAAAATACGTCTTAGCTCTTAGTTTTGACGTTTGTTGCAATTGAAAACGATATTATTCAATTTGTTGTGTATGAAAAATTAATTGTTTTCTTAAGTCAATTGTTTATTATCCTATTTTAGAAGATCTATAGCTTTTAAGTGCCTATTAGTGTTTTAAGTATAGAATTTTCTCAGACACGCGCGTGTTGTACATGTAGATTCAGATATTTGGCGGTGTTGGCGAACTTGTTTACATTCTGAAACTTTCGTATTTTTTGCGTTACTATTTGAAAGAAAATAATATTTTATGAACACACATTAATAAAACGTAGAATGTTTTTCGGTATATTAAAATATAAATATAGTTTATTTCAGTACAAATTCATCTCAAGACTTTTTTAAACATTTTCTTTTATACATATAATTGATAAACTATATTGTTAATAAAATTTAGAACTTTATAACTTCGTTTTGTTTAATTTTCGTTAATTTATGTGTATGTGATTGAAATTTTATTCACTGTTTTTTATTTACTCTTTATTTATTTCGCTTTCGCTTTTTTATTACAAGTATTGTTTTTCAAAACAAAAGTATTAGTGACATGTCCTACAAATTTATCTGATAATTTTTCAGATTTCCAAAAAACCAAGAAAGGAGAGATCTTTGGGGAAAAAAAATTCGCCGGGAAAATTTTAAGGCAACAGATAGTTCTTTAATTTGTTCAAAGCATTTCACCACAGATTGTTTCGATAAAGGTAAGTTTGGGGGCACCTGGTTAAAGTCTGATGCGGTACCAACTATATTTGAATTCCCTCAGCACCTTTAAATCAAGACATCTAAAAGAAGAGTATTAAAGAGAAACAATGAAGGTGAAATAGATTCATCATGTATTATAAACACACAATGTTCTTAATTTCCCTAATTCCCATTGTTAGGTATTTAAAGTTTTGTGCTTGAATTATCATTTCATTACATTGGAAATTTAAATTATCTTCAAATATTTTACTTTAGGTTAATATTAGTCAAAATCTCTAATAAACTCATTTTTGAAATTTTTAGGCCTAATCCACTTTAAAAAACAAAAAAGTGTTAATGTTGGCATATTATCTTTTTTATTATTCAATATATTTTAGTGTAATTTCAAGTAATTTTAGCTCGAATATATTTTTATGGGTCAAATATTTTTTATCTTTCTATTTAATTTTTGTTTTGTTTCATAAGTTGTTCTTAAGATATTTACAATTTTAAATAAAATTGCTCGACAAATGATTTTTTTTTATATTTTAAAATTAACTCAATGTTAGTTTTTTACTAGTTACTATGGCTCACACAACTTACTATGGCTTAAATAATTTTAATTTATTTGGTAATAGCCTCTAAATTCAAGAAACTTTATCTGTATAAATTATTGCTCATAGATGTGATGTGGCAACAAAAGAAATGCCCTTACCTGAAATGGCTGTCATTATTTACATATCTAGTGTTGTAAAAAAAGTTCAGTGTCGTAATCTTTGACTTTTTTTTTTTCAATAGTAAATCAGAATACATAACATACTAAATATGAAATTTCACTAAGTAAACTCTTGAAATATTTCACTGGACTCTTCAATTTAAATTTATTGCTACCTTTGAACTAAAATTAATTACAGTTAAATTTTCGAAGAAAAAATTCCTTCCTAAATCAATATCCACAGAACAAAATGGTTAACATTTCGATGATGACATGTTTTTCTCCATGAAAAAATGGGTTATATACATTGTCTTTTATAGCAGTTTGATACTTTTATTAAAAAATTTGGTTAAAACAAAGTTTTGACATTTATTAATGAACAACGAGTTTATGCAATTTTATAATATGTGTGTGTATATAGGTTATTAATAAGTTTATAATAAATTGTTAAATTATACAATTATTGCAAAGATGGCTTAATCTTTGGCAAAGATTTTAACAAAACAGTTTGATTTATGATTTCCTGTTTTCAAATTCAAGAAATTCTCATTCACAAATTAAAATTCTTTATAATTAATGTTCTATTTTGTAGATAAAAAAAATTTTATGACTAGAAAAATAAATATAAGAAAAACCATTAGCAACCTTAAATTCTTTGGGGGAAAAAAATGAATTTTTTTTATTTTCAAGTAAAATAAATAAGTTTTGATAGTTATATTTACCAAAAAAATTTAGCCAAGGCATATAAAGGGATGCATATGTCTATTTGAGGAGCATGATCCATAACATCTAAAACTAGTCAATTTATTTCGGTCTTTAGGTTTCGGTATTTAGATCTCAGCCTCCTTGTATACCCTCCCCCCCCCTCCTCCCTGAAATTTAGTATTTTTTTGTATCTTAAAAATATTGCTTAAAAAAGTTCTCAAGTGTATAATTTGTTATTGTTACAGTCAGTTTGGAGTATTATATTATTGGAGATTTAAAAGAAATAAAAATTTTGTTCACATAAAATCCAATTATTTTGATTTCTTCCGTTTGTGAATTAGTTTTTTTTGCACCAACAGAGTAATGTTTCATTACTTGTCGAAATACTACTCGTTTCCAATAAACCTCATACTCGCTTCGCCAAATGTGGCGATAAGAAGCCAACAAGTTCCTCTTTCGTCACGTGACGAGTTGATTTTCGACCTAGGTGCTTGCTTCACTCCGATCGCGGAGTTTTCTATAGCGTGAGCGGTCTACTATAATCCTTAGTCTATGGTTTCGACTATCCGATAAGAAAACTAATCTTCCACCTTAGACTCTTTCAGGGGATTTGTAGTACAAATGAAACCACAAATGGGACAAGGACTGGGGAAGATTTCGACAAAAATTTGATTTAAACCCACGTCAAAACGAGAGAACTTTGTTAAAACTAAAAAAATTCTAAGAAAGACCGAAAGCAGTGTCTATCGAAAACCGGAAAATGGCAAATAAAATATTTCCGTCTATATAACATAAAATTTTGATAAAAGTAGTAATAACATTAACTTCAAGATTTGAATATAAATTCTACGAAAAAAAAAGCTACATTAAATTAAATTCTCACCAAATCAGGCTAATAAGTTCATTTTCAAGAGCCATATCGAGTTCAATTTAACAAGAGGATGTAAAAATTGAAAGATATATACATTTCACGGTTGAGAAGATTCAAAATATAACTTCAAAGGTTAGCTTTCAATTTGAATGTTAAATTTTAGTTTTATTTTAAAAACGTTTGTTGCGTATGAAAACGTATACCGACAACGGCTGGTTTTAGTTATCTCAAAAATAAAATTACCTACTCTATTTTAATACCCTACTAACACCTAAAACTATCTTCAAAACATCAAATAGGATTAAATTTTCATTCTATACTAGCAAAATACCCGACCTTACTCGGTTTGAATTGGTTTACTCTAGATTGAAGAGATAATCAAAATATATAATGACTTACGTTTTTTGTAGAATAAAAATTTATTTTAACATCTTTCGCCATCTTTATATTTTCTACAACTTACTTTAGACACAAATCCTACACATGCATATCCATTCATGTAATACATTTCACATACATCGCACAATTGCTGTATGACAAAGCTACAAAATGACGAAAGGTGATACTAAGGTTACTACTATAAAAGACGATTTATAGGAAGATTTTGAATTCCCTTTCTTAAGTTCTTTTCATGTTCAACTCAATTAATTAAAATTACGATTTACGGCGAGTGCTCTCGCACTCATAGTCAACAAAACAATATTTTTTTACTTGTGGCACTCTTGCCTCCGGTATGCGACATTGTGAAATTTTGCAATCTTCTCCTGTCATTATTATAACGAATTTTTTAATGTTGGAAAAAGTTCCAGTTTGGATTAAAAAACATTATTATTCTTTCAATAACGGCATTATTCTTTAAATAACGGCATTATTCTTTAAATAACGGCATAACTACACTTAAAATTTACTTGAAATTTATACTGACTTACCTAACATTTTTAAGTCTTATTCTTTGTGGTGCTGTTGCGTGTGATGAGAAGGAAAACACATTTATTAAAATAATAAATATTTAAAACAGGAAACAGCGAAGTAAAACAAAATAAAAGATGTCGCAAAAAATTGTTCTAACGATATTAATTTGTGATTCAATTTTATCCCTTGATCTCGCACAGTTGCCACAACTTACAACTAAAAGTGTACAAAATTTAGAAATGTGAAATTAATTCAGAGCGAAAGAACCAGAAAAAATATCACTGCTCGCGCGATCTTGTTCATTCTCGTTTCAATGAAAAATATCGTCTGTCCCAAATATTCGGAAATCGTTTTCATTGCGCAAAGAATAAAAATAAGACTCGAAATAAATGAAGTATCAGAGATGAAATTCCATAAAAAAAAAAAAAAATTGAAGAATAATTACTTTTTCAGCAGTACTGGTAAAGCAATCGAAGTAATCGTCATATTCAATAGACATTCCAATTTTTCCAAAACTACCAAATTATGGTTGATTTAAGTATACTTACTCAGGTGTTTTAGCATGAAACTCAACTAAATATAACAATAAAGAAATGTTTAATATTGCATTCACTAAACTAATAGATAATGTATAAAATAAAATACAACGTAATCAAATATCTGGAATACAATTCATGTGATGTCTACACAAACACACAAACACAAAATCGAGCATAGAACAGAAATACGGACAGACAGACTTTCGCAACCAATGCCACTCACTAAATGAAGATAAGTACTCACTGTATGCAAATTTTCATGAAAATATCTTAAACCGCGTGGACGTGTATAGGGCACAACATACAGACAGACAGACACCAAACGAGAAAAAGGCGGATTCGGCATCAGAAGGGTCCAAAACGGATAGAAAACTTGAAATGGGTCGAAAATATTGAATGTACAAACACTCCATTCTTATTTATATAGATTTAATTTGGCCATAAATACAAGTAGTAGATTAAGACAGCATAATACTCCATTCAAATATTTTATATCTACGCTATAAAAACAGGATAAATACTCTTTTTCGTCAAAAATACGGCCGCATGACAAATGCAAATAGGGTTGCCAACCATCCCGGATTGGACGGGATTGTCTCGGAAATTAAGTCCCGGAAATAACATACGTCTCAGAATACATGGATGAGACTACATCCTATAAAATTTGATATCCAAATGTACCGCCTGTTGAGAATTTCGATTAATAAATGAACGGTAGCCAATATATATTCTTTTAACTTCCACACGAAAAATAATAGTTTAAAAATGGGCAGAACTATTACAAATACTGAAAAACACAAGTAAATAATACACCCAACACATAATTATAACTCACCGAATTCTGCGCAACAATCATAGTTGAGCTATCGACTTCGATTTAATGCTAAAAGGTGGCTAGGTTAGCAACGCGATTTCCTTACAAACTAAAAAGGGTGCGAATCGTTCGTCTTGCTATTCACTCTGATATAATATAGGAACAATATTTTTCTTATTCTTATTAATCTTCCATGAATTTAAATTCTCGTTGGTAATCTTTGCTCTCATAATGAGACGTTTTAACATGGAACTCAATACACACTAGAGGTTGACCTTCCTATTATACGTTGATGTGTTTTAATAATTCGTATGCTATTCGTACAATGAATAGTTGTATTTTACATAACGATATACATAGTAGGCAATGTGAATATTGTAAAATTTGCACGTAATGTTTGAAATATAAAATTTTTTTTATATACGCAATCCGAAAGGATGAGCAGAGAACAAAGACTGAACAACCGAAAAAAAAAAAGACATAACAATAGATACGACTTAAAAGAGAGTGAAAAAAAGATCCGAGCGGAAAAAAGGTTTTCTCTATAAAAGAGATGTTCTAGCAACTTTATCCACAAGTCTTAGAAACTGATTTAACATTAGGAGCTAGAATCTCTCTTTATTCGAAAACTAATGACACGAAATGTGTCACCTGGAGTGAAATTTTGATATGGATTCGAAATTGTGTATCGTAATCTGGGTTTCCATTGGAAATTAGGAAGTTGGTGTTCAATTTAATAAGAGAGGGTGTGTGGTTCGTTTAGTTTTTTTTTCCGCGTAGTGTTTTGGCTACAGGCGTTTTTGTTGACGTGAAACGCCTCATGTGAGCATGTCCTTGGACATTGCACCACCAGCACTTTCACCCTCCGGGAGAGGTGAGAAGAGCTCGATCTGAGGTTGAGAGAAAATGCTGCATCGTCATTTCGAAAGCAGCTGGGATTCTCTCCCTTTTTGTGGCGAGGACGTTTTACGTTCCCCTCTGCTGACCCCTTTTCGTTCCTTTTTTTTTGACCGACTCCGATGTAAATGCTTTGTGGACTGCATCGACAACCATCCGCGCGCACTCTTGACACATCTCACCCCTTTGTAGAGAAGAGTGATCACTAGGGCAACTTTTTTGTTGCAGTAAAAAAGGAAAAGTTGCATTTATCATTCCCTAAAGTTGCATTTATGGAAAAAAAGTTGCATTTATTTTTGATACACTAAATTCTAAAATAAATTATTCGTAAAAAATGCAAAAAAATTTCAAAATATATTGACAATTTTAGTCGTTAACAACAGTAGTATAATACATACTGAAATATAGAAGAACGTTGAATGGCCGATCCTTGGCCAGTAATTTCTTTAACATTGAAAACCTGCGCCAGCCGGTCATAATGTGCTGTCCTTTCGCTCAATATTCAGAGATTTTAAAACGTCATCTACAAGGCGAACAACATATTGATGATCGACACTCACCTCGCAAACTCTGCAGTCTATTACGCAAGTTTCCTCTGGATTATCAACAGTGCCAACCAATGTGTTAAAGTACTTCTTGCCATTTATTTCACTTTCGTCTTAGGACGAACACCTTCTTACAATGAACTTGTTTGATCCGCAATACTTCAGCGTTCGTAAGATCAATCACACGTGATCAAAGGGTTGGTTCAGAGAGCTAAAAATGAAATAGTAATTTGATATTAATTAATTTTAAACTATATTTTAAAAGTTGCATTTATGCAGAAAGTTTCACTTATGTTGCAGTTATAACTCACTTACTATACACCCCATGTAGGAGGAATTTTGGTTTTAGTACTTTACATGCAGCGTAGAACGCGTGAAAAAACGTTACATTTGTTGCAAAAAGTTGCCCTAGTGATCACTTTTCATCAAGATTGTCCAGTTCCTCACCCATTTCACTACAGGCATTGTTCTTTTTGGTTTTGTACACGGGTGTAGTTTGGTCCCAGAGGAGGACAGGCCTCTCTCTAAATAGTTTTATTAATGTAATTAACAGGTCTTTCGTCTACGCCATTTTAATCGAATAGGTCACTCACTGGCAGTTTGACGGGATATGGGGTCAAGGCAAGCTATGAGTGCAAAATATCACAGAGAGCGAACAAAAGACGGCGTGAGCGACCACTGAGGCCGAAGGGCAGAGGGGAGCGGCGATTGTCAAGCAATCGTCTCGGAGAAATCTCGCCATAAAGTTGCCGACAAACCGGTTTGGTGTTGAAGGTGTTGGCCTCTAGATCCGAAGGTTCCTAGTTCGAATCCAGGTCAGTGCATGAATGTTTGTAAGCGTATGGTGTAGAGGCAGCTGGCACACCTTAAATATGTCGTGGCCGAAAGTCTTCACGTTTGGTTGGTGTGGAGGTTTGGAAAGTGGGGTGCCAGCTCAGATGTTGCTTCGTCATCTGACCGTGGTTCAAAATGACGTGTTGCTGTCCTCGGATCTTTCCCTTAAGGGATTGATTCCGGACAGTCGTCAATAGCCCGTTGTGTTGCTCTAGTATGACGTTAATTACCAATTACCAAACGTTCATGCACTGACCCGGATTATAACCAGGTACCTCCCTATCTAGAGGCTAACACCTTAACCACCAGACCGGTCGGTCGGCCTCGACAGTTTTAACGTGCACCAGCCCCTTTAGAAGACGATGGTCTTAGGTTGGATTCGAACCGCAACACTCCTGTTTCTAATCCGTTACTCTTCCAACCGGGCCACGCCGATCAACCGGTATAGTGGTTAAGGTGTTAGCCTCTAGATCGGAAGGTTCCTGGTTCGAATCCGGGTCCGGGCATGGATGTTTGTAAACGTATGGTGTAGAGGCGGCTGGTGCACCTTAAATCTGTCGTGGCCGAAAGTCCTCACGTTGGGTTGGCGTGGAAGTTTGGAGAGTGGGGTGCCAGCTCAGGTGTTGCTTCGTCATCTGACCGTGGTTCCAAATTACGAGGTGTTGTCCTCGAATCCTTCCCTTAAGGGACTGATTCCGGACCGTCGTCAATAGCCCGTTGTGTTGCTCTAGTACGACGTTAACTAAAATTACCATTACCATTACCAACCGGGCCACCTAAGCGCAGTGGCCATATCCACTAAACAACGATCTTGACTTATGGGGAGATACGTATTTTAATTAACATCGTGTTGCAGCAACACGCAGGACTACTGGCGACGGTATGTTATCAATGTCCGAAGGGAAAGATCTGCTAAGAACTCCACATAATTGTAAACCACGGTCAGATGAGGGGTTAATCCAGGACCAGCGCCACGTTAATTAAATCATTATAACCTATTGTGTGACTTGTTCAACTTGAAATAACGTGGTGAGGCGGGCTGCCAGTCAAACAACGGAGAACAGCGGGATCTGCATCCCCAGCGTATGAGTACTTTATTCTCGGCATTGAAAGTATGACTTTGGAAGGGACAATCATATTTTCTATTCCAATCAAAAGGCCGTATGTTATTATTGCAGTTCATTGATATTCAGACTCATCCACATGGTAATGGTGTTAGGTTGGTGTGGAAGTTTGGAAAGTGGGGTGCCAGCTCAGGTGTTGTTTCGTCATCTGACCGAGGTTCAAAAATACGAGATGTGGTCCTCGGATCTTTCACAAGGGACTGATCCCGGACCGTCGTCAATAGCCCGTTGTGTTGCTGTAGTGCAACGTTAACCAAAATTACCAATTACTTACAGGGTAATGGTAATTGGTAATTTTGGTTAACGTTGTAAGTGAAAGATCCGAGGACAACATCTCGTATTTTTGAACCTCGGTCAGATGACGAGGCGACACCTGAGCTGGCATTCCACTCTCCAAACTTCCTCACCAACCCAACGTGAGGACTTTCGGCCACGACGGATTTAAGGTGTACCAGCAGCCTCTACACCATACGCTTACAAACATCCATGCCCGGACCCGGATTCGGACCAGGAACCTTCCGATCTAGAGGCATAGATGTTTGTAAACGTATGGTGTAGAGGCGGCTGGTGCACCTTAAATCTGTTGTGGCCGAAAGTCCTCACGTTGGTTTGGAGGTAAGTTTGTAGAGTAGGGTGCCAGCTCAGGTGTTGCCTCGTGGTTTCGTGACCGTGGTTTCAAAATTACGTGGTGTTGTCCTCGTTTCTTTCCCTTAGGGGATTGATTCCGGACTGTCATTAATAGCCCGTTGTGTTGCTCTAGTACGACGCTAATTAAAAATTACCAATTACCAATCGAGTGTAGGTAGGTATCTTAAATAATGTCACATTGGAGGAACATATCGGGTTATTGGGGACGATCCAGAATGAAACCGGGAAAGGAGATAGTTGAGTGGTAATTGGTAATTTATAACTAACGTCGTTCTAGAGCAATACTGAGCTATTGACAACGGTCCGGGATCTGTCCCCTAAGGGAAAGAACCGAGGACAACGCCTCGTAATTTTGAACCACGGTGAGATGACGAAGAAACACCTGAGCTGGCAACCCACTCTCCAAACTTCCACACCAACCCAACGTGAGGACTTTCGGCCACGACAGATTTAAGGTGCACCACCCGCCTCTACACCATACCCTGAAAAACATCCATGAACTGACCCTGATTCGAACCAGGAACTTTCCGATCTAGAGGCTAAAACCTAACCACCAGGCCGGTTGGTCGGGGAGATATTTGAGTGAGATTGAATTTCTGTATGTAAAAGAGATATATATATACTACGTGTTTGATATATTTGGGAAAGTTACAGGGAATACAGAAATCCTAAAAAAAAGGTTGAGAATTCGTAGTCTTAGTTTCCAAACATAGCAAGGGAAGTGCATTATAATAACTGCTGATTAAGATTTGCTGACTAAGGGTATAAAAATTGGGAGTGTCGCAACGTACTCCCGTCAAAAATCCACCATCTGCTTTTGGAAAAACGTCTCATGGCTTTGAAAAGTCTGACGCTGCAATTCTCTTTCTTTGCGGATCATATGGTGAACTCGAGTGTTGTTTTTTTTTTCCAACGGCTGATTGCAATTCAAAAACAAGTTCACTCAAAAGGAAACAGGGCTAGTCTCCGAGACGGGAAAACGTGTCACAAATGTAAGTAATGTAAACACAAAAAGACACCATCCAACAGACCATTATGTCGGGTTTTAGTTTTTTTAATTCACAGCATAAAAAAATGCTTACTTTACGTTTTGAGAAGGAAAGGTCGCATACAAAGCCCTTGGGTATTGATCTTGGCCCATCGCCGATAGCTCCTTGCGATGGGCAGGTATTAAATTACATTGTTAATTAACTACCTACCGATCTCTTTCCCTTCGTCATCTGACCGTGGTTCAAAATGACGTGGTGTTGTCCTCGGATCTTTCCCTTAGGGGATTGATCCCGCACCGTCGTCAATAGCCCGTTGTGTTGCTCTAGTAAGACGTTAATTAAAATTACCATTACCATTATCCTTCGGGTTTGGGTTGGCGTGGAAGTTTGGAGAGTGGGGTGCCAGCTCAGGTGTTGCTTCGTCATCTGACCATGGTTCAAAATTACGAGGTGTTGTCCTCGGATCTTTCCCTTAACGGACTGATCCCGGACCGTCGTCAATAGCCCGTTGTGTTGCTCTAGTACGACGTTAACTAAAATTACCAAATTACCAATTACCTTCGGGTTTGGTCCCGGATTGTCGCGCCGACCAACCGGTATAGTGGTTAAGGTGTTAGCCTCTAGATCGGAAGGTTCCTGGTTCGAATCCGGGCCCGGGCATGGATGTTTGTAAACGTATGGTGTAGAGGCGGCTGGTGCACCTTAAATCTGTCGTGGCCGAAAGTCCTCACGTTGGGTTGGCGTGGAAGTTTGGAGAGTGGGGTGCCAGCTCAGGTGTTGCTTCTGCCATCTGACCGTGGTTCAAAATGACGAGGTGTTGTCCTCGGATCTTTCCCTTAAGGGACTGATCCCGGACCGTCGTCAATAGCCCGTTGTGTTGCTCTAGTACGACGTTAACTAAAAAATTACCAATTACCCGGATTGTCGCGAATAGCCCGTTGTGTAGCTTTGGTTCGACATTGGTTAAAATACCTATAGATCGAAAAACTACACATACTGGACAACTAAAATTTCGATAAATACCGAAATTACATAATGACCATACAGAAGTAACTTTTTGTTGAAAGAATCCTAGGTAGATAATTGATGTTAAGACAGCTAAATGTTGCGGTCGTATTTGAGCATTTCTAAGTTTTATAAATTTGTGTATTCCTTTTTGTAAATAAATTATTATTGTCTTTATCAATATTTTTTCAGACTTACTTTGATTTTCATTGCTCTATTTCAGAATATACACAGCAAGTCGACATTTTTGAGTCTTGGTCACCACATCTCACTTTTTCAGAAAATTCTCCTGTCAATGATCATGATCGGAAGTTTCCTGGTTCGAATCTGGGTATTTGTTTCTATTCGTATCATAAATGTTTCTATGCGTATGGTGTAGAGGCGGATAGTGCACCTTAAATCTGTTGTGGCAGAAAATCTTCATGTTGAGGTGGTGTGGAAATTTGAAGAGTGGAGGTGCCAGCTCAGGTGTTGCCTCTTCATTTGACTAGTACGACGTTAACTAAAAATTACCATTTTACCATTTGCTCTAGTACGACGTTAATTAAAAATTACCAATTCAACTATCATAATTTAGATATTGTTTGTATTTATGTGTTCCAGTGTTCTACTCATTGCAGATATATTATTTAGAAGTTAAATTTAATTAATTTTTTTTATTTGCTGCAAAATATTAGACACTAGCCACTGCATGGCTAGCCCGGCGTTGCCCGTGCACGTGGTGTAAGTTATTAATCTGATGTAAAATTTTCCGTAGATTTCAAATCCGTTGAAATTTTCAATCTATCTGTAGCGAATCCTAGTTTACGAAAAAGAATTAACAATCCCCTTTCAAAATGTTTTTTATTTTTGTTCTCATTCCCTGTAATGGATGGTAATGGTAATTTTAGTTAACGTCGTACTAGAGCAACACAACGGGCTATGGACGACGGTCCGGGATCAAACTCTTAAGGGAAAGATCCGAGGACAACAACTCGTAATTTTGAACCACTTTCAGATGACGAGGCAACACCTGAACTGGCACCCCACTTTCCAAACTTCCACACCAACCCAAAGTGAGGACATTCGGCTACGACAGATTTAAGGTGCGCCAGCCGCCTCTACACCATACGCTTACAAACAACCATGCCCGGACCCGGATTCGAAACTGGAACCTTCCGATCTAGGGGCTAACACCTTAACCACTTTGCCGGTTTGTTGGCGCCTGTAATGGAATAGGACAGGAAATGTAATCTGTTTCTTTTTTTTTTAATGTGTAGGACAGAAGATGCAATCTGTTTCACGTGACGTCACAATCTCTTGCGTAAATATAAAAGATATATTCAATTTAAAAATTATTTATGTAAAAAAAAATCTTCTTTTTAGATAACGATCTAAAGTAAAATTTTCCACAGATTCCAAATCCGTTGAAATTTTTACTTTTTTTACGGTCAAAGAGATAGAAAAAAAGAACTACATTTCTAAAGTTAAAATTTTGTTTTTATCCTCTGCTGGAAAATAATTCCTCTGAGCAAAATGAAAGCGGAAACGGAAAAATAAATTTAGAATCTACCGTGATAGAAAAAAATTTGGCATGATTCCAAAGCCTGACGGAAGATCACGTGGGTAGGAAAGACTAGATTCCGGTGTTTCTTCTCCGTCCGGTAAAAACGCGTTTAACAATAAAACTATTAAATTCAATTAAAAATCTTCTAGATAGAATTTTTCAGAACTTCTAAGAGGGGTAGGGTACATCCTGACGAACCAAAATCATATACCAATGGGCAGTCAGAAATGCTTTCCTGACGCGGTAGATGGCGTTGTGCGAAAATCCCGAGCTTTCGTGTAGGGAATCTTCATTTCGCACAAGAACGCCAAGTTAGTAGGATGGATGATTACACGATCGCAGAGTTAGCCGATATGCATTTGGCGTACGGGGCTGCAAATTGTAGTGGGCCAGCCGCACAGCGTTTGTACGCGGAACGGTATCCGACGAGGCGTATCCCCAGTCATAATTTCTTAGCAAGACTGCACCAGAGGTTAGCTGAGACAGGTTCGTTAGAAAGAGCTGACAGGGACAGGGTAAGAACAGCACGGACTGCAGACGTCGAACAGAATGTGCTGCAGCATGTACAGGGGAATCCAAGAACGAGTACACGAAGTGTAGCAAACGCAGTCGGGGTTTCCCATTACAGCGTCTGGAGGATTCTCCGAGAAGAAGACATGCATCCGTTTCACGTGCAGCGTGTCCAGACACAGCAACCGGAGGATTATGCACCTCGTATTGCTTACGCACAGTGGTACCTTGGAAAATGTGCTACAAATCCCCTTTTTCCTGCTGAAGTGTTGTTTTCCTATGAGGCATCCTTCACAAGGGAAGGGATTTTCAACACGCATAACGACCATATCTGGGCGCTGGATGTCACATTTGGTCAGCAGTGGATCGGACGTGGTGGTCCCGTGCGTTGACCTGCTCGGTCACCCGACCTATCATGTCTTGGTTTTTATTTCTGGGGTCATCTGAAATCGCTAGTTTATGACACCCCTGTTGACAATGTTGAGGAGCGGGTTGCAAGAATTGCAGTAGCTGCCGGAGAAATTCGAGATATGCCTGGAATATTCCAGAATGTTCGGATGTCCATGCGTCGGAGATATGAGGCGTGCATTGTAGCCCGTGGAAGAAACTTCGAACACTTACTTTAATCCATGTACCTTTTGCTTCTTTTCATGTATTATTAAAACGATTTCTCACTTACGGTCTCTTTTCTTTACGGTGCTTCTGTGTACAACACCGCTTCAGGAAAGCATTTCCGACCCCACATTGCTATATGATTTCGAGTTGTCAGGATGTGCCCTACCCCTCTTAGAAGTTCTGAAACGGTTCACTGAAACACCCTGTATATATATGAAATATTATATAATAATGTACCACAGATGTGATATTACATGACGTAGGTGATGTTTGAGGTTATAAACACAAAAGACGACTGTCGTGGTTTATTTTATTCGAGAAAAACAAAACAAAAGGAGTTTATTCCTTTGTCCAAGTTTATATCTTCGCGCTCGTTAAAGATAGAATAAAAATGTCAACAAATTTAAAATCTGCGGAAAATTTTAAACTAGATCGATACCTTAACTGAGATTTTGGTCAAATAAATAATTTTTCAATTGTAACTTTTATATTTTTGCAATATGAATTTAGCTGCATGTTCCGTACCGAGATGGTTCGCCTTTGCGACATCTTGGCTACTTGTAAGCGTGCCCAAGAGATAAACTAATTCAGTGTTCTCTTCCCAATTGTGCGAGGAAGACGCTCATCTTTGTCTCTGTAAAAATATTTGCTCATGGGAGCAGTATATATAATGTCAACTCACTTCGTTTGAATACAAATACAAATATTGACGACCAGCTACAGGCTCAAGCCCAACAAGGCTGGTCCTTTGTTTATGAATTCTCCAATTCCCACTGACTATCCAATTGTGTCTTAAATTCATACACTCCCTTTGAATTAACTATATTTTCTGGCAACGCGTTCCAACTGTCTATTACCCTATTAAAGTAGTAGTTATTCCTTAAATCCCGATTAAAATGTGTCTTATTCAATTTATACCCATGGCCCCTTGTTCTGTTATCCCTATTGAAATTTAAGCCCTCTGTGTCCCCTTGTTTTACAAACTTGAAAAGCTGAATCAAATCCCCTCTCCTTCTTCTTCTTTCCAGTGTATACATGTTTAGCTTACTTAAACGTTCATTATAGTCGAAATTTGCTAGCCCCTTTATTATTTTTGTAGCTCTGTGCTGAACCCTTTCAATTGATTCTATGTCCTTTCTCATATATGGAGCCCAGAATTGTACAGCATATTCTAGATGTGGTCTTACTAAACCCTTATATAATGGCAAGATTATATTCTTATCCCTTGAAGTTACAGTCTTTTTAATATACCCCAATAACCTATTAGCCTTTTTACCCGCAGCTGAACATTGGTGACCCATTTTAAAATCCCTGTGAATTATCACCCCAAGATCCTTGACTGTTTCTCCCTTCTTAACCTTTACTCCCTGCAGACAGTACTCGGCTCCACTGTTCCTGTAACCCATATGCAGAACTTGACATTTCCCTACATTAAATGACATACCCCATTTTACAGCCCATTCGGATATCTTATCAAAATCTCCTTGTAAATTTCCTATCTGTAACTTGGTATCCACTGTCCCCCATATTTTTAAGTCATCTGCAAATATACTGATTCTATTCTTGATCCCCTGACCTATATCATCTATGAAAATTATAAATAAAATTGGTCCCAAAACTGATCCCTGAGGCACCCCACTTATAACTTCTGTCCACTGTGAATAATTTCCTTTTACCTGCACTCTCTGCTTTCTACCCAATAACCAATTTTTTATCCATATTAATGTTTTTCCCTGAATCCCCAGTCTTTCCAATTTAAACAGTAATGCCTCATGAGGTACTTTATCAAAAGCCTTTTGAAAATCTATGTACATGATATCCACACAGCTCTTATTATCCAGCTCCTCAGTAATTTTTTCGTAGAACTTCAAAAGGTTTGTAGAGCAGGATCTGCCCTTCCTAAACCCATACTGATTCTCTGATAACAGTCCCCCTCCTCCAAGTATAACATTATATGCTTTTTTAACAGAGATTCAAATATTTTGCAAATTACTGATGTTAGACTTACTGGTCTGTAGTTGCCCGGATCACTTTGTATTCCCTTTTTGAAAATTGGAGTTATGTTGGCCAACTTCCAATCCATTGGTACCCAACCTGTGCTATATGTTGAATTAAATATCGTGCGAATTACTTCCCCCAGTTCTTCCGCGCATTCCACTAGTACTCTCGGATAAATATCGTCTGGCCCTGGTGCTTTAGATGGCTTAATTCTTTTCAACTGATGTACTATTTCTTCCCTGTTGAATTTGCATTCTTTAATTATACCCCCTGCAAAGGCTCCATCCTTGGGATCCTTTTTTAAACTATAGTTACCATTGAAACCCCCCAGAAAAAAGTCATTTAACACGTTTGTATTCCCACCTCGTCTTGAATTAATTCACCTCCCTTCCCCTCTAACGGGCCCAGTGTAGTGCTAAATTTATTTTTACCACTTGCATATGCAAAAAATTCTTTTGGGTTTATATTTATTTCCCTTGCTAATTTTTCCTCCAAGGACACCTTTTGCTTCCGACTAATAGTTTTAAACTCCTTTCTGGCTTTCTGATATGCCTCCTTGTCCCTGTCGTTACCAGTGCTTTTATATACCCTGTATGCTCTTTGTTTTAATTTTAAAGCTTTGTGTGTTTCCCCTGAAAACCACATAGGGAGCAATTTTCTAGATTTTCCTTTTTTCCTGAACGTTACATGTTTTTTTAACACCCTGTCTAACTTATTCTTGAATTCCTCCCATTGTTCAGAATGATGCAGTGCTAATAATCCCCCTTTGAATGTTTCCTTTAACTCTTCCCTTATGAAAATTTACCTTTCTGAAATTTGGAATTATTCTACTATTGATTGTGTATGCTGACTAAAAATTTATACTTAATCTGATACTTCTATGATCACTTTCTCCCAGTGGCTCACCTATAACCAAATCCTGCACCCTATCCTCATCATTGCTAAAAATCAAATCCAATATTGCATTGTCCCTAGTATCCTCATACACCATCTGGTACAAAAAACAATCCTGTATCACTTCCAAAAATTCTGCCCCTTTCCCATTTGTAGCTAGATTGTTTGTCCAGTCAATATTTGGATAGTTATAGTCCCCCATTAAAATTAATTCTCCTTTTTGACATGCTTCGTTTATCAGATTGCACATGCCCTTTTCCTGCTCTTCACTACAAACAGGACGTCTATATATATTACCCAGAATTAGTCCTTTGCCTTTGTCTGTATTCAGTTTCACCCAGACTGATTCTATACCCTCAGTTTTACTATTTAACTTTATTTCCGTACAGTTTAAGAATTTTCTCACATAAATCAAAACCCCACCCCCTTTCCTATTCTCAATAAACCCATATTTCACCAACATACATTCCACTTCCAATTCTTACGGCGGATCATTTTGGTCCAGCTAGCCACAGCCACAGCAACAGCGCAATGGATATACTAGTATCATGCAATCGCAACGAGCAATCCTCAAATCGAAAGTGAAACGATTACAGAACTTTATCACAAACTTCAAAGCAACTGGTGATGTCGAAGCTGCTATTGCGATCAACTCAAAACTGGAAGTTGCCGCTGGCATAAAGTGTGCAACAAGTGATCTTCTTGCTAACTACATTGGACTACCGGAAAACGCTGATGTTAAGGATTCGCTATCAACCTTGGAGGAGATGGGAAATAATATCGAAGAATTGAAACGAAATCCATGAACTTTAAACTTCCAGAAATGCCGCTTCCTCAATTCTGGGGGAAATACGAGGAATTTCAAAATTTCAAGAACCAATTTATGTCTATGATTGGTAACAACGAAGACTTAAATGAAACTCAAAAATTGTTTTATTTGAAAGCAGCCCTAAGAGGCGAAGCAAAATTAATTGAAACGTGTGAGGATACTTTCGAATCTCTATTCTCCGCTTTGGAAATCAGATATGAGAATATAAAAGAGCTGTTGTTGATGCTCATATAAATAGTTTGTTAAGTATTGAAAAAATTAATGAATCACCCTCTCAGTTAATATATCTAATAGACAACGTAAAACGTAACTTACGATCATTAAAAGTGTTAAATTTCGATAGAAATAGCTTATCGGGTGTTTTAATAATGAATACTTTATTGCAAAAATTCGATAAAGAATCTCGGAAACAATTTGAATTAACTATCAAAACAGTTAAAGTGCCAAATTTGGATGACTTTCTTAACTTTTTAGAAGAACGAACTCGCATTCTTGAGGGTCTAGCGAAAAGTAATCTTTTACTCAGTTACTAATGTCAAAACGCCATTTCATACTAATTATTCGAATCGCTGCAAATCACTATTCATCAAATCGAACAAAGAAAAAAGTTGCCAATTATGTAGTAATTCACACCCTATATATACCATTGCCCTGAATTAAAACAAATGAAATTTTCGAACAGATTTGATTTTGTGAAGAAAAATAAGCTTTGCATAAATTGCTTAACCCTTTTTTTGCATAATGGTGGAAATTTCCATCATAACATTGAATGCCCAAGAATTACATAAAAGAACAAGTTCACTTTAAGTTGATCGTGTCTGGATACCTTTTTAATGTCCATTGCATAAAAAAAAACACAGCTGTCAAAAATAAGCGTGTCACTATCAGTAAAACGAGCTTGAAGTTGTCATTCCGCTGTTTGTTGTAGTTGCAATAAACGTATGATTTCGTTTTTAATTTTGTTTTATTATATTTGAGTTTCTATTGCTAAAAATGTTAAAATGAGTGGAAGAAAGGTTTGTAACATGTGTTTCTGTTATTTTTAGAGCAATTTCTGAAAAAGTTTGCGTTTAATTAAAAAAATACCACATGATAGCATCCTATTATTTTTTGCTAAATTTATACTATAAATATATACTAAGATTTTTTTAACCATTTTTCCTTCAATTTTCAACATGAATTATATCACCTTGATTTATTTCACCAATAAAGAAAAAATCATGCAAAGAAGGGTTACGTTCCTCTCATATGCTATTTCATGCAGATCGAAAGCAGCTTGCTTTGTCTGCAAACAAAAATCTCATCATACTTTGTTGCATAAATATTCTCTCGATACCGTAGAGAGCCAGTCTCGAATGTCATTACCTTTGCAGGAAGAGGGAACCTTAGGTTGCCCGAATCGGCAAGACCAGACTCCTCTTTCAACTCTACTAACGAACGGTTACATTTGTTTTGATTAACACAGCTGTTGTTTATATCAGGGATGCGCAAAACATCAATCAACCATTTCAAGCAGTTTTGGATTCTGAAAGAAAGAATTCTTGTTCCAATCAGTGGATTAAATTGTTGCACTCAGCTCGTTAAATCTCAAATACGGGCTCACGTGTCAAATATGAATAACGAATTCGAATGGGATTCTAGATTTGCTTAGCGTTCCGAAAATCACTGACATAACACCTCCTAAGCGTCTGAATGATTCTAAACTTCAAATCCCAGAAAATATACCTCATAAAATTGATCTGTTGCTGGGAGCAGAACTCTTTTTTGAATTTCTGAAAGGAGATAAAATACGCTTAGAAGATAATCGATTGTTATTACAAAATAGTTGTTTATGATATTTAGTCTCTGATGGTATTCCATTTTCAAGGTTTGAAACGAATAAATTATCAAATAGTTGTCTCTTGTTGACAGAGTTGAACACTCTGAACAAAACTATCACCGCCTTTTGGGAAACAGAAAGTGCTGAGGAACACGAGCCCATAATTAGTGAAGAATTAAAATACATTTTTAAGATGAGCATTTTAAGGCAACACATCAAAGAAAAACTAATGGAAAGTACGTTGTAGAAATGCTTCTGAAACTGGATAGCGACAAGAAAATTAACTTAGGTAATTCTAAAGCAATTGCTTCCAAAAGATTAGATCAATTATGGCAACGCTTAGAAAGAAATCCTCCATGAAATCATTATATTTAGATTTCTTGCTAGAATATAAAGATTTATGTCATATGGACTGTGGCGGATTAAGCGGTAAGCGGACTAAGTGGCCGCGTAGGGCCCCGAAATACCGAAGGGGCCTCGAGGTCTTAAAATGTCTTTTCATTAAGGTTCGAAAAAAGTTGTGACAGAGTGTGTGTGTCTTTACAATAAGCGTCTTTATGTGCAGTGAAAATAGTTCCTAATATAAGATGGTCAGCAAAAGCAGATGCTGTATTAACTATAAAACTTGGTTTCACCCATATAAATGAGGCTTTAACTGGAATTTGTAATTCCGAAGAAAAAAAGTTACCATATTACAGGCAACTTCACTTCTGAGGAAAATGGACAAATATGTATTTGTTTGACAGTTATTTGGAATACTATGATACAAAGAATAAATGCTACTAGTAAATCACTACTATCAGTGGAATGCGAACTATTGAAAGGATCTATCCTGAAGTCATTAGAAAATTTTATCAATAATTTCAAAGAAGTTGAAAAGAGGCAACTGATTTATCAGGGCTGTCATTTAATGCGAAAGATGGACAAACTCGCAGACAACAAATGAAAAAAAAAATGTTTTTTAATGAAAACAAAGGAGTCGGACATGAATTTAGAATAAGAGAAAATTTCATAGTCAATTAATTCCTTTTATGTCATATGTGATAACACCAAGGCAGAATTATCTCAAAGAACTCAGACGTATGAAGTTGTTGTGGAGCCTTTTCGATAAAAAAAAGTTGAAGGATATTTATAAAAATGACATTGGTGCTTTTGAAGACGAATTTGACCTTTTTTTTAGTATTTCTTAAGGAAAACGAGGACACCATAAAAACCACACCAGTCATCTATCGAGCCTCCAAAGAAATGTCTTGCACATTTCCGAATGCTGAAACATTATTGAAATTTTTTTTAACAATTCCCTTATCTAATGCATCATTGAGAAACGTTGTTTCCTGTTTTAAGAGTATAAAAAATTATTTAAGGAGTTCTATGGGAGAAGAAAGATGACTTAATATGGCCATTCTGTATGTAGATCAAAGAATCGTATACCGAATTGACACTTCCAAAATAATTGACGAATTTGCAAAAAAATAAAGCAAGACGGAAATTCATAAATTTTTAATAAATTTATTTAATGGGCTTGTATGAAAATTTTGATTACTTTTCTTTTTTGTTAAAAACTTAATGAGAGTTTTTTCCTTGGATTTTTTTTTTAAACTTGAGATTGAGGGCCCCGAAAGTTTTACAGCTTGGGGCCCCACGTGACTTGATCCGCCACTGCATATGGAAGAGGTTGAGTGTGCGGAAGTTTCTGATACCGATGGTGGTTACTACAAGCCACATCATGGAGTTTGGCGGCCTACCAGCGCAACTACTAAACTGCGAGTAGTGTTTAATGCGAGCGCTAATTTGCGTTTACTCTTGAGTTGATTTTTGTTGTTTTAAAACATGAAATATGAGTAATTTGGGCCATAGCTCTCAGATTTAAAGTGTATTGTATTTAGCAAGAACTTGCAATTAATTTTTGAACTGTGAAAATTGCATTGTGTTTAGTTTAGTTTTGATTGTGATGTATAAATGTGCTTTCATTGGGTCCTATGTTCTCGAGATGATGAACCTCCGTTCATCCGGGGGGGGGAGGGAATATGTTGGTAATTGACTGGAATCTTAGTTCCGGGAACGCCGGCAGAGTTCTCAGTCTTGCGCGCGTAGGTGTCGAGAGCGCATGTGGTAAGTGTGGAAACCAAGTAGCAAATAAGAAAGAAGTGTGTAAGTTAGAAAGGATTTTGAGCTTGGGGAGGGAGGGCCTGCGTAGCGGGTTTTTGTTGATTACCCTTCTTGACCGCTATGACACGGGATTTAACATATTGTTGGGCGCAGGCCCGCCGCTAGCTGTTTGAACGCCCGTGTGCAATATAGATTAAATTTTAATGGATTATTAAATTTTATAATGGAGCATGAAAAGCCCAAACGATAAACTCATTGATCATAAAAGCGTAATTTAGCTACTTGGTATCTGGCAACCTCAGAATTAATGTTTAATTTCTTTATTTGATTCCACCCCCTTTTTGGGGGTATTTGAATTGAAAAAGAGATTGGTTGCAGTCATATTTGAGGATTCCCAAGTATTATAAATATGTGTTCTTTTATGCTTATAAATCATTGTCTTTATCGATATTGTTCACATTTTTTGTCGAATTGTTTTGCTTCAGAATACATCCAGGAAGTCGAAATTCAACACACTAAAACAGATTTTTTTTTCAGAATTTTAACTTTTTTTAAGGATTGGAATTTTGTTTCTGTTTGCATTATGTGTTCCGGTATATTGCCTAATCCAGAAATATTATTTAGGAAATGGATTTTATTTATTTGTTTCCTGCAAAATATCACTAGACACGGGTACTTTCGTGGTAGTATATGTATATTTCCACTAACTTTCTTTAAATCTTTGGTTGAATACGTAATAGTGTGTAGATAAAAAATAAATAAATAAAATTTACAAATCAAAATAGTTTTTAAATGTGTAATTTGTTATTTTAAAATGACATGAAAAATTTCAAAAATAACTTTTTATAAGATGGGTTACGTTAAATTAAAACTGGTAGTCATACTTTGTAGTTCAAAATATTTCAAAATTTTGATATAGCTTTTCATTGAAAGACGATATTAAAATAAACTAAATTTCATTTGGTTTTCGTGTTTCATGGGTGTTATTGAAAGCTGTAATCCATAGTCAAGTAACTACATGTATCATTCTAAATAGATACGTTCTTTCCATTTAGAAACCAAATTTCTGATCTCAAAAAGCACCATAAGGGTTCAATTTAAAACTGTATGTGTGTTGGAGAAAAGGGAATTTTTAACAAGACTTTGTTGATCTTGGAATAATATCACATTAAGTAATTTTGAAAATTGAAATTTTATGTCTTAAGAGACAGAAAGTCGAGGTTTCTTACTCTATTTATTGAAGCTGTTCTTACGCAACTTAGATGCATGTGAATCGTTCGTTGAACGTGATTTTCTTTTTGTAAAAGGGCTGTAAAATCAACCTTCTGTTTTTTTTTAAATTATTATAAATTGGGTTTAATTTGTCTACTTTTATGACATGTATTTCTATTCTTGTATTTCTATTCTGTTATTCCACATGCCACTGAATGGAATTTTCTGGGAAAGTTTGCTTCAAATTAAATTAGTGACGTAAATTTTTAGCCCCCTTGAACAAATAGAACGCCGGTTAATATGTTGCCTATCATGTCCGCAGGGTTTTAAAATATAAGTGTACCAAATGTGTGGATTGGTCAAAAGGTGGATTAGTGTAGAGAACAGACAAACGTCAACTCTGCTTTATATATCTAACAGAAGTTCCGTTATTCCACCTGCCGCTGAATGGAATTTTTAAGAAAAATTACTTTCGCATCAAACTAAAATAGTAACGAATGCTGTAACGATTTAACTTACCGTCTTCTCATATTGATGATGAAATTCGAAAATATCGCATACTAGGTGAAAGAATGGCACGATAAAACATTCATAAGAAAACTAAATGCAAGACTATCCACCGAAATTTCGCCATTTTTACTGAAATTGAATGCACGGGAAAATTCTAGTCACTCGAAAACCTAAAATCAAACTTCAGCAGAAGTGTGACGAATATGAAATGGTGTATATGGTTGGATACAACATGTATGCATATTTGCGTCCGTAGAAAATTGTAGAAGCGATGGAGAAGTTAAGTTGGTATTAAATTTTTTTCCCGTACACTGAAATGATGCTAACATTCTTTTATGAAAAAGAATTGATGATGACTTTTCAATCAACATGTTATTAATTCAACCCGAGCAAAGCCGGGTATTTCTGCTAGTTCCGTATAAATGAACTGTAAAATTAACTTTGTAGTTTTAAACGCATCGAGTTTTGGCTCAGATGTCTTGAAAGAATTTTGTAGAGCCTGTACTGCCTACGGAACCCTACCTTGTGCGTTGTCAGACACGCATTTGCACGGTTTTTTATTTTAAATTTCGTAAAGATTGAAGTGTATATATGCTGCAAACAGACGATTACAAGGAGCAGCAATTATTGTGATAAGCCGATAAATAAACATATGTACTTACCATAATTACGATTTCTATGCACTTATATATTTTACACTGACAGATAATACATTTAATTATAATAACTCTAACCAATTTAAAATATCATTAATTATACCTAGACTAACGTCAGAAGAACTATTAACAAAATAATTGCAACGTGATGTGCGATAGTACTGTTCGAATGCGTACAAGTACAAACTGAGAAGGAAGCTCTGTGGGGATTCCTAGCCTTTTCGAGACGGGGAGGTTTCCACCAGATTTCGCCTCAAGACTGGAGAAATGGAAGAATGTATTGCCGCCTTTGTTGTGCGCATCTGGTCCTTATCTTTACTATGGTCAGGTCCCCTGAAGTAATTGGACCGTTCGTGTGTTCCTACGAGGAGAGTGGAAAGGGACACCTATTCCAAATTCTCAGTCCTTCTGAGAAATTTCCGTTTTCTTACTGCCAATGTAATCTTTCTCAAGAGCGCTGCAACACGCGACCGGCTTTGTACACCCCTCTCCAAGGGCGATGGTTTTATTGTCCTAGGGGGGAGGGGGGCACATCCTGTCATTTGGAATTTGTAGAATGAATACTTAGAATTTTGGAAAGTGATCGCCAAAACAGATACGCGCCAAACGAGGGGTGGAAAATGAGTGGCCGAAATATAGGCCAGTCTCGTCTTTTTGGAAAAAAGTCTTGTCATGGCGGAGCCCACTAGTAGCATAAAAGAAAATAGTAATTTTATGCCGGTTGGATTTTTTCTTCCGTGCGATGACATTTCTAAAACTAAAGGTGGGTATTATGACAATGACTTTGAATGTTACGTGATCGATCGCTAGATTTGCCGCCCCCCTCGGTCGTGCCGCCCGCTTACGGCGTTCCTGGTTGGGCGTCTTGGCGGCCCAACCTCGGATTTGCCTTTATCTGTAGATATTGTATATACCGCGTAGAAATAAATATTTTGATCTTGAAAACTTGGATTTTATGCTTTCCCATTTTTGACACTTGAAAACCTTGGATTACATGGAAAGTGCTTGATCGGCATAATCAGATATTATAAAACTTATATTGAAATAGTATAAGCTTCTTTTAAATTTTAGGTAAGTTATGGTGGTAATTTCTATTATATTCTATAGAATAGTAATATAACACGCTGGGCAACTCATACATATTTATCAATGACATTGACAACATCAAAATTTTGACTTGTGTCACTTTTTTTGCCGGGGTGCGATATGTTCGGCAATAATGCTAGTTTACTGGTAACTTTGTTATACAATGCCAGTGGCTTAATTTTCGTACTTTTTAAAGTTTTAAAACTTATTTTTAAAGCTTTGAGTATTTCCTTGCAATGCGAAAGAGACAAAACTGTAGTTTTAATGAATGATGGTCTCCAGATAGAATGTATCGTCTTCCTTCTTCACAAATATAGAATTTGGCATAAAACTGCCACATTTTTGTTTCAAGGAAATATGGGCTATTCTATGCTTTTACTCACTAAGCGTGTTTTTTCGGAAGAAATACAACCTTGCAAAGAATAAATAACAGTATACTTCACCAGTCTAATGATCACCACATACTTGTTTAAAAAAGTCTAAAAACCTCATATCTTGGAAGTTTTAAATGACGACAATGCATTCATACAAAAAAAAAAAACTATCAGTTTTCCAACTCGATATTCTGTACTTTATTATTTGATTTACAAAGAGTCAGAATATGAAACCTCAGCCAATGTAAATAAAGTTTGTCTTGAAATTTTTACTTTTGTTAATGTTACTCAATACTTAAGAGAGTGTTGCAATTTCTTCTAAGCTTTCCTTATGAATTCCAATAGACTTCTCAAATGCTGGGATATATTGATTCTATGGAGCTTTGCATTGAGGGCGCAGAAATCGGCTACTTCGAAAGGATTCTTGTTCCTGCCAGCAGATTCCAGACTGAAAAATTGAAATATTATTAATTATAAACATTTTTAATGCTATCTCTCTCTCTCTCTCTCTATCTATCTATATATATATAAGAATGTATGTATATTCTCTATACAAATCTACACCGTTTGACCAATCCACACCAAATTTAGTACACTTATACTTTAGAACATGGCGGAAAACATAGGCTATCTCTTTCCTGTCTTCCGACCCATCTGTAACCATGAAAATTGGCACACAATAGCTCGTTATGTTTTGCTCCAGTGCGGTGTTAATTCAATAATTCCCCGTTAGATGGATATCATATGACCTTGCACTAATCCTTCAATAACTGCTATTAGAGAAGCAATCAAACACAATCTTCAATGGCTACAAAACCAATTCAATCCGGACACAAAACGCTGGTAATACTGGTTATCATTCATCTAACAATAATATTCACAAAGATTATTTCATACCCTTTGCTTGTGATAATGATTCTCTCCATGAGACAAGAAACGGCTGTAAATAATTCTTTGTCAAGTTCTGTAGTGGGTTTCAGGTCCAAGAGTCTACTCAAGTGAAGCATTTCTTGTTCTAAAACAGATTCTCTAAAAAGTTTTTCATACGCATCTTGAATTTCCTAAAAGATTAATTCGTTTACTACTGTTTGAAATAAAAGTTTTTTCTGTAAGAAATAACACAGTAAAGTTAAAACTAAGCCCTTTTAAGGAAAACCAACATCTTCATTTTAGCAAAAGTTGGAATTTTTATATTTTGGCTTAGTTGGAGTTATAACGATATTTATCTTCCGATTCCTTAAATATTTTTCATAACGGTTATGTATTTCTTTTATTAGTCCTGTTTGAGTTTCTGAAACAATTAAATGTCTCAAATTAGTCCAGAATTTGGGTATTTAACCTTCACTGAAAATGACGTGGCTTTATTTATTTTTTTGTTCTAAGAATTGTTTGTTTTGGCTTCATTTTATTTCTTATTTTCAAAAAAACATTAACATTGTTTCGTATTTTGTTTGTATGGAAAAACTTTAACAGTTTTTAGAATCTCTAAGTAAGAAGTTGTATATTTGTATCTAGTAGTGTTTTTGAATACATAATTCTATATAAACATCAAATATGAACATATTATTTTATATTTATGTAAGATTTATTTGGGGCTTACAGTTTACTTATATATTTCTATGGAATTTTTACATTTTAAAGAATATGAATGTATTTTACATGTAAGAATACACACCATTAAAAATTTAAAGAAAATAATATTATACATAATTTTTAAAAATACGTATAATACTAATTTACATTCACACTACACAAACTAATTTATAATCACAAATATGTAAAACACTTTTCTTACGAATGAAAAATAATTTAAATTTAATGCATCAAGGTTTGAAATTTTTTCAAACTGAAAAAAAAAAAGGTAAAATCGTTATGATTTACTGTATTCTTTTGTTGTTGTCGTATGTTCTTCTGGGATGCATATGAAAGCAAGTGGTGAACAGAAACATTCAAGACAATACAGAAGAAGAATATTTTTATTATAACAAACGATGATCCCAGCAAAGAACAGAAGGTGTGCGCTGCTTTCCTTTCAAGACGGGAATCCATTCCAGGCGAAAGTCCGACTTCTTTCCCAGGTTTTACATCCATGCCTTATCCGGGATTCGAACCCGGGCCCGCTCGGTGACAACCGAGGATCATAACCACCATATTGGCTGGGCGGCACTGTATTCTTTTACGAAACTATTAAAACTTTATTATTCTGAATGCAGAAAACTATCATTTGCTACTGCGTTTCTTATTTGTACTCATATTTCAGTGTACTATCTCGAATATTACATATAAACGTTCCATCTAGAATATTCCATATAGAACGTTCTATCTAGAATATATTCCATGTAAAATTCAAACGTATATAATAAAATATATTCACCAAGATATAGACAACATCTTTGTCCTTCTTGTACTTTTCATACTGGACGCCATAGAAGGTCCTCCTTGTTTCAGCTATTCGACAGTAATGGACAATAAATGTCAGAGGGCTCATTCCTAATGAAGAATAGACCATCTGTTCTAATAACATTCACTTTTTCTTAGCTAAAAACATTTTAGCTTACAAATTCAAAAACATCTTTTCATGATTGAAAACGTTTTTCACATTTGCTTAACAAAGTGTGTTTTCATCATGGAATCCATTCAAAAATTGTAAGTTAAAAACATTTATTTCAAACAAAAAAAATACACGGCTGGTTGCAGGATCAACAGTAGGGCACATCCTTGTCTCCAATATCCGTTCTTAATCTAATCTCTCCCTCGGAGAGGGGCAAATCATTTCACTTTTTGCCTCCCAAATTGGAATATTCCCGAAACCCGGGCAATTGAATATTTTTTATCACTAGGGGGCTCCTCCCCCTGCACGCCTACGCTCGCCAACCCCCGGTGATTGCTACGCAAATCGAATTGGCTTGCTTCGCAAACCAACACTTTTTTTGCAAACGTCTTGGTGAGGGTCAGGTGTGAATGTATTTTAGTAACCGCATCGGATAAAAAACATCCATCTTCTTCTCTCTACAATTTTGAGCAAACCATATTAATTTTGTAATTTTTTGATGAGTACTTTCTCGGGAAACAATCTGAGAATCGAGCGAAAAAAATAGAGTTTTTAATCCTCCGCCGGCGAAACTATTTTAATAAATCGTATATTCATGATTCGACTTTCCAGGCCATGACGTCGCAGCTAGTTTCACCAAGGCCGTTTCACGTTTCATTTCCGCGATGAACAATTTGTACACTATCGCGAAATTATACTTTTCACCGTATTTATTTATGAACCAATTTTATAAGTAATTATACCATAAGAAACAGTAAAATATAAGGTATTCAGTGATGTTTACAAATTAAAAAAATAATAGCATTAAGCTGTAGATATGACAGTTATATGACACTTTTAACAAAAAGTTGCGAAAATTTCCAAATATTCCGAAATTTGTCTGACCAACTTTTGATCGTATCGAATTTATTTATTAACCAATTTCAAAAATAATTGTACCGTAAGAAAGAGTACATTCTAAGGTATTCTACGATGTTTTCAAATTAAAAAAATAATAGTATTAAGCTGTAGATATGACATAAAAAAAAATAACGAAAATGCCCCGATTTTTCTCGAATTTCTAAAAAATAGTATCAGGAACCGGAAGACTGAAAATTTGTACGTCTTTTGCTCACTCGCGTTAGAAATTCGCTTTTTCAATTTTGAATATTTAATGCACCCTAAACTATAATAGCCACATCAGAAAAAATCTCCGTCTGGTTCCCTGTACAATTTTGAACAAATCATGTTAATTTCGCAATTTTTTTTATCCGTACTTTCTCGGGAAACCGTCTAAGAATCGAGCAAAAAAGCGAGTTTTCAATCCTGTGGCGGCAGCTGTAACTTTTGTTTACTATAGAGATGATAATACGAGGACTTAATTGTGGACCCATAACTGGACTTAATGGTGTACTACGGAATTCACGTTACACCTCTCATAAATACCATACAAACTAAGTATACCCCGTTTACAGAGAGGATGCACATTCACTCCAGATAGACATTTATATCGGATTCGAACCAGGAACCTTTCGATTCAGAAACCAGCAAAGGGGGTTGCCTGTTGAAAACTCAAATCTCGACTATAGCCTTTTTGTTTTATAAAAGCCTGCTTTAATGAAAACTCGAAACTTTACTGTTTAATGACTTTGATAAAGTAAAAAAACTAAATAACTTAATAATAGGCAATCTTTACTATTATAAAATTAAGTGTGTCTATGTGTAATGTGGCGCAGTGGCAAATCTTTATTATTACTTATACTAATAAAATTTGGCACACAGGAAGTCTAAATTTTTTGCGATTTTTGTGTCCTGCCCGAATTTTAAAATTTAATCTAGAACATTTTTTTATCAAATTAGTAGTTTTTATCACCATTATTTCTTCCTTTCCGGAATGTGACATCAGAAAGAAGATGCGAGCCGATTTTGCGATTTTCGACTGCTGACTTCACAAGCGTTTTTCGTCCGAATTGCCTTTGGAACCATGCCAAGTTTTCCGATTCTGGCGTGTTTTGATTTACGTTGTTGGTAACAGGCACTTTCGAGGCCATCATGAACCTCGTGGAGTTCGTTTGCGAAGCAAACCAAATGAGAATACATAGCAATTACTGGGGATTGGCGAGCATCAGCGAGCAGTGGTCACACCTCACCCGAAGAAAAGAACTGTCACGGGCGCAACGCCGTGCTGGCCACGCATTGGCTAGTTGAAGATAAGAGATTCAAGTCAAGAGTTTGAATAAAACTTGAATCATCATTTTATACCCAAACAAGTCGAGTTACAATCCTTAGTTTTAATTATTCTTTTAGTTTGCTGAACCCTAGAAGCTATATAGATTGCATGCAGGTATGCGATAGATTATTTGATGTGTATTGGAAAGTGTTGAGAGATGAATAACAGTCACCTTCCAGTCTTGTCTTGTCAATGGGCACTTCAAATCGGCAGGCTGAGTAGCTGGGTATCATGCGGACTTGTGTTGCTTCTTGGGCAATTTTCTGCAAGAGCCAACAAAGTGAAGTGAGAAACACTGCATTCTCTCCACCTAAAACTGCAATCAAACTTTAACTATCTGAAGACTGGTATTTTTTATTAACTTTCGCACTGGAGCAACACAACGGGCTGCTGGCGACAATCCGGATTCAACCCCAGAAGGGAAAGATCCGAGGACGACACCACGTCTTTTTAACCTTTAGATTACTTCCGGTACAGCAGTTGTACCATGATCGCTCCAAGAAAGAATTTAGACAACGGCCAGTAATTAGTTGTACCTTGAACGTTTAGACCCCGTTTACAGACATGATACAGATACAGACGCCGTTTACAGTTAAGATACGTTTACAGACACGAGGCGTTTCAACGCGCGTATGGCGAGGCTAGCAGGGTCCCGCCATTAATTTTGTTTATTTATTCCTCTAATTTAAGTATTTATCTTTTCGACCTTGAAGAGCGGGGCCCTGATAGCCTCGCCAAACGCGCGTTTTACGCACCTCATGTGAACGAGGCTAATAAGAATCACGATGAGAAAGAATCTCGCTTGTTAAGCCGTAGTTAAAAGGTTAAACCACGGTCAGATGTGACGAGGCAGTACTCCAAACTTCTACGCCAACGTGATACTTCAGGTTGAAAGTAGTGGAGTGCAATATTCGCCCCCCCCCCCCTACTTTATGGAGGAAACAGAATAGCAGGGCTACCACTGGCGACTTTTTGCTGCTATTATTCAACTTCGGCGACTTGGATTATCCTTTATAAGCAAAATCTCTTATTCTCGAAATTTTGGCAACTTTTAACGGAAACGTTCGTGATATTTGTTTTTTGGAAATTCACCAAACTAACTCCAGTTTTTGAAGTTTTGACGCCTAGTAAATGCAACAACGAAAATTCGGAATCTCTGATTGCTAGATTGTCTCAAAAATCTAGCTAATAAAACATTTAGCTTTTTAATTTTAAAATTCTTGGCGAGATCTTCAACCTCTGTTTCATACTTGATTGGCACATTTTGTATTTTAGTTGATTCATTTAGAAGAGGGAGAGAGAGAGAGAGATATTCGAGAAAATAAAATTCCTACTGAAATAATATTTATAAAGTAGGTATGGGGGGTATTATTACTAACGTCGCACTGGAGCAACACAACGTGCTATTGGCGATGGTCCGGGATCAAATCGAAAGAAAAGATTCGAGGACAACACCACATAATTTTGAACCACGGTCAGTTGACGAGGCAACACCTGAGCTGGCACCCCACTCTCCAAAGTTCCACACCAACCCAACATGAGGACTTTCGGCCATGACAGATTTAAGGTGCACCAGCCGCCTCTACACCATATGTTTACAAACATCCATCCACTGACCCGGATTCGAACCTTCCGATCTAGGTAATGGTATATATAATTTTAGTTAAAGTCGTTCTTGAGCAACTCAACGGGTTATTTACGATCATTCCCTTAATGGAAAGATCCGAGGACAACACCTCGTAATTTTGAATCACGGTCAGATGACGAAGCAACATCTGAGCTGGTACCCCACTCTCCAAACTTCCACACCAACCCAACGTGAGGATTTTCGGCCACGACATATTTCAGGTGCTCCAGCCGCCTCTACACCATACGCTTACAAACAACCATGCCCGGACCCAGATTCGAACCAGGAACCTTCCGATGTAGAGGCAAACACCTTAACCACCAGACCGGTTGGTCGGTGTGAGGTTATTTGAGTTGCATCTTACATTGAAGTAAAACCATGTAATAAAATTTTGTGGTATACTTACATTGGTCGATAGTTTGTATAAATTCAGTTACTCTATTGTATTGAAGCAATAACACATTCAGTTTTTAGTTATTTTTACTTGACAGAAGTAAAAGAAATTGATTATATCAAGAAATAATAGTTGATTTATTAAAAGTAATCGACAATCTTTCTTTTTCCCACAGGAAAAGATTGTGAAAAATTCTCACATGCCCAATTTAAGTATCCAAACACGTTTAAATGGCGTTTTTGACCAACATTTCCAAAAAAAGTTTTTGATCTCACTTGAGAGTATTTATTTGACTTTCCTAAGAATATTTGATTTTTTTCTATAAGTTAATTAGTTGAAGGGATATTAAGATTTTAATTGAGGCGGAAAAACCGGAAGTAGGTTTGAAGAACACCGGAAATGGCCATTAAAAGACCAAAAACCTGCCAAAACTTGAAATTAAAACTTACTTTTCTTTTTGCAAATATAATTTCAGAAATTTTTCTCAAATTTTTAAGTGATGTTTATTTTGGAAATATTGCGAACATTTTTAAAAGGTAGTGAGAAACAAAATTGTTTACACAAAAAGCAGAAACAAGAGAGAGCAAATGAGACTCAAAACTATTTTTTACGCTAAATTAATATTTTTGCATTATTTCCTCACATCAAATGTTATAACCAGGGCAACTGTTTTGTTGCAGCAAAAATGGGAAAAGTTGCATTTATCATTCCCTAAAGTTGCATTTATGGAAATAAAGTTGCATTTATCTTTGATACATTATATTCTAAAATAACTTATTCGCAAAAAATAAAAGAATTCGAAATATTTAGAGAATTTTAGTTGTGTACAACAGTTTTATAATACGTTCTTAAATACAGAAGAACGTTGGTTCCTTTGCCAGTAATTTCTTTAACATAGAAAAACTGAGCCAGCCGCATTCATATAATGTGCTGTATTGGATAGCAGAACCGCCAAATACTTTCGCTCAACATTCAGAGATTTTAAAACGTCATATCTACAAAGCGAACAACATATTTATGATCGACACTCACCTCGCAAACTCTGCATTTGATTACGCGTTTCCTCTGCATTATCAAGATTGCCAACCAATGTGTTAAAAGTACTTCTTGCCATTTCACTTTCGTCAGTTAAGACGAGCAGCTTCTTTCCATTAACTTCATGTTTGATCCGCAATACTTCGGCGTTCGCAAGATCAGACAGACGTGATAGCAGAGTTGGTTCAGAGGGCAAAAAAAAAAAAAAAAATTCAAATTAATTAATTTTAAGCTAAATTTTGAAATTTGCAGGTGGGTTGCATTTATGCAAAAAGTTGCATTTATGCAGAAAGTTGCATTAATGTTGTGGTTACAACTCACTTACAATACACCTCATGTAGGAGGAATTTTGGTTTTAGTACTTTACATGCAGCGTAGAACGTGTGAAAAAAAGTTGCATTTGTTACAAAAAGTTGCCCTAGTTATAACACACAAAGTTATCGATGGATTCTCATGAAATTTTGAGAGAGAGAATTTGTTCTTTAAAATGTTGTCAAGTGAACGAACTAGAATAATTATGCTGAATGTCAACAAATAACCCCATAAACTAAATATAATAGCTGTTGCGAACGCACAGATCCCGTTATGATATTACAGCACTCAAATTTGTGTTCTTGTTGTGATTATTTCTCGTTCAAAATATGCTTAATTATAGAACAGTATTTAATTGCCAATGCACCAATTAGGGGAGAAGGGGGCTAGTGTGGACATCTTGAATAATTCTGCTATTTATCAGTCAAAATCTCAGCACGTTTTGCAGAATAGCAACACTGATATAAACTTCCATGTGCAATTGAATGACAACACACTTGATAGTTGAGTAGCAATTTATAAAACAAGGTTTTCGTGGTGAAAATGCAAGTTCCTGATTTGTTTCTTAATTACTAGATTAGACTGTTTTAGTTCAAAATTTTTAAAAAGGTGACATTATGTTATAAATGAATATAGTCATTAGGTATTTTGATATTTAATTTTGCTCTACATGGTTTAAATTAGCCATAAGTAGGACTAAATAAACAAATATCTCCATGGGGCTACAGTGGACATGTCCACACCAGCCCCATTTAGCTTTCAGTGGTAAAAACGTGGGTTAAATATTACATTTTAGGCTATTTATTTATTAAATAAGATTGTTTGTGAGAAAAATTCATTACAAATAATTCTATTTTTTACTCTTAGGTTTTTATGTATTAAATTAAATTAATTTTTGTGAAATGATAAATTAATTAACAATGAATTATATTGTTTTTACACACAAAGCAACTCTTCTAATAAGCAGAGTAAATCTTTCTTTTTCCCAAATGTAAAGGACGTATCACAAATCTCAAGAAATGAAATTGTAGCTAAATTACCATCACTAGATGTTGCTGGTAGCACAATTCGCACTGCATCTCAGTTTACATTTAATGTTGATTTATCTAAATATATTACAAAATAGAAGGATTGTTCAATTCAACATTAAAATCATTTTCCCACTAAATAAAACTTAAAAATAGCTTTCTATTGGGTTGATTTGTCTTTGAAATAGATTCTATAATATAATGCAGTTCCTAATTACAATTATACTAGGCTTTACAGTAATTAAATATGCTTTAAGATTAACATTTATAAGGAATTATACTGTTTAGGTTAAAAAAAATTTTCATTATGGTTTTACATACTTTAATGAGTTGTATTTACATCGCATAATAAGTATTCTAACTTGTCCACACTAGCCTCATGACATGAGGCTAGTGTGGACAAAAACAACTTTTTTAAATAAAAGGTTATTAAAAAACTATTGTGCTAAATACTTAAATGTATCAACCAAAATAAAAGTAAAAGAGTACATCATTGTAAAAAAAATAGTTGATACGTCAAAAATGATATTTAGTATACTTTTTTTGCCAAATTTATACAAATTGTCCACACTAGCCCCCTTCTCCCCTATGACCACACACAAGTTAATAACTGGAGAAACAATTCTATTCCCTTTGACATTAATAAGGGAAAATACTAGGTTATGATATCAAATTATCTTCACAAGAAGTGAGTTGTAGAATAAAGACATCCTCTTATATAATCCTTCTTCTGCTATAGCAAAGTTGATAATTGTATATACTGATTTGTTTAAAATTGGAAACTCCGGGTGGAGAGTTTATGCTAATGAATTGCTTTTGAAACACAAACTTTCATGCTCAGCATGGTTAAATAATATGTTTCTTTAGTGCAAATATTCATTATGCAAAAAAAATTGAAAGTATAAATTCCACGGAATGTTAATATCATTAGTTCCTATTCAATGCGGATAACATTTTAGTTTGTCTTTGCAGCAAACGAGTCTAAAAAAGAGTCATTAGACAACCCAGAAGAAAGCATCCAATGTATAAAAAGGCGACACCTCTTAAATCTTTCAACAACCTGGTTCATATTTTTAAGCACCACAAAAGATCAATAAACCTTAGCCTGGTTTAAAAATTACCATCTGGATTTCTTACATTTTTAAATTCTTCGATAAACTGGATGACATCGTTGACGAGGAGTTTGCTCCTGCTGAATGATGGCTTTGCTCGTTTCCATTTCTGAAAGTGAAACAATGATTGTTTATCTTCATGTCTACTCCTTGAAGGTGAAACAGGACAAAAAAAAATCTGAAAATCAAAGTGATAATTCTGTTTTGTACCTGTTTAACTATACTCTATAACAAAAAAAAATCGACGCAACAAGAAAGGTAATAGTAATGGTAATTTTAGTTAACGTCGTACTAGAGCAACACAATGGGCTATTGACGACGGTCCGGGATCAGTCCTTCAAGGGAAAGATCCGAGGACAACACCTCGTAATTTTGAACCACGGTCAGATGACGAAGCAACAACTGAGCTGGCACCCCACTCTCCAAACTTCCACGCCAACCCAACGTGAGGACTTTCGGCTACGACAGATTTAAGGTGCACCAGCCGCCTCCACACCATACGCTTACAAACATCCATGCACGGACCCGGATTCGAACCAGGAACCTTCCGATCTAGAGGCTAACACCTTAACCACTATACCGGTTGGTCGGCGCAACAAGAAAGAGTTGTCCAGGAGTGGTCGATCAACTTAGAACGAGGCTGACTAGGGTGTGACGAGTGCCGTTTCCAACTGTGTCCTGACGACAACCGCAGGCGAATCTGGAGACATCCATGGCGTGGGGATCCTGTCCTTATTATCGCACGCCACACATACCCACAACAGGCCGTTAGGGTCTGCGGTACCATCTCCTTTGATAGCAATTTGGTAGTCATTTCTGGCACACTTACAGAACAGCGCTGCGTATACGACATTCTATGACCGGTTGTGTTACCGTTCCGTCTGAGAAACCCCGGACTTACTTTTCAACAAGATAATGCAGCACACGGCACGTGTCGTTATAAACTACTATCAAGATTTCCTAATACTTCCTTGGTCAGCTAGGTATCCTGATCTCTCTCCCATAGAACACATTTGGTTCGTTATGGGAAGGCGATTGAAAATATCCCGGAATGTTGACCATTTAGCTCGACTGTTGGAGACGGCAAGAAATTCCGCAGGACACTATCCTGGATTTTTTTCAGTCAATGCCACTCTGGGTGACGCATCCAGGCCAGAAGTGGACCAACAACTTACTCCCTTTGTAACGGTCAACTCTGAAATAAATCATTCAATTCTTCTGAAATTGTAATCGTTTGTTTTTTCTGTATATGTATGTTATTCACATCCACCCATTCTTATCGCAATCGGAAATTTCCTTCTTGATGCGTCGATTTTTTTTGTTATGGATTGTACTATCTCTACAGGGTTCCGAATAGATCATGGAAAGATATCCTTCTCATCCCCGTGAAGGATTGACATCCTTCAACTGCTTGATCACCCAAGAGAAATGGTGTTAGTTTTAGACTATCAACGGGTTGCGATTACCAAGCAGTCCGTGTAAATATAACTGGAATTTTGAACAGTTCCACGGTCCCCTCTGCACCGATGGATAATTTATGAGTGCTCAAAAGTTTGACTAGAAGAACTGCTTTGTTATTGCGAGACAAGAGACTTTTTGTCCTCAAGTTCGTTTAATTGTTTTTTATTTGTACAGTTTACTCTGATGTTTTAATTTCTGTTGTGCCTACTTTGTGTATTGAGGCTAAGGAAGTCAATCTGCATTGCCTGCTTTATTGGAATCTACACTCATGTCCATAAATTAAGGATGATTCAGAATCACACGGAAATCGAACTCTAGAGTAAAAATTTCACCTGTAGCATTATCGCACACATCTTCAAGAATAATATATAAATTACAGGAAGCCATCAGATGACGCCGATAGTACGTCACAATGACGAGAGTGTAAGAGAGGTGTATATAAGGAATGGTAGCAAAGAAGTAAAATTGTTCACAAGCGTTTTGTAAGCCGCTCAGTGCTACAACAGAATAGTTATGGCACAGAGAACGCATGTCGATGATTTCTTACGTGTTAGAATTATCGGCCGCCTGGAATGTGGGCTTACTCAGACGGAAGTTTCAGTGGAACTTGGCATCGCCCAAATTGCCATCTCTAGCCTTTGGCAACGATTCCAAAATGATGGAAATGTCAGTAGACGTTACAGTACAAATCCCCCCGAGTTACAACGCCGAATGACGACAGGTATTTGGCAGTAACTGCAAAAAGAACGGGACGGAGCACAGCATCCGCCTTTCTCGTCAGCTATCTTCAGCCACGGGTACGAAAGTTTTAAGGCAAATCGTTTTCAGACGTTTGGGACAAGTTGGTCTATATGCTCGCAGGCCTGTCAGATGTGTTCCGCTCACGGCAACTCACTGTCGCCAGCGGTTAGCCTGGAGTAGAGAACATGCGATATGGACATCGTCACAGTGGGCTTGTGTGATGTTTTCCGACGAATCCAGGTTTATCTTATCAATCTGATTCACAGCGGATGTTCATATGGAGAACGCCAGGTACCCGCTACCACCAAGACAACATCGTTGAACGACACCGTTACGGTGATGCAGGATTGTTCGTTTGGGACGGAATTATACTGGGCTCCAGAACAGATCTACGTGTTCAAATCGGAACCATGAGAGGCCAAATTTATCGGGACATCATTCTGGAACAACATGTACTTTTGTTTAGGGGTGCCATGGGCGCAGAATTTGTGTTTATGGATGACAACGCCTGTCCTCACCGTGCAAACCTTGTAAACGAGTGCCTTGAATCTGAGGATATCACCCGTATGGAATGGCCAGCATTCTCATCTTATTCGAATCCGATAGAGCATGCGTGGGACATGCATACCACCTCCTACATATGTACCGGAACTTCGGAGAGCATTGCTTGCTGAGTGGAGTGATCTTCCCCAAGATCAGCTCGATAATTTGATCCTCAGAATGCCTAGGCGTTGTACAGACTGTATTTCATCGTCTGGGAGATATACAATGTATTAACCATCATACCAACCATGTCATGTTAAGTTTTTGTATGGTCGATATTTTTTGTTATTGCTCCAATGAGCAAAAATCGTAGTTTTTATGAATGGTATCATACATACACCATCTTTTTTGTTCTTTATCTTTTGTTTAATAAATGGGCTTTATGAATAAGTCACTTTTGTTTTGTTTCTGTACCTTTATTTGCCGGAGCTGAGATTATCCTTAATTTATGGACATGAGTGTGACTGAATAACCAGGCGTTGCTCATGTTTCAAATATGATCGCGACAGCTAAAACATGACCGCCACATTTCCCTGTGTTACCTTATACATAAACCCTGTAGAACCTGTTTCCTTATCCATGTCCAATTATTGCAGGAAAACAAACTATAGATTTTAAAACTGGGGCTTCGAGGGCCACTTTTAGGACTACCTGTGTTCCAGTTTTCATGGCCACAGATGGTTCTGAAGACAGAAGAAAAAAAACCTATGTTTTCCCCAGTGTTCTAAAATATAAGTGTACCCAAGTGGGTGTGCATTGGTCGAACGGTGTAATTCAATTGCTTTCGACCGAACCATAAATTTATAGCTGGATTTTTCGTTTAAGACGCTCTTATAAAACCGGTTTGTTTACGGTCCTTCCTTACACCAGTACCCTAATTTAACAAAGAAAAAAAAACGCGCTCCAAACCACGTGATTCGATGTCCACTCCATAGAAGAAATATAAAAGTAGTGTCATCAATGGTAGCCTTTTTGCATGCCCAGGATCATGTGACCAAACTAGTAGTAACGTGACCCTTTGGCTACTTGCGTCTGCTGGGAGGAAACGAAGATTCATCATTTGATTGGTCCACGGGACGACAAAAGACGCCCATCCATTGATTTCATCATCGGATTGGTCCGCGCGACATTGCAGTATATTTTGGCGATTTCACCGCTTTTGTCGCTACTCTACAGAAATAAGCAGGAACAAGTCTACTCTGTCATAAGATGTTTATCATTAAACTAGGCGATAAAATACCAAATCGGCAATAAATCCTACCAATAAATGCCGCGCAAACAACATCTACAAATGAAGTTTTATTCAATATTGATTCTAAGTTAAATAGTTCACTTATATTCCAAACAGTAGATTGGCTTAAGAAATGTGAGCTTTCCATACAAATCTCAAAGGCCACCGGAACTCAAAAAATACAGCACGAGCTATTCAGTTTCCTTCACCATCTTTCAGTTTCGAATTCGCGAAAGTACTTCTATTGTAATGATGCAACTAGATCTTACACGTGTCTCGGCAACTTATCACCCGATTTGGTGTACCTAAATTTTTCCCCTCGATTCTTAAAGGGACTATCGAAAATTAGCTCAATCAAAATCTGTCGTCTCTACCAAAAACCTCACACAGCTCGAATGGCAGAGGACGGAAAAAGTCTCCTACTTAAATACCGAGTCGGATTTCAGCTCGTCGTGTATCAAAATACACCAACTTGGATATCGGATTTAACAAATCGAAAAGACTGGGTTCGGGGTTGTGCTCTGAAACGGAATTCTATTCCCGAATAACGTGGCAATTTCGGAACGCGAGCTCAGTTTCGCGAGCATTTCTTAAATTCGGGCCGGCACCCACTAACTGTCTACTAGAGCAGTTGGCTTTTAATCTTTCTGATGTAGCAAGAAACGCGTGGCGAGGGTCTGGTGAAAAAGCATGCAGCCTGAACAATCTTGATAAAACTTTTAAATTGAAGAACAAACAAGAATTAGAGAGCCCATCCGACAGGCACCGGACATTAAAGCATTATTAAGGCCTGGAAGAGGAGAAAAAAAAAATTGCGGATGGGGGGGGGAAGATTTTGTTGTTTTACGCAGAGGAATTACCACTAATCGGGAGAATGGGTAGGAAGAAAGCTCCCGTACCTTTTAGCACTAATTGTCACAATAAACATGAAATGAAAGCAAGACCAAGAAATAAATTTTTCGTCACTTGACCATTAATCGACAAGAAGGTAACACTTTTTAAAACTTCTCTTAATAACAATGCTTAGTCTTTCTATGTTTCACGTCTGTGGTCCATTCAAAGCTTAGTCTTTCTAACGGGTTTGAGTTCCAAAAATCGCCCCTGTGCCTACTCGTGTATATCGCCTACTCGTGTTTGTAAGATACTATGCGCAACATCTGAGTTTATGTAGTTAGCTTGACGGTCTAGGATTTTGCCACACGTAGCGCCACTGGCAAGTTTACAATCAGTTATATCAACAACACTATTGCATCTCAAATATTTGAGGCTGGGATCAACGCCTTTTTTTGTCTCCAATCCATTCAGATTTCAGGGAATATCCAGGTAAGTGTTTCCAAATCATAATTTCGTTTTTTATTGACTTGAAAGTACATTCAATACTAAAGATAGGTAGGTATGCTCTACTAGCAACTCGTTTTTAATAGAGCTCCTCATTTCGCCTGGTGGGTGGTAATAGGAACAGGGGTAGGCGATATTAGGAACCCACTCTTTAAAATTATCTTGAGGAACCTTTTTGAAGTTTGACTAGTTGACTTAAACTGACATGCGTAAAGAAGGTATAGGATCTCTGGAAACCAAAAAAGAATAGTTCCTAGTGACATTCATTTAGTTTCCAGCTTGATTTCCCAACCCAGGAGGCTGAGATACAGAGAAATAGTTATAGGGTAAGCGATATTTGGAACACCTACTATATTTCCACGTCTATGGCCCACTCTCGAAGCCAGACTATAGGTAGCTTAATGTTTTAAGCTTGTGATTTGTTGTTCCTTTACTTTGTTCAACAGTTGCAGAGAAAAAAAATCAAAGGGTGTACCATGGGGTTGTTTTCGGCATCTGTTAGTTCATTAGAATCTTCCTCGGTTTCATGTTCCTTCGTTTTGGAATCCTCTTTGACTGATACGTGAAGAAGCTCGTCGTTTTCTGCGACCATGCCCAATTCGGTCCTCCTGGTGAAAGAAACATCAACATGGAGAATATGATCTCTTAAGCTCCGGTTTCCTAAGAAAGCGTAGCCGTGATCTAGCGGCTGTGATGTACTGGTGGGTGACGTCACTAAAACGTTGTTTATACTAACAGATGGTAACGAAAATGATCGGAGCCGCTATTTCCATGACTGTCGTCATAGCGGTCTCAAACAGTTGGGGAACGTTTTTTCTCTTGTAGCGGCAAGATTTCATTTCCTGCTCCAAACGATTCCAGCGAAGAGGAGCAAAATAAATAAACATATTTGACTGCCATTGATTAATTCGTTTTTGTAAAATCGGGATCGTTAAACACAGAATAAAAATTTCAACGGATTTGAAATCTGCGGAAAATTTGACGTCTGATCGATATCTTAAATGTGGTTTTCTTTGAATAAATAATTAATTATTTAATAATTAATTAAATAATCAAATGGTAAATAATTGAATAATAAAACTGTTTTTGATATCGATCTGGCGTAGAAATTTACGCTGATTTGAAATCTGTTGAAATTTTCACTCTACATTCAACGATCCCGAAGTTAGAAACTTTGAACTAGAAAATAAAAAAACACTTTGTTTTGTTTCTCGAATAAAATAAACCACGACAACTGTGTTGCCCATTCTCCAACGTATTCTGTCCTTCTAAGTTGACACCTCTGGATTCTTGTTTAGAACGGCCGTCTAGTTATGCCCGCGGCATCATGACGTATCACGGCTGTTAGATAACGGTTCCACTTTCTCAGGAAACCAAAGCTTTACTGCGAATGTTTGTTTTAATTACTTTCACATTAAAAAAATTCGAGATTCGTTTTCCAGATATGAAGGGTGTGTTAATTGTTTTAACTGGAACATACCTAGACAGAATGTGAGGATTTCCGCTACCGAAATACTATCAGGAGATGCATATCAAGGTTGCATTAAATGTAGTTAAGTGCCGTTTTGGTAATGATAGGCGAAAAATCTTACAAGGATTGACCAACCAACTCATATCAATTTGAAATTTTTGTTGGTAATGCAGTTTTGAGGTAGGTATTTTAATTAACTTCACAGGGAGCAGGTAATTGACCAAGATCCCAAATCAATCCCGAAGGGAAAGATCCGACAACACCTTGTAATTTTGTCAGGATTCTTGGAGACTATTCGGCTTTTCCTGCTCCTTTCAGTCACTCTTAGGTAGTCGACGTTGATCCATCTAATCTTCTGGAGGTGTGTTTGGGGTCGATACTCCTGATTTCTCAATTCTCTCTCTTCCAAGGAAGGCAATTTTTGACACAACCTTCTCGTTCGAGAATTTTATTGCTGCTAACGATACGCTAATATTACATAACAGGGCGGTGTTTATTGGGGACACCGTCTACATTTATTACTTGAAGCAACATAATGGGGCCCTATGACCTTTAGGGACATCAAAGAAACTATTATTATTAACATCACAATTATACACAAAATGCTTATTATCTACAGCAGGGATTCCCAACCGGTGGTACGCGGCAACTTTTCAGGTGGTACGCAAGGATGATACGAGCGACCCAAATATTCTACGAAGTTTGTTCGATTTTTTAGCATATACACAACCACGTTATGCCATTTGTCTTATGCCATTTGTCACTAGTTACTTGTGTGAGAGTGGTTTTTCTTAACTTTTGTATGTAAAAAATAAATATAGAAACAGAGTAAGTGTTGAAGAGGACTTAAGAGTGAAATTAAACTCCATTGCTCCTGATATTAATATTTTAATAAAAGACAAACAAGTTTCGCAATAAAAATTGATTTTTGATTACGTTAATCTTTGTTTGCTTAGTTTGTACTAATTATTTAAAATTATTTGTTTTTAGACCAGTAAGTAAAAAATAAAACTGTAATTTTCAAAAATCGTTTTATTTATTTTTTCTTTATTAAAACATCATTAATACGAAATACAAGTGCATGAATCATAAAATATGAAGCTTTCTAAGTATTTTAATTAAAATAAAACAAGTCATTGGGCACTTTTCTGACATTAGATATCTGTTTCTAAAAAAATATAAGGCTGGTGGTACGCCAAAAACTTCTAAAAATTTCAAGTGGTACGCAGTTACTAAAAGGTTGGGAACCCCTGGTCTACAGATATGTCTTAAACAGTCATGAAATTTACTTTCAGTATTAATACTTACTTCTTAACAATCAATATCAATATTTTCTAGATTAAATAAGAATATACAATTATTATACAGCGAAAAAAAAATAATAACATCACTGAATAATTATAGATAAAATTGTAAATCCAAAGTCAAAAAGAATGTTCAATTTTCAATTGGTAGAAGAACAATCTTATGAATTGGCCGTTTGAGTTCTCCACAAGCAGTTGGTAGTTTTACTACTCTTACTTTATTCTCGTTTCCAGGGTATACTCGCATCACTCTTCCCATTTGCCACTTTAAAAGTGGTAAATCATCCTCTTTAATGAGCACTAAATCATTTTCCTGAATGTTTGGTAAGGACTTTTCATTTTCCACGCGTTTGCAACTGCGTGAGGTAGTCTTTTGACCACCTTTCTCTCTCTCTCTCTTCCAGAACGATTGGTATAGTTGAGTAACTAATTTCCATCTATCACAAGCTGTCAGTTTTTCGTTCGTTATGTTTGGTTCTTGGATTCCCTTCAAGGCAGTTCCTATCAGGAAAGGTCCAGGTATAATCACTGAGAGATCATTTGGATCACTTGAAATCTGAACTAAAGGACGGGAGTTCAACGCTGCCTCAATTTCTGCTAAAACCGTGCAAAATTCTTCCTGTGTTAAAACTTTACACCCATCACTCTTTTAACCTTTACGCTGCGGCGCTTAGATATTTCAATTTCTCAAAGAACGACTCTTTCGCCTGCATGACCGACCCCTTTACCTAACTTGAGCGATAGAGCCTTGAGTGGCATTTACGACTGACGCTTTTCTTTCATAGCATTGTGTGACGTATCGTTTGGCGTGAGATAGATATCACCGGAGCGACCTTCTGCCTTTCCCCTAAAGTGTTCACACCTCACGTTCTACAAGGTAGGGACCGAACAAAAGTAGGAACCCTCTAGAAGATCAGTCGATGTGGTAAATGGTGATCGATGCTAGTGGTCACTTAAAAGGAGGATAACATCTGTAACCACACCGTTTCGTTTTGTCTTCGGTGGTTCGTTCTTACGATGTCATCACTTTATGGTCTATTTCCTTTCACCTTCTTTCCATTAATTTACACGTCGAGTAATAATTATTGTACTCACTATTTATTGAAGATTAAGCATATTATTTAGAAATGTACAAAGATGCGAGGTTTTACAACGACTCAAAGATCTTAGTCAGAATCATCTACAACTATTGAATACATCTTTGAGAGACATTCCCTCCAGTCCAGGAGGGCGTCGTATAGTGGCAGCGCCACCTAGCTCGGCTCTAATTGGCCGATCTACATATGAATTTTCCACATCCTCCCCACCTGGACTCCTTTAAGAGTACATAGTATTGCAATCAAAAATGAACAGTAACAAGTAATATAAATCAATTATCATTATACAAAAATATTAAAATGTAATTGTTCAAACTTCCAAATAAAAATTATTATTGAAAAATTTTAAATAAGATTTAAAATAGTTGTATTTTAATAATTCTAGAAAGCAAGGATATGTATACAATAGTCACTAAGTATAAGTAATAAAAAGAATTCTATAATATCATTCACAAAAAAATATTCATGCTCTACATTATACACAAGGTTACAATTTAGTATTTGCACAGTGAAAAAATGTAAAAATTATTCTGAAAATAATATTTAAAAAAAAAAAACGATTATTATATATAACTTCAACATTTAATTTCGTAATATAATTTAAGAAATTTCTAATTCAAAAGGATATAATAATTGCACAGGTTTTCTGAAAAAGTCCCTTTGCAGTTTTTACCAAACATGCACGAGTGAGATTGTCTCTGCCTTGAATTACTTCCTTAATGATTCTCAAGTCCCACAAGAGTTTCGATTTATGAGTTCCTTCAACCAATACAATATCTCCAACCTTTAAGTTCTTGTATTTTTCAGGAGTTTTAAAATGATGAGAGAGAGAGAGAACAGAGTTCAAGTTGAACAGGTAATGTTCTTTCCATTTAGTCCACAATTGTTTCACTAACTTGGTTTGGTAAAGTTTTCTACTGGTGAGAGTCTCTTTTGTAGAAAGTTGGTTTTCTATTTCAGCAAAATGTAAAGGAAAACGAAATTCTGTTCTTTCGAATTGGAGAACGTGAGTAGGCGTCAGCGGTTCTGAATTTCCTAAATCACTAGTTACGTAATTCAGAGGTCTCATGTTGACAACAGCTTCAATTTCAGTGAGGATGGTTGATAACTCCTCAAATGTGAGGAGAGCTCGATCTAGGATCTTTCTCAGAGGATCCTTAACACATTTCACCACGCGTTCATAGAACCCTCCCCACCATGGGGCACGTTCCATAATAAATTTCCATGTGACACCTCTATTTAAGATAAAGTCCTGCAATTTTTGCTCTCTTGTCATTTTCGCAAAATACTGTAATTACCTTTCAGCAGCTTTGAAACTTTTTGCATTGTCGGAGTAAATTACTTTACAAGCACCACGTTTTGATAGAAATCGACGTAGAGCAAAAAGGAAAGATTTCGTTGTCATGTCCATGGCTAGCTCCAAATGTACAGCTCTGGTTGTTGCACACGTAAATAACACAATATATGACTTTGCTGTGTTATTCTTGTCAGTTCTAGTTATGATTGGACCAGCAAAATCCAACCCGATGACACAAAATGGAGGTGATTCTGAGATTCTGTCCCTTGGAAGTTGGCCTGTTAATTGGTCAGCTGGTTTTGCATGATATTTCTAGCAAACTAGACATTTACCAATGACTTTTTTGACTTGCTTTCGTCCTTGAGGAATCCAGAAATGTTTCCGGAGCTGTGAGAGTGTAAAAAACTTTATTTATATAGAGTACTTTAGAAACTTTAGTTATAGAAACTTTATTTATAAAATAACAAATAAAGATCTGCGTTGTACGTTTAAGAAACACGCATGATTTAAAACAAGATTTTGCATATATTTATGTGTGTGTTCCACGCACCATATATGATCAAGTAGATTCAAAAATTAGAGCTTATTTACAAAGAGAAAAACTTCTACATAAATAGAAATAAAGGGGCATTTGATTCCTGTTAGTAATGATGACGGCATATATAACCTATACTTCCACAGAAGTTCACAGCAAAAAGGGATGCAAGCGGATTGATTGCAACATCAAGAAACAAGAAGGTTTTCGGAATTCAACTTGAACTGTGCAAAATCATTTTTGTTTTAAAATTTTTTTAATTGTACTGGATTTCAATTTCACACAAAAAAAAATTCAGGAAACAATAGTCATCATCAGGACACAAATGATTTTAAGAAATTCCTCATTAATTTTTTTTAAAATGGAAACATCTTTAAAATTTGCAGATTTTGCAAAATTATTTTGTTTTTAAGTATTTTTAAGCAAAAAAAAAACCATTAACTAATTAAAAAACGTAATATAAAGCTTACCTAGATAAATTCAGCAAACGAGCAGAATTATTCGCTCTCTCGCAGTTTGAAACTTTTAAAATTCAATCTTTATGTGCCGACTTATTCCCTACAAAAAAAAAAAAAAAAAAAAAAAAATCAGCGCAGAAATTGCAAAATTAACTATAAAAAAAATCTCATTAGTTAGCCTTTTATCGCGGCATCGAAAATCTAAGTACCGTGGTGGAAAATCGCACATGCACATAAATAAACATCGGAATCGTTGTGTCGATCTAAACCCAAATTTCCCCCAAAGATGCTAAAATAACACGCCATCACACATCAACGCGAAATTTCATACCGGAAAATCATAAGATACTGATTAGGCAACTCAACGTGAAAATCGCGCTCAACGCGAAACCGATGTTCGCATCGGTTTTTCACGATGAATCGTGATGAATCGAGCATGTGCTATGAAAACATCGAACCATCGATGCATCGAAAATCGTGATACCGGAAAACCATGAAATACTGGTTTGGCAACTCAACGTGAAAATCGCGAAACCGATGTGGAGATGTCAACATCGGTTTTTCACGATGAATCAAGATGAATCGCGCATGCGCTTTGAAAACATCGAACCATCGATGCATCGAATATCGTGACACCGGAAAACCATGATGATGCTCTGGGATTGGCTGCGTGGCATCGTTTGAAACCGTGATGATGCCCTGGGATTGGCTGCGTGAGATCGGAAAAAACCGCGATTTCGCCCATGCGCTTTGAAAATATCGAAATCGTGATAGTGCTCTGGGATTGGCTGTGTGACATCGGGAAAAATATCACGATATATCGTCATCGGGAAAATCGCGAAACCGGTATGACGATGTCAACCTCAAACCGGTTTTCCACGATGTATCGATACATCGTCCAGGCCTACTAATAGGGTATTCTCAACCTCTTTGGTTGCTTTAGGTCACGAATCAATATGTTCCGTCAACCAGTAGGGTCCTGACCACCATAAGTTAAATCTTTCGAGATCAATAAGTGAAAGTCCCCTTGTAAGTCTATCAGCAGGATTGTCCCGTCCAGGACAATGTCTCCAGTCTATGCGATTGGTCAAGGACTGTATTTCTGCTATCCTGTTGCTTACGAAGGGTTTCCATGTTCGAGAAGAACTTTTAACCCAATGAAGCACAATATTAGAATCTGTCCATAGGTATTTCTTAGAATCAAATTTTAGAACTACCGTCACACGGTTAATTAATCTAGCTCCAATCACGGTGCCCATAAGCTCTAATCTGGGTAATCTTAAACGTTTTATGGGAGCCAATCTACTTTTAGACGTAACAAACGTTGTCTTCACTCTCTCATCCTTGATGTATCTCAAATAAATAACTGCACCAAAGGCTCTTTCACTGGCATCACAAAAACAGTGAATCTCTACTTGATCGTAAGTACCCTGAAAGTCACGGAAGTAACATCTGGGAACCTCTATTTTGCTGAGATATTGTAGTTGTTCACACCAACTATCCCACTTTTTTCTAAGTGTTCTGGTAAATTTTCGTCCCAATCAATGCACTGTTCCCACAATGCTTGGAAAATAATTTTTACAATGATTGCAAATGGAGATAAAAATCCAATCGGATCAAAAATTCTTCCTGCCACTTTAATTACAGTTCTCTTGGTTTTCTCCAGACATTTTACAAATTCAGAAAGGTTATTATTACCTAATCTAAGAGCATCCCTATCTATATCCTATATTAATCCCAAAATTTTAAAAGGCATTGCGTTTTGTGATGCTTCAAAGGGTTACGTTTCCTGAGCGTACAGGCCAAAAACGTGTCCTGAGCGTCCAGGAGTTCCTACCCCCTATTCAGGGCGTGTTTGGAACGCGTTCTCGCCAACTTTCCGAGGGTACGGGAAGGTGTCAAAAAAGGGGGGAGGGGATTAAGGAGAAAGGGACCGTTGTTCCATGTTTGTGTTCCATGTTGTCCAAACTTTGTTTTAAAGGTCCATATATATTTACAGGTCATTTATATTAGCAGTTAGTTAGAACGTCCATATTGTCCATAGTAATATTGTCCATAGTAATAGACAAAAGCATAGTAATTTTGCAAATTCCCATACAAAGTCATGATAGCCTAATTGAATGCAAAAAGAAACAACTTTATGGATTTGAAAATATTGTACTTCATTGCTACACTAATTGCACGAAAAGAAATATGTTACAATATAAAGCATGCACAAAGGTTTTAAGATTATTTGTCCGTGATCTCAAAGATGAATTTATAGAAAACTTCTATTATGCGATACAGTTACAGGAAAACAATTTGAAGTGGTGAATATAATTTCCATCAAAATGAAGGCTGAGAAGAAAAGCCTAAAACTTTATTTGCAATTGAACATTTCAAGACCATTTCTGTTTAATCCATGGTATAATTTCTTTTATTTTAAGTACAGAGTCCGAATTCTACGGATAAAAGGAACTTGATACATTAGAATACCTAATACTTCAAAGTTTATGTCAGCGCAAGCATCGTTCTAACGCGTTGTTGTATCGTTTTATGTCGCAATTGAGTGAATATCGAGCATGAGAAACACGCACCTGACGAACACCTTATATGAGCGCAATTTTTAAGTCATCCCTCACCAGAAATTCACTGCCCTGAGAGTGGTTCTTCCTTTCCCATTTCTGAGAATTACGCCAGAAGCACCACCCCAAGTATCCCCTCTGTAAAGTTGCCAGAAATGTCCTCTCAAGAAACGTCCGGACAGGACACGATACCGATATAAATATCGTGATGGATAAAAGTACTGTATGAGATTTAAGAACCCAATGATACTAAAAAAGGGGAAGATTTGGATGAGAGTTTTCCCCAATGAAATCGTGCAAATTAAAAATTAGTGTTTAAAAAAATTTAAACTATGATGATTAAAATTAGGGCAGTCAATTAAAATGTGTTTGACGGTAAAATCTAATGAGCATATATGACAAAAAGATGGGCTCAACAAATGATGACGATGAGTGAATCGTGTGTGCCCAATGCGAAGGCGAGTCAGTTTGACATCCAACTTTCGCATTGGGGCAGATGACCACAAATGAATAAATTGTTTGATGGAATGTAATTTATTGTTGACTTGCAGATTCCATGACTCCTGCCACAAAGAGTTAATGTACTCCTTTTGAATTAGAGGAATAAAAAAACACAATAGAATGCTTTGTACCGTATCGACGAAAAAGTAAAACCACTTCCTGGTTAAAATAGTTATATTAAGAATTGAAGTTTTTACAGAATATGTACAGCTACAGTTGTATAGTTAAAAACGATGTCCATCACCGACACAATACAGCCTCCGTAAGATTAAAGTTCCTCAAAACGTCTGCGGCTAGCAACAGCCTCTCTCATCAAGTTGTCTCCGGTTAGCAACAGCTTCTGTTCTAAAATTGTCTCTTCCCAGCCCGCCTCATCCAGTCGTCACTTCCGCAGTCGGACCAGGGGGTAGACCTCGGGAACGATTCCCGTTGTGAGTTCCCACGATTCTCGATAATGATTCTGTATCTTCAAGACGTTACAGACTCCTCCCCTCCAAGAAAACTTTTCTGCAGATCTCGATCGAAGAAAAGACCCGAAAAGAGAATGAAAAGTAATGAGCATAAGTGCTCAGACAAAGGGGCCAGTACCAACCAACCAGACTGAATCAGTGCATCACCAAATTCAGGGTACTGACACAATTTTTACGCAACAAAATTTAATGTTAGAAATTATACAAATAACACAAAACAAAAATAAAAGATACCTAAAACATAATTACTTAATTACATTTACTTAAGAGTGTGTGTGCTAGGTGTGTAACCGTAAAGGGAAAAGGCTTCACTCATGACAATTTCCCTAGGGTAAGAATCAATGCTTTCAATTCTATAACACCTGCATACTCCGAGTTTCAGAGTTTTTTTTCTTGTGTCTGCGGAAATGCTTTTTGGCAGTCGCCTTGTTTTTCTTTTCGATTCATTTTCAATCTGTCCAACGAATTTCTTGTGTCCTGTCAGGACCATGGGCACAAATTGCCCGTAGCTTGCTTCTCTAGTTCTAGACTGAGGACAAGCGAAAAGCGGTACACGCATGTGGAGATAGGAAGATAAATAAGGTATAGCTAGAGAGACAATGTGCGGTGCATTTCTGTAAGGACCTACACTTGTGGGTAGTGTAACAAGTGTCTGAACTCTCTGGGGTGAAAGTGGAGTGACATGCAAACACAAGTTAGTTTGTGCTGCAACAATATGTAAGACATGACCAGTCACAATTCCTAGGCCGGTGCTGCCTATTGGAATCGTTGTGGGATCAGTTTCATCTTCATCTTCAATTTCTGATGAAGCCTCAACGCAGTTTTCGGTCAATTCCATTTCCCATGGCAGTTCCATGCAACCATTTCTCCCAGAACCCTTAAGTATATCCTGTCTTTCTTTTATTTCATCATCACTGGCGTCTCTGCAGTCAACGAATTCCAAATCATAATTGATAACTTCTTCCCTTTCCTCTTCTTTTTTTTCTTCCAATTGTTGTGCCATTTGTCTCTGAGCATGTGGTTGAATGGTGCTCACCTGATGTGGCACATCATCCACCTTCACCTTTTCTAGAAGTGTATCCGCTCCATTCCCCAACAAATGTATTTCTTTGTCAGAGGGATTACAGGCAACTACGGCTTTGCTTACTACATGCCCGAACATTCCTTGTAGCTCCACCTCTGCTAAAGGCAAACAGATTGGAGTGTTGTCAAAGGCTTCTCTTTCCTCTTGTTTTTTTCTTTCTAAACTCTTTTCCTTCTGCATTTCAACGAACGTTTGAGAATCAATTTTCAGAAGTTCAAGTCCTTCACAAGATTCCATCTCATTTGGCGGGAAAGAAAACAAATCGCCTTCGTCAATATCTATCTCAGCTTCAAACTCTGAAACTGAAATTACTTCTTCCCTTTCTTCTTCCTCTTGTTGAGCCATTCGTATTTGAGAACGTGTTTCTATGGCATTCACCTGATATGGCATATCATCCACCTTCATCTTTTCCAGAACTGTAGCCGTTCCATTCCCCAACAAATATCTTCCTTTGTCTGAAGGACTACAAACAACTGCGGCTTTTGTTATAACATGCCCGAATTTTCCTTGTAGCTCCATCTCTGCTAAAGGCAAACAGATTGGAGTATTGTCTACGGCTTGAATAACCCAAATATTCTCGCCTGTCAGCATCTCTGGACGAATGAGGTTCCGGCAAACAAGGTCGATTCTCGAACCCGTGTCTCTAAGAATTTTCATAGGAACTCCATTTACCCATCCTTCCCAAGTAGGTGGTCTCATCAGGTCCTCTTCGGTACTGCTGACAATTCTATTTATTTGCGCTGAAATTTCGGGTATTTTCTTCAATTTAGGACAGTTTGGTTTAATATGGTCAAAACCATGACATTCATAGCATTGCATTCTTGACCGTCTCTCAAAAGCAGTAGACGAAGGTGTTACTCTCTGTGAATCCGTACGTTCTTCTTTAACTTCCTTCGGATCTTCTTGATTTTTATATCTCCAATTTGAATTGTGCCTTGGAGCTTCAAAATTCCTGGGTTTCCAATTTGGAAACGATTTTTCATTATGTTTCTGAGTGTTTCCGAAATTTTTCTTCGTAAACCCTCTCACGGTTTCATACTCGTCCATTTTTAGAGCAAATTCCTTGGCAGACGTCATCTTACTCCATTCATCGATGAAATGCTCTCGGCATTCTGCTGGTACTCTTCTTTTAGCTTGATCAGTAACCATCAGATCAATTAATTTGTTAAATGTGGTTATTTCCAACCCAGCTATCCATTCTTCAAAATAGTTTTGGAGTTCATCAACAAATTCTTCCCAGGTCTTGTCGTCCTGTTTTTGATTTTTAACGAACATCTGTCTGAATTTCTCTGGACTCAGTTTATATTTCTTTAAAAGAATTTTTTTTATATGTAAATAATCTTCTGCTTTCTCTTCTGGTTCCCTTGCTATAATTTGGGATATCTCATTTGGCAAGAGGCCAATCAAATGGGAAACCCATTCGGCTTCGTCGAGTTTAATGCGACGAACCTGCCTCTCGAATAGCACTAAATAAAGTGAAATATCGCCTTCCGTAGTATCAAATTTTTGCATAAGATGATGCAGTTCTAGTTTTCTCCTTGGCGGATGTACTTCTGTTGAAGTATGAGGAAGGACTCCCTTTTCAATGCGCAGTTTTTCGAGCTCAAACGCATATTCTTCTTTCCGAAGTTTTTCTTTCTCCTCTTTCTCTTCTTTCCGAAGTTTTTCTTTCTCCTCTTCCTCTTCTTTCTCCTCGTGAAGCCGTTCGGTTTTAATCGCTTCTAGACGTGATTTAACGAATTCTTCTTCGTAATCTTTAGATGTGATGATTTCTGTTTTCATCTTTGTAATAGAAGAATTCGACTCCATTTGCAAACCTAACTCCTCGATTAGAACGACAATGTCCTGTTTTTTCGCTTGCGCAATATAAGCCATGATTTCAATAGCGAAAACAATACTCGATTATAAAATAACCCAGAATCCACACTCTTAAAGCACACAAAAGAGAATACACAAAACACTGAAAATCAGTTATTAAAATAACACTATTATGTTATCAAATACTATCGATTAACTCAGATAAAACAAATCAATTCTACTTTCGATTTGAATCAGAATAAGGAACCAAATGTATTTCATTAATTTTCACAGTAATTTGTTATACATTCTTTTAAAAGAAACAATTAAATTCCATACTTGCTCAAATAAATTACTGAATGATAATAACACATTCAAATGATAATTAAACATAAAACTCGATAATATCGTAGTTTAAAAGCTCTTTCGTATTCATATGTAACTACAACTGTTCAGAGCAATACCCCTACACTAAAGCAAAACTAGAATTTTTCGAAAATGATTGACAAAAATTTCACACTAAAAATATCAAAATTGATTTCACCAATACAACAGTTCAAAAAATGATTCTTGTATTAGAAACATAAATCTTTTAAGTATAATTCACACAACTTGTTATCAAAATATCCTTCCAATATGATCATTACACAATGATATATCAATTTTTCTAAAATAACAATATGGTATAAAACAACCACACACACACAAAAAAAAAAATCAGAACTGATATTATATCTACGTCAGAATGACTTAAATGCTAGTCAGGATTGACTTAAAACAAACCAAAATTTGAAACAAGATGTTTCAAAACACACTCGAGTCTGGCGACTTCTACAATGAAAATGAAACGGGACGTTTCCAAACTAAACAAGTCAGGTTGACTTAACTAACACTTGAAACAGGTTGTTTCAAAACACAAAGTCTGACGACTTCTAAAAGGAAAACGAAAACGGGATGTTTCCAAACTAAACAAGTCGGGTTGACTTAAATTAACACTTGAAACAGGTTGTTTCAAAACACAAAGTCTGACGACTTCTTAAAGGAAAATGGAAACGGGACGTTTCCAAACTAAACAAGTCAGGTTGACTTCTGCATTTCAACGAACGTTTGAGAATCAATTTTCAGAAGTTCAAGTCCTTCACAAGATTCCATCTCATTTGGCGGGAAAGAAAACAAATCGCCTTCGTCAATATCTATCTCAGCTTCAAACTCTGAAACTGAAATTACTTCTTCCCTTTCTTCTTCCTCTTGTTGAGCCATTCGTATTTGAGAACGTGTTTCTATGGCATTCACCTGATATGGCATATCATCCACCTTCATCTTTTCCAGAACTGTAGCCGTTCCATTCCCCAACAAATATCTTCCTTTGTCTGAAGGACTACAAACAACTGCGGCTTTTGTTATAACATGCCCGAATTTTCCTTGTAGCTCCATCTCTGCTAAAGGCAAACAGATTGGAGTATTGTCTTCGGCTTGAATAACCCAAATATTCTCGCCTGTCAGCATCTCTGGACGAATGAGGTTCCGGCAAACAAGGTCGATTCTCGAACCCGTGTCTCTAAGAATTTTCATAGGAACTCCATTTACCCATCCTTCCCAAGTAGGTGGTCTCATCAGGTCCTCTTCGGTACTGCTGACAATTCTATTTATTTGCGCTGAAATTTCGGGTATTTTCTTCAATTTAGGACAGTTTGGTTTAATATGGTCAAAACCATGACATTCATAGCATTGCATTCTTGACCGTCTCTCAAAAGCAGTAGACGAAGGTGTTACTCTCTGTGAATCCGTACGTTCTTCTTTAACTTCCTTCGGATCTTCTTGATTTTTATATCTCCAATTTGAATTGTGCCTTGGAGCTTCAAAATTCCTGGGTTTCCAATTTGGAAACGATTTTTCATTATGTTTCTGAGTGTTTCCGAAATTTTTCTTCGTAAACCCTCTCACGGTTTCATACTCGTCCATTTTTAGAGCAAATTCCTTGGCAGACGTCATCTTACTCCATTCATCGATGAAATGCTCTCGGCATTCTGCTGGTACTCTTCTTTTAGCTTGATCAGTAACCATCAGATCAATTAATTTGTTAAATGTGGTTATTTCCAACCCAGCTATCCATTCTTCAAAATAGTTTTGGAGTTCATCAACAAATTCTTCCCAGGTCTTGTCGTCCTGTTTTTGATTTTTAACGAACATCTGTCTGAATTTCTCTGGACTCAGTTTATATTTCTTTAAAAGAATTTTTTTTATATGTAAATAATCTTCTGCTTTCTCTTCTGGTTCCCTTGCTATAATTTGGGATATCTCATTTGGCAAGAGGCCAATCAAATGGGAAACCCATTCGGCTTCGTCGAGTTTAATGCGACGAACCTGCCTCTCGAATAGCACTAAATAAAGTGAAATATCGCCTTCCGTAGTATCAAATTTTTGCATAAGATGATGCAGTTCTAGTTTTCTCCTTGGCGGATGTACTTCTGTTGAAGTATGAGGAAGGACTCCCTTTTCAATGCGCAGTTTTTCGAGTTCAAACGCATATTCTTCTTTCCGAAGTTTTTCTTTCTCCTCTTTCTCTTCTTTCCGAAGTTTTTCTTTCTCCTCTTCCTCTTCTTTCTCCTCGTGAAGCCGTTCGGTTTTAATCGCTTCTAGACGTGATTTAACGAATTCTTCTTCGTAATCTTTAGATGTGATGATTTCTGTTTTCATCTTTGTAATAGAAGAATTCGACTCCATTTGCAAACCTAACTCCTCGATTAGAACGACAATGTCCTGTTTTTTCGCTTGCGCAATATAAGCCATGATTTCAATAGCGAAAACAATACTCGATTATAAAATAACCCAGAATCCACACTCTTAAAGCACACAAAAGAGAATACACAAAACACTGAAAATCAGTTATTAAAATAACACTATTATGTTATCAAATACTATCGATTAACTCAGATAAAACAAATCAATTCTACTTTCGATTTGAATCAGAATAAGGAACCAAATGTATTTCATTAATTTTCACAGTAATTTGTTATACATTCTTTTAAAAGAAACAATTAAATTCCATACTTGCTCAAATAAATTACTGAATGATAATAACACATTCAAATGATAATTAAACATAAAACTCGATAATATCGTAGTTTAAAAGCTCTTTCGTATTCATATGTAACTACAACTGTTCAGAGCAATACCCCTACACTAAAGCAAAACTAGAATTTTTCGAAAATGATTGACAAAAATTTCACACTAAAAATATCAAAATTGATTTCACCAATACAACAGTTCAAAAAATGATTCTTGTATTAGAAACATAAATCTTTTAAGTATAATTCACACAACTTGTTATCAAAATATCCTTCCAATATGATCATTACACAATGATATATCAATTTTTCTAAAATAACAATATGGTATAAAACAACCACACACACAAAAAAAAAAATCAGAACTGATATTATATCTACGTCAGAATGACTTAAATGCTAGTCAGGATTGACTTAAAACAAACCAAAATTTGAAACAAGATGTTTCAAAACACACTCGAGTCTGGCGACTTCTACAATGAAAATGAAACGGGACGTTTCCAAACTAAACAAGTCAGGTTGACTTAACTAACACTTGAAACAGGTTGTTTCAAAACACAAAGTCTGACGACTTCTAAAAGGAAAACGAAAACGGGATGTTTCCAAACTAAACAAGTCGGGTTGACTTAAATTAACACTTGAAACAGGTTGTTTCAAAACACAAAGTCTGACGACTTCTTAAAGGAAAATGGAAACGGGACGTTTCCAAACTAAACAAGTCAGGTTGACTTAACTAAACCATGAAACAGGATGTTTCAAAACACTGAAAACTCTGTAACAAATGCATTTTCGGTGTGCACCGATTCTTACAATTACAATGAAATTCTGGTAAGTTGGCACTTACCCTTTTAAAACAGCCACACATCAGACGCGCTGGTGGTAGTCAATATCCAGGTTCCACACGAACATTCCAAAAGACGCTGGCGGTCTTATCACAACTGTAGCTAAAAAATATAACGCGGAATTCGCATTCCATAAGCTGCCACCAATCAGGCAGGTCTGTACCGTATCGACCAAAATAGTAAAACCACTTCCTGGTTAAAATAGTTATATTAAGAATTGAAGTTTTTACAGAATATGTACAGCTACAGTTGTATAGTTAAAAACGATGTCCATCACCGACACAATACAGCCTCCGTAAGATTAAAGTTCCTCAAAACGGCTGCGGCTAGCAACAGCCTCTCTCCTCAAGTTGTCTCCGGCTAGCAACAGCCTCTGTTCTAAAATTGTCTCTTCCCAGCCCGCCTCCTCCAGTCGTCACTTCCGCAGTCGGACCAGGGGGTAGACCTCGGGAACGATTCCCGTTGTGAGCTCCCACGATTCTCGATAATGATTCTGTATCTTCAAGACGTTACAGCTTATGGAAAGCGGACCATGAAAACGCGCGTTAGAAAACCCCTCATAAATGAAAAAAACAAGGCCTAATGCTCAGCTAGTTTTATTTATTTCATTCATGTTGAACCGCTTTAAATAGACTGAGTAAAGAGGAATTTTATGGGTCTAAAAATGGAAAGTAAAGCAAATCATGTCATATGTTGTAAAAGCATAAAAAGTAGCAAGGGGAGTTTTAATGACGTATGAATCTTCAAAAATATGAAAAATTAAAACAAATAATGAATTGAAACTATACATATATTGTCTTTATTCTGAATTCAGCATAAACTTCAAACTTCCTATTTACAACAATGGAAATAAATACAATTGAACCCTCTCCTTTTCCCCCTTAAACAATAACGTGATTTTGAGTATAATAATAGATGAGTAAATTGTTACGTGAGCATCGAAATTTATGTTTCATTGTTAACCCAAACATTGTTGCGCATGTAAAAAGAATTGTTTTAAAAACATTTCGTCATTCATATTCTATCTTTCAAACTGCTAACTTGCGCATTTAAAGCTTTGATCAAGTGAGATTGATATACATTTGATTACAGCGATTTTTGTTGTAGAGGAATTTCCCGCTGCAACATATTTATAAACAGTACTTTTCAGTGCTATTTACGTCATTTTATCGACGTTTCAAACAAACAGTACTTTTTAGTGCTATTTGCGTCGCTTCTGCCGACGTTTTAAACGACTACTTTTCAGTGCTATCTACGCCAATTTTACAGTAGTCTTATTCACCTTTCAAGATGTTGGATTGGCTTGGGAAACAAATGTAAGTGTGTGTGATCTAATCCTTATATCCTCTTTAAATTTCTTATTTGTAGGCATTTTGGTGTCTGTTAACATTACGTTTTATCATAAACTGTTGGGTTTAAATATATATAATGAGTCCTTACTGTATTGGAAAATTAATAAATACTGACCGGCTATTTCAGAAGGAAGTTTCGCGAAAAGCGAATCAAGAAGAAGCAGGCCAAAAAGGAGGCCAAAGAAAAAAAAGAGCAGCCCTACGTGGAACGCGACTACCTCGCAGAGTGGAATGCCGAGCATCCGGAGGAATACATGGACTTGCGTCTCCGCACCATCGAAGACGAAATGGCAGAAAAGGCTCAACTAGCAGCTATACAAGCTATTGAAGCACCAGCTGGAGATGCTGCCACTGATCTCGACGGAGAAGATGAGGTTGGCAATAATTGCTCAGACAATTTTGTCCTGACGACTCAGTGGTACTGAGTATCATTGAGAGTCACTGTAAAGAAAGCCTTCATTCGAAACCGAATGGATTGTGGACTCATCGATTTTGTCCGAAATAATGTCATCCTTGCAAGCAACCCAGAACTGGAATGCCTAATACTTCACGATACCATTTTGGCATTACAAATCAAAACAAAGAAAGAATCATACAAGCTGATTTCTTTGGAAAGCAAAGCCATATTCCACATAGTTTTAGAACCTTCATGAATAAGAACCAACAAACCTTCATTGGTAATTCCATACTTTGCAGAAACTATATAGAAAACGTACCAACGAAGACTTTTAAAAGCTGACATAAAAAAGTGATTCATCATTACTGTTATATATTGGAGCACCTGTATAAAATATCACCTCTTTTACTTTTGTTATTCGAAAAACCTAAAAGCACATTCCATGAAATTTCTATTTTAAAAACTCAATAAAAAAACTATTTCCCTCCAATGTGTGTGTATTCATTGCTTCATTTTCATATATTTACCTCATATTTAAGATTCTTCTTTTCCGGGATGCAGAACACAATCATTTTGCTGAGATGTAACAAAAATCAAAACTGGTCAAGCGACTTCAGATTTATGTCAGGTCCATAAATGATTCTCTTGCGAAATTTATTTATAAACTTCCATAAAACTCTAGAGAAAAACAAAATTTCGTTTCGAGAGAAAAAAAATTCTAGAAGATTTGCATCGAGAAATATAACGAGCTCGGATTCTATAAAAATTTATTAGTATAGAATTCTATAGAAAAGTAAAATTGCGAAACAAGAAATGAGGTCCTACAGAAGTTTCTACAGACCTTATTTTATACAGCTTTTAGAAAAAGGTTTCTACCAACATTCTATTGAGATTTCTTTAGACCTTCTTTATAGAGCTTACTTTATAAAGCTTATAGAAAAACGGACTATAATTCTATAGGATTATAGACCACATTCCACAGATAATTTTGTAGAATCCTATAGATTCATGGGTGGGCACGCATGAGGTCAATGAGAGCCGCATTCCAGTTTTTCATTTTTTTTAAAGAGCCAAACCATAATTACTTAGTATTAAATACACGCCCCAGTCAATAGCAATTAATTTTAATGAATATGGTTACATATTCTACACACTAAGTGCTATGTATAAAGTACACATATAAGAAAATATACAAAATAATTACTTCGAAATTTTAATAATATAAATAAAATATAATATAGAAAAATGTATAAAAAAAAGTTATAGCATTTAACGAAGACTTGTGTGAGATGATGACTGGTCAAGGGAGAACGTTATTTCGACTTCACGAACTTCACTGTGGTGTACTAAGGTTCTTTTATGTCTCGTAATATAGGAATAAGAGTGTACTCCAAGTCCAACAAGATATTAGTAATTATAAAGGGACATCACAAAATTGACAAGCCGTAAGAACGATCGAACAGCATAAATACTCAGAGGCAACTGGTTCAATTACTGCGTATAGTAAAATATTACACAAGTACATAGGTGGATGGTAATATATATATACTGGAAACAGTAGTGTAAACACATGATATCATAAATATAAATGTGTAATTAACAGCACTCATAATATAATCACCTAAAGGAAATATGCAATAGATTAACAGCAATATGTTGTTGAAAGGAATTGAAAGTCAATATTGTCTTTTTGTGATTTATTTAGACACATGAAACAAACATTATAAACGGTACAACTACACAAATAGTAATATTAGACTGAAATACGTAAGTTCGAGATTCTAGAATAAGGAGGGAACACATAAAGAATTGATCACACTCCGTGAAGCCATGCCATTAGAAACTATATCAAAAACTATTCATGTGATCTCGTGGAGAGTGACAGCAAGAAGCTCCACACTCAACAACACCCACGTGGTACAATCGCATTCTCAACATCCTGGCACATCATGAACCATAGGAGTTCAACAAAATTTCCTGGTTCGTACATAACATACTAACATTTTTCACCACATAAAAATATTAACTTCAAAAAATATAATCTGGTGTTCAAATATTAAACACTTCATGCTTCATACTAATAGAAATCATCTAATTCGTTAAGCACAGTTTTAAAATTAAATGCAACACTAAGCAATTGAAGCATAATAATTCAATAACACTTCAAGTTCGAGAATATTGGTTCAAGGAAAATTAATACCAAGTTCAATAAATATCCATGGTACATGATTAATATTAATATTTTGTTCCTAATATATGAAAGAATAGTTCAAACAATCTTTGGGAACATACCAAGAAAGACTCCATAAAAATAGAACAATATTTTAAATTATTAAATCTTGGAAACAATAACTAAAATACAAGATATATAACATAATAATTCAAGAAAAGAAAAATGATACCAAGAATTAACTACATAATACTATAAAGTAACTACATAATACTATAAAGTAACTACATAATACTGTAAAGTAACTACATAATACTATAAAGTAACTACATAATACTATAAAGGTTATGTTCATGTTGAAAATCAAGCATTTAAATAATCAAGTATTTAAGTAGATAACGCCTAATCCAGAAAGTGAAATATCAAAATCAAAATATCTATACAGCAGATGAAAATATTCAATGCACATAATTTAAGAATATCAACAAATACAAATAGCAATTTTTTAAAGATTTTATTGATAAAAAACATTTAAATCAATAATACCAATAAAAAGCAAATTAAGTAATACTAGAAACAATGCAAATACATAAAATACTTTCAACAGAAAATTAAATATCTGAGTTAAACAATATTCAATAAAATATATCATGTATAATATTTGGTCCTCGAAGTTTTAGTCTTCTCCAGACTTCTCTACCACAAGGTGCAGTTTTGAGCTGTGATATAAATGACCTTGTTTTAAATCTAAAGTATGTCTCTGGCATTAATTGTCTGTATACCGACTACTGACTTATGTGGACTTAAAACCCAAAAGTGGAGGGAAGTGCTGAACTTCTGACTGAAAGAACACTACATCAGGCTATCTCGTGTTTGAATGAATAGTGTAATATGAGTGATAATGCAAGACTTTAAAGTAGGGCTCGAAATACCCGGGTGCACAGGTGCACTGTGCACATGAAAATAAAATTGTGCACCTAATTTTTTCCCGCTAGGTACACGCAGTGCACCTAACGCTAAAAAAAAAGGGGGGGGCGTGTTTTATGTTATTTTGATGTTTGAACAAAATATTAGTATCGACCTTTCTCGCTCTAAAGGAACGTAAACTAAATTCCTAAATTCGCACTTTGCGAAAACAAACTCACTGGGCCGTAACGGGTTTATACAGGAGGAAGGTTTACTTGTGTCATTGTCACCAGAACTTTCCGATGATCGAAACATTTCCCAGGTGGCTCTGTTGAAGCGACTGTCGCGAGAGCGGTACGCCGGAGAAGGGAGAATTTCGATTTTTAAATATTTTTATTTACTATATCTACTACGCGCGCGCGCGCGCGCGAACTTATAAAAACATACCCAACTAAAATAAAGCAGTTTACATTACATTAATACTCTTATATTACGTTTTTTTTTAATGTGTACCTAAAATATAACTTGTGCGCCTAATTTAAAAACGTAGTGCACCTTGTGCACCTGTACTAAAAAATCTACTTCGAGGCCTATTCAAATTTTATAACATGATGTTTAATAAGGGCTTTTAATAGAAACAATCAAATAAGTATGAATTTAAGTTAGGACCTGGTAGTAGTACATCATTTAACGATGGTTTAGAAGGAGCATGAGCAGATGCGTCAAAAACAATGCGAAGTTTAGTAGTTAATTCATCCTTTCGAATTACCGGATAGTGGGGTAAATAATATGTCAAAGCCCCACTATCTGAATTTATTTCCTGAGGTTCAACCTTCTCTATAATTCCCAATGATAAATATTCTTCTATTACAGCTTTGTAATCATCAAACAACGTAGGATTTTTCTGAAATTTCTTAATTAAAAATTCGAGTCTCTTTTTTGCTACATCATGATTGTTCGCAATTTCAAAAGGAAAATTTCACAGTAAGTTTAACTTCGTATCTAGTATTCTTAAATTTAATAGATTCCTCAAATTGTTCCAAAATTTGTTTGTCGCACAATTTTTTTATCTATTGGTTCATCTGTTATTCCTACAGCTTCAAGATCCCAAAATTTTTGAAGCTCAATTGATGCTTTATCATCTTTATTTTCCTCCCAAATAGAAGAAACATACACTGTGCTTGCTAAATTATTTGTTGAATTAATTCCATTAGAAAATCGGCCATGCAGAGTCCATCTAAAATTAGTTTCACTTAAAACAACAGTTGATGAAAGACGTTTAGATTTACCTGTCATAATCGACCAATAATAATCGGCCCCCATTTAAAACAACAGTTGATGAAAGACGTTTAAATTTACTTGTCATAATCGACCAATAATAATCGGCCCCCACTTAAAACAACAGTTGATGAAAGACGTTTAAATTTACCTGTCATAATCGACTAATAATAATCGGCCCCCACTAGTATATCTATCTTATTTTCCTTTTTATCCAAATTATCGGGAGAGTCAGATAAATGGATTCCCAATTTTTTAATATCATCGCGCAATTCAGAACTAGGAACGCTGATAATATCTGGACAAAAACTTTCCGTTTCTAATGCTTCTAAGCTCATTGTAAATTCACCCTCACTATCCATCAACAAAACACACACTCTATTCTGAAAGATAACGAGAGTATTTTCACTACCCGCAAACGTTATGATTTTAAGTTCTTCCTGAACTTTCATTTCCAAATCTAACCTTCAATCTAGATCTTTGTTTATGCAAGTTCTTGCAGCTGCAGAATCGAAACCAATTCGTACATTCACACTCTGATGCGAACCGATCAACTTACAGCTGATGGTCTGGAAATAAACATGCGATTGAGATGACTCGGCAATTTTCGGCTCATAAATTAACGAAGAAAATATAGCCTTTTCCTCTTGCGTTTGTGCCGTAACCGAAGGTTCGGTTTGAACTTTGCGTTCGCACAAGGATTTTTGATGGCCTTTGGAGCGACAAATTGTGCATCTAAAATGTTAACTGATCTGTACTGATTCTTTCTATGGAATTTTTTATAACAGCGGAAACATTTAGCTTGTTTACGTAAAAAAGTTTTACGTTGCTACAAATCCAAATTACAATTTTCAGATTTATGTTTTTCATTACAAAATGCACAGTAATTTTCAGTTAAAGTATTTAATGCGCACGCTGAAGAAGGTTTGGTTTTATGAGGATTAAAATATTTAGGGAAGTTTTGATTACATACAGTTCTGTTTTTATATGGTTTTGTACTTTCGACATTTGTAGAAGTTACGCTTAAGAATTTTTCACGTGCTTCTACTTCATTCTTTAGAAAAGTTAACAAGTCTGTAACATTTGATTTCGTTTTGTTATTTTGTTCCCTGTGGAATTGCAAAACAAGGTCATTTGGAATACATTTATACAAAATGGGTAATAATAAACAACCATATGAATCAGAATTAATTTCGAGTAACTCAAGACTTCTTATTTGCACAAAGTTATTTCATCATTTAATTTTTTTAACGCGGACATATCATTTGATCTGCGAACTGGTTCCAAATTTAACAAACGGTTGGTATGCGCGGCAATTAAAATTTCTTTTTTCCCAAATCGATCTTCTAGAATCTCAATTGCTTTCCTATAATTTTCGGATGTCAAGGGAAGACCACTTATGGCCCTTGCTGCCGAATCTCAAAGCAATGTTTTAAGATAATTAAACTTTTCTATATCTTGAAGAGTTTCATTTTCATGAATCGCGGTTTCATACTGAGGCCAAAACTCTTGAAATTGACAAATGTCACCTGAAAATGTATTTAAAGAAATACGCGGTAATTTTGTGTTGGTTTTTTCTTCAACATCTGATGCAGTATCCGTACTGGATCGATTTACAACTGGACTAGATAAGACTTCAGTCGGATTTATATTTAAGTTTCCCAAATATCTACTTACTCGCAACTTACAGAGCACAATCGATTCATTATATTCCAATGAACTTTCCATCTCAGCCTCTAAATCATCCATATTAGTTAGAGCTGCAATAGATTTATCTAAATTTCCCAATGTTGCTGTGTGTTTCATAAGAATCGAGAGAGAATATATTATTAGATCTGGGTTACAGTCAAAGTCCTTATCAAGTTCATCATACATTTTTTTAGTAAGTTTAGCTACTGAAGTGCGAATAATTCTTCTTTTGATTTTGTTCATTTAAAGATCTTCCTCTGTATTACTCATTGTGGTAAGATATTTTCAAATTCAAGGAAACAAAATTTTTCCACTGACCACTTTTCTGATACTTTCTTCAACAATTATACAACGTGTAATCCAAACCGTTATTTAAGAAGGTAAAATTAAATCAATAGGTTCCGGGCCGATGCACCATTTCCTTTCACCTTCTTTCCATTAATTTACACGTCGAGTAATAATTATTGTACTCACTATTTATTGAAGATTAAGCATATTATTTATAAATGTACAAAGATGTGAAGTTTTACAACGACACAAAGATCTTAGTCAGAAACATCTACAACTAATGTCTACATCTTAGAGAGACATTCCCGCCAGTCCAGGAGGGTGTCGTATAGTGGCAGCGCTACCTAGCTCGGCTCTAATTGACCGATCTACAAATGAATTTTTCTACAACATCCACCGTACACAGATCTATACCATGCCGCTGGTGTAAACGAATTTTATTGAAAACAATTGTCTATCTGCCGCAGCGTAAAAGTTAAGGTGATATTTCATTGACTTCACAGATGACTCCCCTAGACCGCCAAAGTGTTTAGCACCTGGGGGTTGAACTTCCATTCAACTTCTTCCTCAGCGAAGTAGTTGATGACTGATTTGGAACGCCATGCCTGAAGCATATTATTGGCACCTACAAAGTTTGTACCACAATCACTATGTAATACTTGGGGTTTTCCTCTTCTGGCAATGAACCTCTTTAAAGCTGCAATACAGGACTCCGAGGACATTTCGCTGACAGATTCCAGATGTTCAGCCTTTGTTATGAAGCATACCAACACGCATACATAAGCTTTCATAGCTTTTACTCCTCTACCTCTTTTGGGCTTGATCTGGAATACACCGGCGAAATTTGTTCCTGTTCTATAAAGTGCTCTGTCAGGAGTGGTTCTCGAAGTTGGAAGATCTTCCATCAATTGGCTTGACAGTTCTTTTCGATGGCGAGCACATACCATACATTTTCTAACGATGCGACGAATAGCAGTTTGTGCACTGATGATCCAGTAGCTCTGTCTAATTGTAGAGTTAAGTAACTAAGTTGCTCCATACATATACTTTATGTAAAAGTATCGAATTTTCATGTCAGTAATATGATGTTTTCGGCATAATGAGGGGATGTTTTGTGTCCTCAGAAAAACTTGTATATTTAAGTCTGCCTCCAACCCTCAGCAATCCCTCATGATCCAAAAATGGACTTAGTTGGATCAATTTCCTTGCCGAGCTTAAAGTTTTAATTTTCAGTAGAAGACTGATTTCCTCACCGAATTTACTACTTTGAACAGCCCTTATAATCAAATTGTGTGCTTTCTTCCACTTTTAAATAGGGTATCGATACTTTTAGCCCTCTAAGATTTACCAGGAACCTGAGACACCAAAAAAAGACTCTGAGTAATCTAGTACAGGATGAAAATTTAGTCCACAACTCTTCTACCAAACTCAATCTAACCACCAAACTATTAATCAGTTCCTTTAAATTCCTTTTCTAGGACGTCCGAAGCAGATGACCCCTTGCAACACTCCGTAGGCCAACTTTCGTTTTTTCTGACCTAGCCGACAAGGCACAGCCCACCGCTTTCACTTTTCAAGTAAAATTCTAACCAGAATTCCTCTGGTCACCAAATCTGCAGGATTATCCTCCGACTTATAATGCAACCAAGATTTCGGATCTGATCTTTCCTGAACCTCTAAGATTCTATTCCATACAAATTGTTTCCATTGACATGGCACAACCTTTTATCTAAAGTAACACAATCATCGAGTCAGTCAAAAATGAAATTTCAAAAATTAAATCTTTGAAGGCGGCTCTGAGATACTCCTCCATTCTAGTTCCTATAACACAAGCCATTAATTTCAACAGAGGCAGAATAAGCTTCTTTGTAGGGGCTACCCTACCCTTTGACATTACGAATGAAACCTAATTTCTCCTTATGTTACATAACGAAAATAACCGACCACAGTATATGCTAAGGGTAGGGTAGCAAACCTTCCCAGATTGGCCCTTAATTGAAGTTGCTGTCCAGAATCCCGGTGGTTGAATGTTAAACTGTCCCGAAATTTCAGAGGAAGCTATCGACCCATATCACCTACATTCCAAAATAATTATTTCTATTGCACATGACTTCATGTCCATCAAACGTCCGTTAACCCCACTATCACAAGCCAATACTATATATCATCACTCTAAGTGCAAAAGATCATATGTTAATATTTTTGTTCTTTTACTTGGAAGGTCCGCCCCCTGGTCGCTTAAGCTTGCCACCCCACGGAGATTGCTTCGTAATCCCATTTGGTTTGCTTCGCAAACCAACATTCCTTTCGCAGAGCGAATCGCCTGGACGGCGAAACTATCTTAATTTGTAATATCATGTTTTGACTTTCCGGTCCATGACATCACAGCGAGGGCTTCGCCCCCAGTTCGCTTACGCTCGCAAACCAAAATTCCTTTCGCAGAATCAATCTCCTGCGACAGCGAAACTATCTTAATGATACGGTCCATGATGTCAAAGCGAGGGTCTCGCCCCTTGTTCGGTAACGATCGCAAACCAAGACTCCTTTCGCATGTGATTCCCCTTTTTTTACACTTTAACACTTAATCCACCCTAAACTATAATAGCCGCATCAGTAAAAACCTTCTCCATCTTGTTCCCTGTATAATTTTAAGTAAACAGTGTTAATCTCGTAACTTTATGATCTATACTTCCTCGGTAAACCGTCTGAGAACAGTGAAAAAAACGAGCCTTTTTCCACGCCAAATAAAAAAAATCGTTTTTATGGTAATTATTGCTACGGTAAATTCAATATCTGGCAAACTCGATAGTAAAAAATGTAACCTTCGAATTCGTGAGGAACATGCTCCACGATCTAAAGAATACGAAATTTGTGTGATCGACTTTTAATTGCATCAAATTTATTTACGAACCGATTTTTTTTTAATTACTGTAAGAAACTGCATTTTAAGCTTTTATGTGGTATTTTCAAATTTTAAAACTGATTGTATTAAGTTATAGATATGACAGTTTTAGTTTTGTATCGGAAATTACGATCTAAAAGTTCCGAAAAGTGTATGACCAACTTTTAATTTTATCGACTTTATTTATTAACCAAATTGAAAAATAATTGTACCATAAGAAAGAGTACAATCTAAGGTATTCAATAACGTGTTTTCAAATTTAAAAAATAATAGTATTAAGCTGTATATATATATATATATATATATAGATATGACAGATTTTAACAAAAAATAGCGAAAATATCCCAATATTCCGAAATTTGTCTGACTACTTTTTAATCGCATCGAATTTATTTATTAACCAATTTCAAAAATAATTGTACCGTAAGAAAGAGTACATTCTAAGGTATACTGCGAGGTTTTCAAATTTAAAAACTAATAGTAATAAGAAAGATATGACAGTTTAAAAAAAATAACCAAAATGTCCCGATTTTTCCCGAATTTCAAACAGTTATTATGAGGAACCAAGTTGAAATTTCTAAAAAAAACTCGACGAGCTGCAAAAAATCACGTTTAGAGGAATTCTAAGAAAAATCACGACTGTAGACTGAAAAATTGTACGTCTTTAGCTCACTCGCGTTAGAAATTTTGCTTTTTCAATTTTGACACTTAATAAACCCTAAACTAATAGCTACATCGGAAAAAAATCTTCACAATTGTCCAGGCAACACTATGAAGAACAAACCACGTTAATTTCGTATTTTTCTGATCTGTACTTTCTCGGGAAACCGTCTAAGAATCGAGTTAAACAACGCAGTTTTCAATCCTGCAGCGGAGGTAACCTTTTTTTTAATATAGAGGGCATTGCTATGTGCGGCATTTTGTGATTTCCATCTGGTGGCAAAATCTCTTATGTCATCAGCTGATCCAATAAACTAATAATAAAACCTAAAGTATATAATAATAGTATCAAATCATAAGGAAAAAATCGTTTTTTGTTGCTCTCCTGAAAAATGCAGCTTTTAGACATACGAGCTTTTCCACTCTGAGTGACAATATATCTCGGAACTGTCTCAGAAAAAGTTGGTAACCCTAGCTAAGTGTGACGCATCACAAAAGACATGTATCTCCACATCCTGACAAGAAATTCCTCTCAACTACTGTATTCCAACTTCTTGATCTCTGTGCACCAATTAGACCACTTTAAGCTAATATTTTCCGGCAACTCATCGTATCAGTCAACACCTGTTTCCCATATTTCCTGCAACAAACATTTGATCCGTACCACAAATGGAGTTAAAAACCCAACCGGATCGAAGATCATCACAGCCATTTGCAAAACACTACACTTTGTGCTCCCCAAATCTTTCAAACAACCCACCAAACCTTTTATCTCTACTGTAGAATGTCTTTCACAGGATTCCAGTTCAACCCTAGTACCTTCTACTGCTTCCTTTCTTAACCCATAATGTCCTCAATGCATTATAATTAGATGTTAATTTCCTCTCAAATTGAAACCTCCTTCTTTTAAAATAGAAACTGCATTAGTAGATAATTCCAAAGCCGTTTCCTCGTTGTCTGCACCATAATACAATTCATCGACCTATAACGAAGAATTCAACATCTCAACATCATCATGTTTATTTCCCTCGTATTTCTTAGTGTGATTTTTAATTGTTGCGCTCAAAATGAAAGGTGACGTCTTACATCCGAATGGTAATCTAGTCATTCTTTTTATTTTGTAGTTTTCTGTTTTGTCATATCCGCGCGCGCGCGCGATAGCCAATGAAACTTTAAATATTTTCTGTCCACTTCAGCAATGCTGATCATTAAAAACGCCTTTTCTATGTCGACACTAAACGCGATTTAAAACTTCCTAATCTTTAGAATGACATCTAGAATATTCGGATTCAAATTTAGGCCTGTTTCTAAACAAGCATTATGTGAAAGGCTTTCTTTAGTTTTTGAACAACAGCTAAAAACTATGCGAACCCCTTTGTAGTATCCTTGTCAGCTCTCAACAACAGCTCTTATGTGGTGTAAAATATTAATTTGTATCCCTATCACAATCTTCCATTCTTTTATGTTGGATCAGTGGCTATTTGTCCCATGTGCATCGGCAAATATGCCGTATGGAGTGTGTTATTCTCTTAAGTTTGTATTTCTGATTTAGACAGTTTGCTAAACAAGTGATATGTTATGGTAAAAACCTAGTCGGTTGAGCTTTCTTGTAAATAAATTGATAGGTTTTATTTAAAGGAGAGTTTCTTATTATGCATAAAACCTACACGAAACACTTTATTCTGCTGATCCTGCAATATTTCTTTTTGTTCGTTTGTCACCCATTCATTTTTATCGAAACTTCTTTTGAATTCCCAAAACCGTTTCTCTGCTAAAGGGAAGGTGTTACTTTTTAAATCCACACATTGGTTCAGTTTTCTATAACAAGCTAGTCTTGTATTTCCCATTAATGAATCTCAAATTGTTTTCGAAATCGTCCAGAACGCACTTGTCAACAACAGATAACTCGTCTCGCTAACTGATTCCCATACATTCCAAGTCCCAAAGCCACTGGAACATCTGGTACGATGCTTTGATTAGCAGACACCACACCCTCGCAGGATTTATGACTTTCCCCCTGAATCATTTGGAAAGTAAAACCAAAGATATTTCGTATGCAGCTGAATTTGTTTATTTTTTGAATCTGTACCATCGACGGTTACAACCCAAACAACATCTGCCTGCCATTAAAATATGGATACTTCGATTCTCTCTCTCTCACTTTTACAAGTGTCAGCTAAAATTATTCCTCGCTTTTTTAGACCATTTTGCACGATCGCGTTGCTACTGTAATAGTTTCTGTATTTAACAACGATATTTCTATACATTGTTTAGAATTATTTCTGTTGGATAACTTAAATTTTGCAAAGTTATGTATTTTTTCCACTGGTTTTACCGAGGCAGAGAATAGACCGATAGTCTTTCTTTTCGAATTGTTGACAATTTTAAATTATCCGCTAACTTTTTCGTCATCCAAGTACGTTCGAAACCATTGCCCAAGTAAAATTCGTGTGTTTTGAACCTTTTTCTGTGCTAGCCATTGAACACATCGCTAATAAAATATATGAACTGAATATTTGAGTAACATTGCGCAATAACTAAATAGGGTGATTTCTCCTTTCTACTATCAATCTTTTTCTCATCGGTTTCCTTATTAAAACATCGATGTTTATAATAAATCGGCCCCAAAAGCCATTAATGTTTTAAAACTTTTTTACCCATTTTTTAAAATTGGTTTAGTAACCACTTACATTAATGTTAGCCCGAGGGGGGGGGAGAGAGATTTGATTTGTCAGTTGACATGTTTATTAATTTATAACTAAGTTTTTCTTTTTAACTGTCAAAACAAAGTCAGAAAAACTAATAACGACAGTTAACAAATCTTTTGTTTTCAAATTGAATAATACAAAAGAAAATAATATTTAGAACAATTTGAAATAGGTACTACTAACTAGGTAGGTAACATGGATGTAAATTGTGCTGTCCTTTGTTAGGGACAATGATGGTCCACCCACTGGGTGGCCCTTCACAAGTGACCATCACTTCTGGCCTTGTATAAGGCTACAATGACTTCGGTCAATTCTGTACTGTATTGTATTTCTGTATTGTATTATGTATTGTATTTGTCTGTGCAATCTGTACCCAGCCTTGCCATTGGAAAAAAAAACTAGGTAGGTACATAACAATAATTATTGTTAGCTATTATTAATTATTTATAAACTTATGGGGGAAAGGCAACATAAACTTATTTTTTATGTCCAGCAAATAAACAATATTGAGGCCTATAATTATTATATGCCCAATATATGTTATTTACAATTTGTAAAAAAGAGAAGTTTGTTAACTTTCTCCCCTTAAGCCGACTCCTTTTTTCACTAACTGTCCCACCAGTTTGGGAAACTCTTTCTGATGGGACGGATGTCGCCATCACTGATAAATACTCAGTTGCACGGTTATTTTTAAATTTTTTCAGTGGTACTTTTTTATTCCAAAATAAAACATCGACAACGTAAAAACATCGATGTTAAACAAACATCGGCTCCAATATATTGATGGTAAATAAATCGATGTTTTTTATGACATCGATGTCGCATTCCTACTCTTGCAAATGCTACACTGAATTTTAGCCTTGTAGAAACGTGCGAAATGCAACTTAGAGAAACATCTAAAACAGCGTTTTCTGTCCATTTTAAGTTTATTTTTTCTTTCCTCTGAAGTTTTATTTCCGTAAAACTCGTGCTCAGAAGTATTACAAAACACACAACTTATCTATGCACTAGCCGTATAGTTAACAGTTGATGAAGATGTATATCTAATGTTATTAAATGTTCTATTAGTATCCGGTTTTCTATAATTACGTTTATATTCGCTGCTTGAATTTTGATAATTTTTCGTTTTAAACCGATATGAATACGTTCGCTCTCTGGATTGATTTTTCTTATCAAGAAAATCAAACAAATCCTTAAAATCAAAAAACAAGATCTTTTGGAATTCGTTGGAACAGAATATTACCGAAAGTTTGTGTTTCTACCCCCAACGCTTTTAAACATCTTACTTGTGTTTCGACTTTATTGAAATATGTTCTTAAACCAGTTATGTCACTCATACTTTTAACTGGAGGAATTCTTAGTAACTCATTGAGATGGGCTTGAATTAATGTATTTTTATTACCGAAACAACTCTTTAATGCTCCTAAAGCTGCATCATAATTTTCAGAAGTTAAAGCAAATGCGCTTATGCAATTAGGTGCAGTGCCCCTTAAATATGACTTTAAATAATTAAATTTATCAACTTTAGTTAGATTCGTATTTTTATCAATAGAGCATTTTCAAATTGATTAAAGAATTCGAGCCAATAAGCTGGATCCCCATATGTTCTGATACTTACTTTTGGTAATTTAACCGTTTTCGCCTCTCTTATACTATGGTTACTAAACAATTGAGCTGTTGCTTCAGCTGATTCAGGTGCAACATTGACTATATTAGTCTCAACTTTCGTCCATTTATCAATTTGATTATTTATTCTCTGCTTCCATAGAGTAATTTTTTCAGTATATTCTTCGAAAGACGTAACCTCCGACTATTTCCGCTGCATCGATTTTTAAATTTAAACTTTTGAGCATTCGTGATTCTTTTAATGCATTAATTGCATTCTCTTTATCATCTAAACTAGCTAATTCCCGAATCTTAGCGTCTATCGTATCTACTAATTTTGATGTTTTAGTACGAATCACCGTACTTATCATTTTCAGTTTATCAAGATCTGCCATATTTATTCAAAAACAAAAATCCACACAAAGAATATATAAACAACTAAACACAGCTCCAATAATCAACTCAAACTTGACTAAACTACCAACACACTTCCAAAAACTTACACAACCCTAATTAAACTAAAATCCTATGTAATCTAACCTAACCGCACAACATATCTAATACAATATCTCCGATACACCATATCCCATACACAACAATACCAATTCTTCCCAGCAACAATAAATCCCAAACCATCGAATCTTCAACACATATCAACATATTAAAAAAAAAACATATTAAAAATGCATATAAAAATTAAGTCACTTCATTCGAAAATAAAAGAATTTCGGAACTTTAGTTCAATATCAAATTTACCATGTGTTTTAATTTCAGATGATATTCTTTTAAATATGAACTCACACACAGTCGCTGTTCTGAAAATTATATTTTGTCCTGCAAAGTTAGGTGCCAAATGTAATACTATATTGAAAACTATCAATTTTAATACCTACTACATGGTGTTGAATAGACTTACGTTCTGCAAGGGGATGCAGTTGGTGAGGGAACATCTTTTTCGTCAGTCCTGTCATTAAAGTCGCAGGGAAATTCTTCATCACTTGGGGTCTTTGACACCTGCAATAAATGTAATCAACATTGGAATCGACTGTCGGATTTTTTTACGTAGAAAAAGTGGAAAGCTAGGATATTTCCCATAAAGGTAATGTTTCTAGGTACACAGTTGTTTAATTGCATAGTGCTTAAGAAAAGGCATATTGGATCAACATCAGAGTTTGATACTCTGGTATGCCTGTAAGTATTCCATTGGCGAAGGGAGTTGGTGTAAGACAGAAAAGAAATGGTGTTTTGGTTGTTTTATGCTCAATTTAATAGAAAAGTACTTCAATGATAAAATCAATAGAAAAAACAAAAAGATCCTTTTTTTGCAAGCCAATAGACATTTCTTCTGAATTATACTTTATTTTAACTTTGATGTAAATTTAGACATTGAAGTATTTTTTTTAAGGAAGAACAGAGAGGCCGTTAAATGAGACAGAAGCCATACACTTCTATCCAAGTCAAGTTCACCCAACGTTCGTGCCGAAAACACTTTAATCTTTACCCTCAGAATTAATTATTTAATGTATGGATTATTTGGAAAATGTGTGCTGTATAGCTTAATAAAGAAAAACCCTCTATAGTGAAGCGTTTTTTTTTTTGTATCGCTTGACTACTTGAGACATGCTTTTTCTTGTTTACTAAATGTCATAAGGGAAAAACTTTTTGCTTTTTAAATTATTTGATACCACTGCTAGGTTTTCCATACATCATTGGCGAGATGAACATTCCACTCGTAGTAAAGGAGGGGGAACCTTTTCATTCTTGCATATAGCTATATATATCAACATTCTTCGATATAGATTTTTCGGTTATTTGCTTACTATTGTACAACCACCACAAGAGACTTGGTTCCTCCAACGTTCCGTTGTACCGAACTTTCTATTACTGTAACTTAAAAAACTGTAATTTTAGGTTTATTTTTTATTTTTATCTCGTCAGAAAAATATTCAGATACAAAGAATAAAAACATGTGGTCCGGAAAAAAAAAACCCAGAGAAAAGCACATCGCCTTTTTTAAAGAAAAATAATTTACAGTTTGTGAGGACATTAAAAATAATATAAGAAACAAAGAGTGAATCAATTTTTTAATGGTAAAAATAATTGTTAAAACAATGTCTCTATGAAGCTTCGAAAAACAAATCCGAAGTGATTTCGCAATTCAGAGCAATGTACACCTGAAAATTCATAATTCTTAAAACAAATGGATATAAATATATGTTTTATTACAATTTCAATAAATACATCAAATATATTTTCGTTTTTCGATAAAATATTACTCAAATTTATTCGTGAAATAAATGTTCTGCAAAATTATTCTCAAAATAAGTATATCTCATATAGTCTTAAAATTAATGGCGGGACAACGCTAGTCTCGCAAAATGCGCGTTGAAACGCCTCATGTGAACGTGGCCTTAAGGTATAGTTTATCGCTGCTTTGGCAGCATTTAATCTAATCGGTGCAGACCAATTCTTTTCCAATCGAAATTCCTTGTTCGGAGTTTATATTGACAAAACGCTGAAATCATGTTCTAAAAACAAGCCAACTGACGATCACGGTCAGAATACGTTCAGGGAACATGAAGCTTAACGCCTCTCATAACAGCCGACCGATCGGTATAGTGGTTAGACTCTAGATCGGAAGGTTCCTGGTTCGAATCCGGGCATGGATGATTGTAAGCGTATGGTGGAAGCGTATGGTGGAAGCGTATAGAGGCGGCTGGTGCACCTTCAATCTGTCGTGGCCGAAAGTCCTCTCGTTGGGTTGGTGTGGAAGTTAGGAGAGTGCTGTGCCAGCTCAGGAGTTGTCTTGTAATCTGACCGTGGTTCAAAATTACTTGGTGTTGTCCTCGGATCTTTGTCTTGGGGGATTGATGCCGCGAACCGACTTCAATAGGCTGTTGTGTTGCTCTATAGTACGACGTTAATAATAATTACCAAGTACCTTTAATTACAAGAAATATATATGCTATATGTAACGGTAGGTATTTTTATTAACGTCGCACTGGAGCAACGAAACGGGCTATTGGCAACAATCTGGGATCAAACCTGAAGGGACAGATAGGAGGATAAGGTATTGATGAGGTGATGGAGAACCTGGACCCGAAGTGGCCTCAATCTCCGGTATTGACAGTATAGCACTTGATAAATGGGCCTGCCTTGCTATTTGTTAAGCATAAAAAAAAATGGTAGATAAGAAAAGAGCTGAACAAAAAAAATGTATATATATATTTTTTTTTTGGTCTCTATGTTAAGTCCAGCCCAAAGTAAATTTGTTTAAAATTGAAATCTTGAAAAGTAAATAAATAAATACAAATAAATAATAAAAATGAGTAAGAGATTGTCAATGGCTGTACGAAATGAAATGCATTGTTAAAGAGAGTGTGCGAATTTAAGATACAATTGGATAGTCAGTGGGAATTGGGGAATTCATAAACAAATGACCAGCCTTGTTGGGCCTGTATCTGGTCGTCAATATTTGTATTTGCATTTGTTATCATTGACGGTACGACAAATGGTAGAATTGGGGCAGTTGCGGGATTTCGATCTCCAAGAAGAGCTTTGCGAGGTCTTGTTTTATTTTGGGGGAGCGTTGGATCATAAATTCCAACTTCTTTGACTGCAATATATCTTTCAATATCGGAGAAAAAATTTCGGGAATTTTTTTCTTTTTTGTGAAGTTTTTTTAGTTATGGAGGGTTTCTCAAATCGCGTTGGTTACGATACAACCATCTGGCTTTTGTAATTTGGCGGAGGAAAATATTTTGAATACGTTCACGTGCACAACACCACGTAATCTCAAACCACGGTCAGATGACGAAGTCATACCTGAGTTGGTATCCCACTCTCCAAACTCGGACACCATTTCCAACGTGAGGACATTTGATCCCACGACAGTTTTTTCGTAAACCAACCCCCTTTGTAACTCAACTGTCTTTAACTTTAGTTGAACTGACAAACCACCCTCCGGTTGTTAATCCGGTACACTTTTAACCGGAATAACACGTTCCGTTTTCTAAAGGTTCGTATACATTTGCGAACCGCTCGTCAACCGTTCGACGAAATTATTTTTACAATGAGCTTCCATCGATCCATGGGAAAGGAAGGAACCACCAAGCTCTCATTTGTCACCCATCGGTGATGACGATGGAGCCTGGAGGCTCGCGAGAATAAAGGAAAGCAACGAACTACTCACGACTCCGTCCTAGAATGCTTATATAATAAGACTGGCGACATACGGGAAACACTTTCTGATTGGCTTAGAGACCTTTTCTACCGCCCGAGGCGATCTTTTCCTAGGTCCCGTAGACTTAACATGGGAACTTTTCGTGTGTTCCAGAAAAACGTATGTATATTAAATTTTAAAGAAAATATAGCTCTTCATGTTCCATTTCGTGTTCTAGAATGTTTATTTATTATTATTTTAGTATAAATTTGAAGACTTTTGAAGTAAATAGCTTTTTTGAACAACATGGTGTTTCCCGTAATCTAAGTTTGCGCGTTGTGCAATCCATCTCATCAATTACGCATGTAATTGAGCTTTGATATGATTCATTTATACCGAATGTACCCATATTATAACAATCATATGCTTTTTGTTCCCCCTGAAATGATATATTAATTCGCCCGGCAACCTTCTTTGAGACGATTCTGGTAGAAAAATGGCTGCCGCGCATGCGCAATGGGACAAATTTGGTTCCTTGTCGCCACTCTTACTCCGTCACAATCTGAACCGAGAACGCCTTTGTGTTCGTCGAAAAACCGACAGAAAGCGGATCGCCACGAGCAGTTACGAGCCGCTCGTTTGGCGCCCGAAACCCCGTCCAAATCATGAGAACTAAAGGCTCGCGAACGGCTCTGCTCGCCAATGTAAATGTTGGCTTAACCGTAAAACGGCCAGAACATCAGCTACGAATGGTTGCTTCATGTAGTCTGTCGAATTGCACCTCTCTAATAGCGGCGAATCTCGCCAAAAGAACACTATCTCGTGATTTATGCGCTTGCACTATTTTCTAACCTATTCTATAACCTATCTAAAATTTTATTAAGAAAAATAGGGGCTGTAATATTTTAACAACGGGCTTCTATAAGCTTTGGCTAGAAGGATATTTTAGGAAATCTGAATATTGTATAACTACATATATTCTTTTATTTCGTCTTGGTTATTTATATTTATACAGTGCTGCTCGGTTAGACATTCAATTTCATTTCAATTCAAATAAATATAGCAAACAGTCTCCACCGGAGACAGAACTTCCAAAGTCTGGGCCGTCAATAGTTGACGCAATCACAACGATCAAACGCCTCTCGAGTCTGTCATAGAATGTCGTTCACTGACCCAGACTTCTCTGTTCCAAAGCCGAAAAGCTCCAAGAGGAGAGAGCTCCCCCGCCTTTTCACTTCTATTCCAACAGAGGGCTTAGAATTGTCCGACAAAGAACGATTCCAGCCGGCCAGGCGACTGGTGAATCAAGATGTCCTCTTTTATCACTTCGCCACAACGTGCCATCTATTTTAGCAAAAAATTCTATCAGCAAAAAGCATTTTATAGAAAAAGTAGTTGAAATTAAGTCGCACTCGGGCTAAGGCTGACCTTCCTGAATCAATCCCAATGGGAAAGATTCGATAAGAGCCGCGGTAGCTCAGTCAGTAGAGAGTCGGGCTCGCATCAGAAGGGTTGTGGGTTCTGTCCTCGGCGGAGCCTGCAATTCTGATGATTGCGAGATCGGCGTTTCGACCTGGCTAAAGACCGTCGTGTTCACTAATGGTGACTGGGGCACGTTAAATAGGTCGTGGTCACAAAGTCCCCCATGTTCCCATACCAAATCAATACCTCTGGGGGTGCCTGATCAGGGGGTTATCGGCCTCTGATTGGATTCTAAATTACGATATGTGTGAGTGAATGGATGTATGAAAGAGACCTTCCTGTAAAACGGATGTGTCATGTATGTCGAGCTAAGTCGGACTTCCTCCCAATGGGGCTCAATAACATGGAAGGCGCACCCCCCTCGCCTCTTGCCGTCTTTGACGGGCCTGACACTCCTACGGTCTGCCAGTGTAGGCATAAGAAACAACAACAAGATTCGATATAGCAAAGAGGCGAGCTGTGCGAATTAACCTTTTGACTACGGCTGTATGTATAACAAGCGCGACTCTTTCTTGGCATGATTCCTGTAACTTTCATGTTACAACTGTGCTGTAATGGCCGTTGTCTAAATTCTTTCTTGGCAAGATCATGGAGCAACTGCTGTACCGGCTGTAGTCTAAAGGTTAATGAATAGAAGAATGTGGTAATATAATGTACAAATTGAGTTTAAAGGGAACATGGAATATCTACTTCACCTGCGTAACAGGATTATCTGGATCCAGTGAAAATTCCCAGTCGAAAGTCCGTGACCTGCTTTTCAAATTCTTTAGCCGAGTATCCAAAACCTTCAGAGCTGCATCCACGTTTCCGTTAATCTGAGGAAACAAAGAAATTTTCGACGAAGAATGAGAGGGATTTTCAGCTAAACAAACAGACCAGACGGAAAGCGACGAGTTAATTCATCTACCAAACTTTGCCCATATCGAATTTGTCCAAAAGGTAGTCTATCGCCCTTTCGGGAACGCTTGGTTTTTGAACGAATTGGAGTTGACCAATCAATTCGTTTTTTTAAATTGTGTGCCGGAATACGTACAGGAAACATGTTATATCCCGGAAGAACAACCATCCCTTATATACACAAACACTGCCCTACAGTAATGGACCGGACGCCAGCGGATTTGCATAAAATCCGACAACTTGTTTGGGGGTGTTTTTAGTGGTATGGCCTGGGACCTTTGCACATTGTTCCTGGTCAATGGAACGCCGACGCTTAAATGAACATTTTGGACAATCAGGTTCATCCTGCGCTCTGGCAATTTTATGGAATGGACGTATGTTACTTCCAGGACGACAACGCTCAATGTCACGTTGCAGCCTCTCTCAAGGAGTGGTATCGAGATATGAATGTAAAACGTCTTCCCCGTCCCGCTCAGAGTCCCGACCTAAACCCCATAGAACATGTGTGGAACGCGTTAGAGCGATGCTAACGGACCAGGGAACCACGTCCGAAATCTACAGCCGAGCTGGCGGCATTCTTGCAACAGGAATGAACACAAATACCTATAGCTGTGTATCAAAACCTCGTTGAAAGTATGCCCAGATGGGTAGCTAGTGTCATTGCAGCATGTGGGGGACCACCCCCTATTAAAACATGCATTCTTTCCCTTATACCATCACACCTTGCTGTCCGGTCCATTATTGTAGGGTACTGCATAGCTTGATAGAAAAAGGGAGCATAAAAAACAAACCTTTTCCTTGTAGGAAAGTAATCCTCTTAAGCCTCGATCAGTTGATAGAGATCGGTGTGAAACTCAGTGCATTCCTGTGTACATGACGTCCTATGGCTGGACCGAACTCGCAACCCACCTTATGTTGATCTGTTGCACTATCATTTGTGCTATCGGAAATTTAGGCTGGGAAAAAAGTTGCTCTGTCGAAATCGATTCGTTTTCTCTAGTGACCTCGCATAGTTGCCACAACTTATAACTAAAGATTGGACAAAATTAAAAGGTATGAAATTAATTCCGAGACCTATAAAAATAGGAGATATCACTACACCCTAACCACAGGGCTAAATGGGATATAGCCCCAGTCCGTCAGCCTTTGGGGGGCTGTAATTTTGCTTGCACTCTAATCAGTTTGAGGGCTGGAGTCCAGCGCGTGACTGACTAGATTGCCTTTTTCTAGTTCTGAAACTTTTAAAACTTACTGGTCACCCCTCTTGGTATTTTTTTTTGTGTGTGAACAGGGGCGCGTAATTGTTAGCCCACGACTGCCAAATATCTTAGGACGGCCCAGGAAACTGGGGGACCTCGTTTAATTTTGTTGAGTGTCAAAAAAAATGGATCCCGAAAAATTTAACAACGTGAAAAAAAAATGATGCATAAATGAACGATATCGTGTTTATCGACATTAAATGAAGCATATAAAAAAACTCATTGACCTTACACTGACGCGTATTCTTATCAGATTATTTGTCTCATGCAATCCTTTTCATGACATGCAATGGGTTAGTTGCCTCCGAGTTATGTTGACTGTGCAGCCATCTATCGAGCGAGTGAGACATTTATTGTATCATTGCTACAAATTTCTTTTACTGCCAAGGTTGGTATATATATTTATTTGAATATCTAATCATATCTAATTATATCTAAAAAAAAATTTACGGAGATATTTTCTCCATGAATTTTTCAATTGAGGGAATTTTGAGTTCTTTTCTAGAATCGCTGTTACGATATCTGGCTTTTGTAATTTGGCAGAGGAAAACATTTTAAATATATATATATTTAATTTTAGTCTCACGAGCAACTCTTTAAATTGGGCAAGTATATGTTATAATCGGCCGAACGAAGTATAAATTAATCAGTTTCTTGTTGTCTAATGATAATGCTGAGCTCCGAGAAGTGAGTGGATACATGACGGCGGAAGTTTTCCGAAATTTGTCTTGTATGTATTCTATGTGCGCTTCCAATTAAGATGAGAGACTAGAATTACTTCCAAGTAATTTTGTAGGTATAAACATATGGGGGTCCGTAAAATTTAACAATTAATTTTTGTGACAATTTAGTAGAATCTCTGCAGAGAAACATGATGACTGCAGTCTTTTCGACATTTATCCTACACGCTCGGGCGATTGTCAACCAAGAAAAGGCCCCAAACTACAGCAAACGCTTCCAATCGCGTCGGCTGTACGTTTCGAGCCGTTTTACAGGAGTCAATAAAGTCGCCGCATGGCCGCTGAAACGCCATTGTGGAAAGGGCTCCATTAATTTACTTTAAGGCTAGGCCTCCACTTGCGATTTCTAATCGCGGCGATCAAAAAATCGCTGTCGCAGAAAATCTAAAAGGCGCACACACTGCGATAGATAAATCGCTGAGTTCAAATAAAAATTTTTGACTGACATTGTTTAGTTCTTTTTAAAATTGGGATCATTAAAGATAGATTTAAAATTTCAACCGATTTGAAATCTGCGGAAAATTTTACACCAGTTAGATACCTTGCATTTGATTTTCTTTAAATAAATAATTTTTCAACTGTAATTTTTTTTATTTTTGCAATACGAATAAGTTTGCCAATGGATGTCACTGAAACGACTTGTGTGATTGCTCTTTTGTTTCGGGAGAGAAGTAAACGGAGGAAGCATCGTTCTTGGGTACATCCAATAACATGCCAAAGATCATTGAAAGGGCAGTTTTACAAGTTATTTGAAGATTTATGTGAGCACAATGCAAAGTTTTTCCAGTATTACCGAATGACAAAAAGAAGTTTTGACGAATTGTTTGGAATTATTGGTCCATCAATAACATGACACATCGTGGAGAAAGTCCATACCACCAGAAGAAAGTTTGTTAGTAACTTTGAAGTTACTATAATTTTTCGTAACTGTAGTATTTCCTTTATTTATTAACATATATACATATTATGTTTGCACCTTAAAAAAAAAGAGACATATTGCCTTTTACACTTGCGATTACAATTATAATATTTACTTTATCCATGATTTTCTTTCAACCGGTAAATCTCACCATCTAAATCTTTCCAACGCATATTTTAAAATAATTATGACCCCTAATAATTATTAGTTTTCCGACTCGCTACTACAGCATCGCGGCTCCAGTCGTCACATTGGAATAGCACCTGAATAAGCAAAATAGACAGAGTGTATGCGCGTAACTTCATGCTATTTCTTCAGGTAGTTGGGATCACTCTAGTTGGGATCACAGAGAAGTAGTATACAGAGGGTTCACTGAAGCCATGACGTATAGCGCTCCAGTGGGGAAGCCAGTCCCTAATTGTGGGCGGAATTTGAAATGTTTCAATCAGAGCCAGAGCGGAAGTCATTTTTTATTTTCTAATCGGCAGACTTCTTGAAGCGTCATACAGCTGAATATTCTTTGCGTCATTTTAATAATTATTTAAAAACTGTACTATCCATCAACAGAAAAGGTTGATCCCCAACCGCCACATTTATCTAGTTGTGTTGCTCCAATGCGCAGAGTGAGTGCGATGTTAATTAAAAGTACTATACTATCATCAATTGAAAAGCCGTTGTTCAAGTTTACCGCCTGTAAAAACCGTTGAAAGGTAAATTGCTTTTTTTTTTCATAAAATATCATAACTTGGAAACTACTAATGTGAATTATGTGCCATTTTAAAAATCGTTTTACAATCAAGTAAAATTAATAACACTTATTTTAAAACCCAATTGAAGGATGAAAAAATGAAATCGTTCTATTTAATTTTAAGACTATTCGCTCAAGATAACTAATTTTTAAAAAAATTTCAGTGTTAGTTTGTGCATTTTTTATTTAATCAAAATCAATCGTTCTAAATTTAAGAAACATGTGGTATTCAGAATTCTGTTCAATTGTACTCTATTCATTATGCATTTTGTGTATTTGTTGATTTTTTTTTTTTAATTTACATTCTGTTTTTGTGTAATTAAAATTTACCTTTTTCTGAACTATAACCGGTTTTATGTCAATATTTATAAAGATATTTTTGCAAAATTGGAATGCTTTTGTGTGATACTCACTGTGAATTTAATACAGAAAAGAAAATTAAATTTAAAAGTTTGATTTTAATAATGATATTTTTTATACAAAAATAACTTGATTTAAATCAACATATCCTGAAACTAACACTTTCCCTGTGAAGATTTTCGAGATACAAAAATTGTTGTCGTATCCTGCTGTGTATTTTATTGTTTATTTGCTACACTAAATGGTGAAAAATTGAGTGATTTAGCTCCAATAATGAATAAAATAAGTAGTATTATCCATTCATTTGCTACTCTAAATGGTGAATTCCGTTGAGTTAGCTTGTTTATGAATGTTGAACAATGAATTTTACTCTTTGGAAGGCAAATGAAGATTCTTGTTAAGTTGCTCATTTTACCAAAGTATTTCATTCCTTTATATCCTGTTGTGTATTTTATTGTTTCGTTTCCTATGCTAAAATTGTTCTAGATGAATCACACAGAAATATGTATAAGCGAGTAACAGTAGCTGAACTATGTTCTTTTTTTACATTCAGAACAAGGTCAGGTAATATCTTAGTTTTTTAGGCGCCAACTTCTTTCTTTTTACATTTGTATTCTGAGTGTGTGGGGAGACAGCAGCGTGAGAGATTTTGCCTTGGGGTTCAATACCCTTCTGTGTTAATTTCTTCACAGGGAAGAATTGTGTATTGGTGATTGAATTCATGATTCAACAGTAAAATTCATACAGTCCACTATACTAAATGAGCTTCGACGAGACTTCTTCAAAAACGGTACTTCTTTTCTATTCCTTTTTCAAATTGTATAATTTGTTCAAAAATGAATAATGTACCTGATTAAGTTAATAAAAAAAATTTATTATGTACTTTTTCGTTCAAATAATATTTCAGACTATCAACAAAGACCAACAATTTTCCAAATCAAACATGTTTTGGAATATATTTTTAAAGAAGCATTCACATAAAATAATAAACAAAAATGAAAGACAAAAGTTCATACATTGGTAAGATTTCATAAATAAAGGTTTTTTTTTTAAAGTTCATAAGACATTAAAAAAGTGCTATTTTGTAGCATTTATGCTAAAAATTATTTAAAGAATATTTAGCTTTCAATCAAAAATGCAAATTGGGTTTCGAAAAAATAAAATAGCCTGAGATAGCTGTTGTGGAAACCTAGTTTGGTTGTTATGGAAACGAGGTCTAGATCCGACGCTATAGTAGGGTCCGGCTCCCCCGCTGGGGGCGCCAGCGTCTAAGCGATTCCCCATGTTATTTATAAGTCCATTGCTTCCTATGGCAGTGAACCCTCTGTATACTACTCTGTGGTTGGGATTGAAGATCTTCCACGTGGTTGTGGGAACAAGCATGAATGCTGATGTGGGACAGATTATTAATTGGTTAAAGTGATTACCCTGGGTGAAAAGAAACACTAGTCGGCGTTTCGAAGCCACTCGGCCCAAGTCGATTCGTAAGTCCATGTGCCTTACCCATAGAGGAAACATAAAACTAGATTGAGCAATGGTAGCCTTTTTATGAGCCTCGGATCATGCGACCAAAGCTAGTGGTAATGTTATCCTTCGTCCAACCAAATCCATTTTTCAGAGCAATCACGTAACTTTTAGTCGGCAAGCATATTTTTCTAAACTCTTCTTAACACTCTCGTTGCTGGTCCAGCGCCAGCGCGTGATGTGGTGTCAACGCTAGTCAATCACGCGTCAGCGCGTGTGACGGAGTGATATATCAATTGTCAATCACGCGTTAGCGCGGGAAGAGCTGGTGTGTCTGCTGGTATTGGCGTGGAGTAAAGGTTAGAAGCTAGTTGTTTAGGTATGTGGTATCGAATTTATAGCTTTATTAGTTATTTTTAAAAAATCTTGTAATATGAGTTGTAGAGACGATAGTTCTGGCACGGCCTTCACGCCCCCCCCCCCCAAAAAAAAATGTAATCTAATAAGCCTCTAACAGATAATGAAATTGCAAATGTGTTGGCTGAGCTTTCGCCGATCTATTCTGTTATTAGTTTGGTTCAGGTATTGTCCTGACAAAGATTACCCAGAAATAAAAAGTTTCAAATATTGTTTGCTGTAATAATATCATTGTAACCAACTTAAAATAATTCATAAATATTAAATAATTGTTAGCGATAAAGTATAAAAAAATGCATTTTTCACTTTTTTTCATTATTTCGTTTCATATTTTCATATCACCCGCCAGCGCGTAAGCAAAATATTCTATCAGGAAAGGCCTAAATATTACTTAGTAATCAGTATACCACTTTTCAATCATATTTGTTTTTAAAGTAAGTCGGCTCTTCTGGGAAAACCCTATTTCTACGGAGGGGCAGTAACTATCAACACATCCTCACATGACCGGCGGTTAACCTTTTAATAGTAATACTCAGACTTCTCGAATTTTACGTCCATTGATTTACCGGTACAGCTACACTCTATGTTTATGAGTGATGGCAACGGCTTGGCAATTTTTTTTAGCGCACTTGTAGTGCAAGTTACGATAAATTAAGGCAACCCAGCTGTCTTTACGATTGTTGTGGTTTTCATGGCAACCTCGGCAAACGGAAACTTTTAATTTTCATTTTGAATCTTATATATATACTAGCAAAATACCCGACCTTACTCGGTTTGAATTGGTTTACTCTAGATTGAAGAGATAATCAAAATATATAATGACTCTTACGTTTTTTGTAGAATAAAAATTTATTTTAACATCTTTCGCCATCTTTATATTTTCTACAACTTACTTTGGACACAAATCCTACACATGCATATCCATTCATTTAATACATTTCACATACATCGCACAATTGCTGTATGACAAAGCTACAAAATGACGAAAGGTGATACTAAGGTTACTACTATAAAAGACGATTTATAGGAAGATTTGGAATTCCCTTTCTTAAGTTTTTTTCATGTTCAACTCAATTAATTAAAATTACGATTTACGGCGAGTGCTCTCGCAATCATAGTCAACAAAACAATATTTTTTTACTTGTGGCACTCTTGCCTCCGGTATGCGACATTGTGAAATTTTGCAATCTTCTAATGTCATTATTACAACGAATTTTTTAATGTTTGAAAAAGTTCCAGTTTGGATCAATAAACATTATTATTCTTTCAATAAAGGCATTATTCTTTAAATAACGGCATTATTCTTTAAATAACGGCATTATTCTATAAATAACGGCATTATTCTTTCAATAACGGCATTATTCTTTAAATAACGGCATTATTCTTTAAATAACGGCATTATTCTTTCAATAATGGTATTACACTTAAAATTTACTGAAAATTTATACTGACTTACCTAACATTTTTAAGTCTTATACTTTGTGGTGCTGTTGCGTGTGATGAGAAGGAAAACACATTTATTAAAATAATAAATATTTAAAACAGGAAACAGCGAAGTAAAACAAAATAAAAGATGTCGCAAAAAATTGTTCTAAATATATTAATTTGTGATTCAATTTTATCTCTTGATCTCGCACAGTTGCCACAACTTACAACTAAAAGTGTACAAAATTTAGAAATGTGAAATTAATTCAGAGCGAAAGAACCAGAAAAAATATCACTGCTCGCGCGATCTTGTTCATTCTCGTTTCATTGAAAAATATCGTCTGTCCCAAATATTCTTAAATCGTTTTCATTGCGCAAAGAATAAAAATAAGACTCGAAATAAATGAAGTATCAGAGATGAAATTCCATAAAAAAAATAATTTTTTGAAGAATAATTACTTTTTCAGCAGTATTGGTAAAGCAATCGAAGTAATCGTAATATTCAATAGACTTTCCAATTTTTCCCAAACTACCAAATTATGGTTGATTTAAGTATACTTACTCAGGTGTTTTAGCATGAAACTCAACTAAATATAACAATAAAGAAATGTTTAATATTGCATTCACTAAACTAATAAATAATGTATAAAATAAAATACAATGCGATCAAATATCTGGAATACAATTCGTGTGATGTCTACACAAACACACTAACACAAAATCGAGCATAGAACAGAAAGACGGACAGACAGACTTTCGCAACCAATGCCACTCACTAAATGAAGATAAGTACTCACTGTATGCAAATTTTCATGAAAATATCTTAAACCGCGTGGACGTGTATAGGGCACAACATACAGACAGACAGACACCAAACGAGAAAAAGACGGATTCGGCATCAGAAGGGTCCAAAACGGATAGAAAACTTGAAATGGGTCGAAAATATTGAATGTACAAACAAACACTCCATTCTTATTTATATAGATAGATATATATAAAATTCAAATACCACTCACTCACTGTATCTCAAGAACTACAAGTCCTAGGAAGCTGAAATTTTGCAGGGGGATTCTTCTTATACCGTAGGGGTGCACTAAGAATGGATTTTGAAAAATTCGACTCCTTAATTGCTTAAATTGACTTAAGGCCTAAGCCAAAATCAATTTGAAATCGCCATTGAAATAACATTGAGTGCAAAACGATTGCTGCACGCATCTCAGATTGCTTTACCAGTGTTGATCGAAAAACAATTTTCTTAAAATAAATTAAATTATAATGTTCATGTTTGAACTGAATTTTTACTTATTTCCATGATGAAAATAATATTTATAAATATTTGATTGACGAAGAAAGAATATTTAGAACATTTAATTTTATATTTACTTAAATTTTAATATGGTGCACGAAAAGCACAAACGATAAAATTATTGATCATAAAAGCGTAATTTCGCTACTCGGTAATCTGGCAACCTCAGAATTAATTTTTAATTTGATTTATAATTCTTTTTTTGGGTATTTGAGTTGAAAACGAGATGATTGCGGTCATATTTGGGGATTCCCAAGTATTATAAATATGTGTTCTTTTTGCTTATGAATCATTGTCTTTATCAACATTGTTCCAGTTTTTTGTCGAATTGTTTTACTTCAGAATATATTCAGGAAGTCGAAATTCAACACGTTAGAACAGATTTTGGTGGAGTGGTAGCATCCGATACGTTAGGCCGCCAAAGCTATTGTTAACGCCAAATCAAGATGGCGGCCGATATAAGCAATTTCAAGATGGCCGCCATATAGCAAAATCCACACCGTGAACCTTTGCATACAATGCATAAATAATAATAATTTTTTTTTAAATTTAAAAAAAAAAAGCAATATAAATTTTATTTGAAAATTTTCTAATGTTTCAGTTTGGTTTTCTCTGAACATGTACTCAATTTTGCGTCAATTTTATCCTAGTTTTGTCCCTTTAAAAAGAAATTTCGAATAAAAAAAAAACTTAAAAAAAATTGTTTTTAATAAAAAAAAAACGCGATTTTTTAAAAAACATCCGGATTTTTATCAATTTTGAATTACAGACTTTGCAATGCATAAAAAATTCAAAACAAGAAATCTTTTTTTAATAAGGTAGTTATTTTCTGTGATCATAATAATCCACAAAAAGGTTTTTGATGAGAAAAAAAAATCAAAAAATTCTTCTGCTAATCATAAGTGTGAAAAAATATTTTTTCACAATTTTTCTAGCAATTAGCATTATGTGAGCAACTTAATGGGGATATTACTGGTTATAGAGCCATATATGGAAAAGCAAAGGATTTTTTTTTATTGTAACGACTTTACAAGAGGAAATTGTTTTTTAGAGAAGTCAAAGCGTATTGCGCATAAGGTTTCAATGCGTTTAAACCAGTATACAGGGACAAATTTGTTTGTAGATAAGGCACAGCGTATAACACGCGATCCCCGCCTGCCGGCTACCTCGCCGCCCCTCCGGGGCCGACGAGAACCTTTCACCGTTGGCTTCCATGCGTATAAGCCACCGTATTGGGTGCCTACTTAAGCATAGTCCAGTGTTTATAATATAACCCAAAGCTAAACAAAAATTTAAATTACCCTCATTCTTCGTGATACATCTTAACGACATGCTCTAGAAATGTTAAAAATTTTCGTCGTATCTCTGTCCCTAAATGTTGCCGCCGTAGCCAGATGTATGCAGCAAGGTAACCGTCAATTGATACCAGCATATGACTTCCAATAGTCAGAAATTGTTGTAGTTCCTGGTAAAATCCAGCTCCGAATTACCTCAGCCAAAACTTTCTGGTTCCTATTTTTCACCACAACCATAAAACATTTATCCGTCCCTCGTTCAAGTCCTCCAAACACCCATTTACTCTCCAATTTCTTACTCCTGTTATACCTTCTTTTGCCAAACTTTTGTCCATTCTTTCTACATTTCCACTCCTACCTATCACCAGCATCCTTTCTCAATGTTGAAATCATATCATTCTCACATGACAGACATTTCACCCTCTTCCCAATCAAGCTACATGTTTGCAAAAAAAAAAAAAACCATTCAGTAACACAATCTACTGCCATATCAAATTAACTAGGGGGAATGATCAACCAAAAGGGGAAAAAAATTCTAAATTCCAATCTGCAATTTCAAAAATCAAATTTAATCCACCCCCAAAAAATAGTGAAATTTAAATCAAGGAACAAAATAAAAAAATTGTAACTTGCAATCTGCAATTTCCAAATTGAAAAAGAGGAAAAAAAAATTCTAAATTCCAATCTGCAATTTCAAAAATCAAATTTAATCCAAACTTTTTTCGAAATTTCAATCAAAATTTAATATAAGTAACAAATTTTAAAAATTGTAACTTACTATCTGTTTTCCAAATTTATCCTAAAAATTTTGAAAATAAATGAAACAAGTCGATTTTATAAATCAAGAGCAAAATTCATATGCATCCAACAATTTCAAAGACTGTCTAAATTTTAATTCCGTTCTACATTAAAAATAAAAGTGGAAAAGCATATTTTCTTCCTTAACCAATCATGAGACGCGAACAGGAGAAAATATCTAGGGTTGCCTCAAAACTAAGAAACGCGCAAAAACGGTGAAAATGGGAAGGTTACCACATTTGGCGATACATCGCTCTAAAGTTGTAACGTATCGGATACTACATACCATCCCAGATTTTTTTTCTTCAGAATTCTGCCTTTTTTAAGGATCGGAATTTTGTTTCTGTTTGCTTATGTATTCCGGTATATTACCTATTCCAGAATTATTATTTAGGAGTTGGATTTTATTTATTTCCTGCAAAATATCACTAGACATGGGTACTTTCGTGGTGGTATATGTATATTTCCACCAACTTTCTTTAAATCTGTTCTAAGTTGTTTGGTTGAATACGTAATAGTGTGTAGAAAATAAAATTTACAAATCAAAATATTTTTTAAGTGTGTAATTTATTATTTTAAAATGACATGAAAAATTTCAAAACTAACTTTAAAATAAGATGGGTTACGTTTAATTAAAACGGGTAGTCATACTTTGTAGTTAAAAATATCTCTCTATATTAAAAAAATGTTACCGCCGCCGCCGCCGCAGAATTGAAAACTGTGCTATTTAGCTCGATTCTTAGACGGTTTCCCGAGAAAGTACTGATCGGAAAAAAACAAAATTGACATGGTTTGTTCTTCATCGTATTCCCTGGACAATTATTAAGATTTTTTTCCGATGCGGCTATTAGTTTAGGGTTTATTAAGTGTTAAAATTGAAGAAGCGAAATTTCTTCCGCGAGTGAGCAAAACACATACAAATTTTCAGTCTTCAGCCGTGAGTTTTTTTTAAAGAGTACCTCTCAACATAAATTTTTGCAGCTCGTCGAGTTTTTTTTTAAATTTCAATTTGGTTCTTGATAATATTTTTTTGAAATTCGGGAAAAATCAGGACATTTTTGTTATTTTTTTTTAAAACTGCCGTATCTATATTTTATTACTATTATTTTTTAATTTTTAAAATATAGCAGTATACCTCAGAATGTACTCTTTCTTACGGTACTATTATTTTTGATATCGGTTAATAATTAAATTGGATGCGATCAAAAGTTGGTCATACAAAATTCGGAATCTTTGGATATTTTCGCTACTTTTTGTTACTACCGTTAACTAAAACTGTCATATCTATATCGTATTATTATTAGTTTTTTATTTTGAAAATAGCGCAGTATACCTCAGACTGTACTCTTTCTTACGGTACCATTATTTTTAAAATTGGTTCATAAATAAATTCGATGCAATCAAAAGTTGGTGACACAAATTTCGTATTTTTTATTTCGCTTAGCAAATTCGCGGAGCATTGCATTCGCGGAGGGTTGTATTTTTGACTATCGGGTTTGCCAGATATCAAATTTATCGTAGCAACAATTGCCATAAAAACGATTTCTTACTATTTGGCGAGGAAAAAGGCTCGCTTTTTTCCCTCTGTTCTCAGACGTTTTACCGAGAAAGTACAAAGTACACATCGTAAAGTTTGGAGATTAACAGGGTTTACTTAAAATTGTACAGGGAACAAGATGCAGAAGATTTTTTACTGATGCGGCTATTAGTTTAGGGTGCATTAAGTGTTAAAGCAAAAAAGAGTGAAATCACTTGCGTAAGAGGTATTGGTTTGCGAAGCAAACCAAACGGGATTGCGTAGCAACCCACGGGGGTCGGCGAGTGTAAGCGAGCAGGGGGAGAAGCCCTCGCTGTGATGTGATGTACCGTAAAGGGAAATCAGGATAATACAAATTATTCAGATAGTTTCACTCTGCGAAAGGAATGTTGGTTTGCGAAGCAAACCAAATGCCATATGTAAAAGGAGTGTTGGTTTGCGAAGTAAACCAAATGGGATTGCGTAGCAATCCCCGGGGGTTGGCGAGCGTAAGCGAGCAGGGGGCGGAGCCCCCTAGTATTTCAAAATTTTGATATAGCTTTTCATTGAAAGCCGATTAAAATAAACTAAATTTCTTTTGTTTTTCGTGTTTCATGGATGTTATTGAAAGTTTACGCCATAGTCAAGTAACTACATCTATCATTCTACATAGATACGTGCTTTCCATTTAGAAACCAAATTTCTGATCTTAAAAATACCATAAGGGTTCAATTTAAAACTGTATGTGTGTTGGAGAAAAGGGAATTTTTAACAAGACTTTGTTGATCTTGGAATAATATCACACTAAGTAATTTTGAAAAATTGAAATTTTACGTCTTAGAAAAAAAAAAGAGACAGAAAGTTGAAGTTGCTTACTCTATTTATTGAAGCTGTTCTTACCCAACTTAGATGCATGTGATTCGTTCGTTGAAAATGATTTTCTTTTCGTAAAAGCGACGTAAAATCAATTAATCGATTGGGTTTAATGATGACATGTATTTCTAACAAAAGCAATGTTATTTCACATGCCACTGAATGTAATTTTCTGGAAAAAAGTGCGTTTGCTTCAAATTAAATTATTCACGAATGCCGTAAATTTTTAGCCCCCTTGGACATATAGAACGCAGGTTAATATGTAGCCTATCATATCCACAGGGTTCTAAAATATAAGTGTATCAAATGTGTGGATTGGTCAATAGGTGGATTAGTGTAGAGAACAGACAAACGTCAACTCTGCTTTATATATCTAACAGAAGTTCCCTTATTCCACCTGCCGCTGAACGGAATTTTTAAGAAAAATTGCGTATTCTTCAAACTAAATTAGTAACGAATGCTGTAACAGTTTAATTTACCATCTTCTCATATTGATGATGAAATTCGAAACTGTCGCATACTAGGTGAAAGAATGGCATAATGAAAACAGATTCATAGGAAAACTAGGTGCACGACTATCCACCAAAAATTCGCCATTTTTACTGAAATTGAATGCAAGGGAAAATTCGCAGTCACTCCAAAACTTAAAATCAACTTCAGCAGAAGTGTGACGAATATAAAATGGATTATATAGTTGGATACAACATATATACATATTTGTGTCCGAAGTAAATTGTGAAGGCGATGGAGAAGTTAAATTGGTATTATATTTTTTCCCCGAACACTTAAATGATGTTAACATTCTTTTATGAAAAAGAATTGATGATGACTTTTCATTCAACATATTATTAATTCAACCCGAGCAAAGCCGGGTATTTCTGCTAGTATTCTATAAAGTTCTTCCAAAATCCGTTTGATTTCATTGGTTCGTGTGAAATGTTTTCTTTGGTCCCATTTATTATTTTGATTTTAAAATATTCCTTGATTGCATTGGTCCTTTTAAATATTTTTCTTCGATACCATTGGTCCATTTTTATTTATACATCGACAGTTGTGGAATTTTTATTTTATTATATTAGTTTTCACGAAAGGATTAGGACTTTTTTTTTTTACGCAAGAGAGTTCTGACGTTATCAGGTTGTATTATTTCTTGCTTTTTTTTATAAATCGTTTTCTTTTTCAACATGCCCACTGTATTTATTGTAATTGATAAGTTTCAGGGTATATATTCTTCCCAACATTCGAAGTTTAGTTCTGCTGGAACACATTGTGTTTTGTAATGTATTTACTTTTTGTAAAATTATAAAAAAAAAATACTTTCAAAACGTTTTTAAATGTGTTTTCAAGCTTTCATTTTCCGTTGTGAAAAAAAAAATGTTTTTGAAAGAAAAAGATTTTTGAAATAATTCTTTCCTTGGCGACTTTAGAAGTGCGCCAAAAAAAAAATGGCCAAGGCCGTTGCCACCACTCATAAACGTAGAATGTAGCTGTTCCAGTTTACACTTCTGTCATGTTGCCACAACGAATCCGCCCACATGCGCTGTTTACTTTCTTAAGCGGTCGATGCGCGACCAAAAGTTTGCATTCTAGTGTTTTCTATATGGGCTGTCCAGCTAAATAGAGGTCGTGGTAGCGACGTTTTGCGTTTTCTGTACGTATTCTGACCGTTAACGGAAGCATACTTAACGAATTTAAAGCGTCTTTACTTGATATACATGGCTATCGTTGGATTAAATTAAAATACACTCGATAACAAAAGAATCGACTCACCAAGAAGTGGTGCAGAATTTCAGTGGTGCCCGGCTCGATTCACTTGGAACGGCGCCGTCTGAGGACGTATTGTCTTTAGTGAAGAGTACCGTTTCCAATTGTGCTGCCCTAACGACAACCGCATATGTTTATGGAGACGTCCAGGGCAGCGTGGGGATCCTGCCCTTGAAATCGCACGCCACAAATGCCCACAATAGGGCGTTATGGTCTGGGGTGCCATCTCCTTTGATAGTCATTTCTGGCACACTTACAGCCTAGCGGTACGTAGACATTTTACGGTTGTGTTACCGTTTCTTTTGCAACACTCCGGACTTACTTTTCATCGAGACAATGCCCGGCATGTGTTGCTATGAATTGTCTTCAAGGTTTCCCAACACTTCCTTGGCCATCTAGGTCTCCTGATCTCTGTCGCATAGATCCCATTTGGATTGCAACCATCCCGGATAGTTGACCATTTAGCCCGACAGTTGGAGACGGCAAGAAAAGACACCATCTATGCAACGCCTTACTGACCTCCTCCCTTTGTAACGGTCAAACTCTGAAATAAATCATTCAATTGTTCTGAAATTTTAATCGTTTGTCTTTCTATGTATGTTCTTCACATCCACCAGTTTGAATCGCAATCAGATAACTCCTCGGAGCGTCGATTTGTTTTTGTTATAGAGTATATAATAGATTTTTTTTTTGGCACGCTTGTGTGTGTATTTCATTGTCATTGTGCATGCACAATGACATTTGAAAGTTCGGTGTCTCATATCGGGTAACCTTTTTGCCAAAACAGGCAATTCGAAAAGTTTTATAAAATTATTTTTTGCGTATATTTGCCAAAAAATCCATCAACATTTCGAAACAGCTTTAGTAAGTGTTGGAAATCAAAAAGATGTTTGCTAAATTTTCACCACAGTCACTAACGCAATTAAAAGAATCATCTCATATTAGGTCAGTTTCCCATAACTATAACTACATTTGGAAAAGGCGAGTGAGTTCATACAGTTAATCTTATTTACATATTATCGATTGCAAGATATAAACGGAGCTCACCTGACTACAGAAGACGTCGACGGGTATGTGGGAGAACATCCTCTCTCCTTGGAGACCACCCGCAAATGGAAACAGAAATCGCGTGTTTTTACATTCGAATGTATCGATCCCAAAAAGAATTCGTTGTAGATTTTGTGATGGATACCCCCTCCCCGAGATTTTTTTAAATATTTTCAGTAAGCCCGACAAAATGTTTTAAGAGACGTGAAATATTAGTGGTAGGTTATTAACGTCGCACTGGAACAGCGTTCCATTGGCTACGGTCCGGAATAAGGTAATTTTTTAGTTAACGTCGTACTACAGCAACACAACGGGCTATTGACGACGGTCCGGAATCAGTCCCTTAAGGGAAAGATTCGAGGACAACACCTCGTAATTTTGAACCACGGTCAGATGACGAAGCAACATCTGAGCTGGCACCCCACTCTCCAAACTTCCACGCCAACCCAACGTGAGGACTTTCGGCCACGACAGATTTAAGGTGCACCAGCCGCCTCTACACCATACGTTTACAAACATCCATGCCCGGGCCCGGATTCGAACCAGGAACCTTCCGATCTAGAGGCTAACACCTTAACCACTATACCGGTTGGTCGGCAGGCTACGGTCAGGAATCAATCCTCGAGAGGATGATACACGTTTATTAAAATACCTACCAACCAAACTTCCACACCACGCCAACGTGCACTAGCCCCCTTTGTACACTAGTCTTTGGTTGGATTCGAACTCGCAACCCTTCGGTTGCTGATCCGATGCTCTACCATTCATCATCCGATTAGTCTGGTCCGCGATAGAAGGGGGATCAGCAAAGGGGTCTCGTGCACGTTAAATGTGGTCTGCTCAGGTCTCAAAATCAAGTGTCGTCCTCGGACTTTCCCTTAGGATTTGATCCCAGATCGTCGCCATCGCCTGTTATGTTGCTGCAGTGCGACGTAAATTAGAATACCATCTCAGAAACGATTTCGCCGACCAACCGGTATAGTGGTTAAGGTGTTAGCCTCTAGATCGGAAGGTTCGGGCATGGATGTTTATGAACGTATGGTGTAGCTGGTGCACCTTAAATCTGTCGTGGCCGAAAGTCCTCACGTTGGGTTGGCGTGGAAGTTTGGAGAGTGGGGTGCCAGCTCAGGTGTTGCTTCGTCACCTGACCGTGGTTTAAAATTACGAGGTGTTGTCCTCGAATCTCTCCCTTAAGGGACTGATCCCGGACCGTCGTCAATAGCCCGTTGTGTTGCTTTAGTACGACGTTAACTAAAATTACCCTTACCATTACCAGAAACGATTTCATAATTTTTTTAAAAGGTAATGGTAATTTTTAGTTAACGTCGTACTTGAGCAACACAACGGGCTATTGACGACGGTCCGGGATCAGTCCCTTAAGGGAAACATCCGAGGACAACACCTCGTCATTTTGAACCACGGTCAGATGACGAAGCAACACCTGAGCTGCCAACCCAACGTGATGACTTTCGGCCACGACAGATTTAAGGTGCACCAGCTACACCATACGTTCATAAACATCCATGCCCGAACCTTCCGATCTAGAGGCTAACACCTTAACCACTATACCGGTTGGTCGGCTTTTTTAAAAGGACGTTTTGTCACTTGGATGGCAGGTATTTTAATTAACGTCGCACTGGAGCAACACGACGGGCTATAGACCACATTCCGGGATCAACCCACGAAGTAATCCCGAGTCACGTGGTTGGTAACGCATTTTAAAGCTCCTATCAATAGCTGTCTACTGGGGATGCGACATCGACAGCAAAACATCGATGTTTTTAAAAATCAGTGTAGTAACCCCCCCCCCATTTCTTAAAACTGATTTAGTAACCTCAAACATTAATGTTCACCGGGGGAAAATTTAATTAGTCATTTGCCGTGTTTATTAATTTATAACCAAGACTTGTTTTTAAGTCAAAAATTTAAAAACAGTTAACGAATCTTTTATTTTTAAATTGAATAATATAAAAGAAAATAATTACAACAATTTGACATAGGTACTAACTATAAGTATAATTAGGTAGGTAAATAAATAATTAATAACCAACAATAATGATTGTTATCAACTTAGGGGGAACACAACTTATTTTTCATCTACTGTAAATAAAAATACTGGGGCCTGTAATTATTATATGCCTCAATATTTGTTATGTACAGTTTGTAAAAAAAAGAAGTTTGTTAACTTCTTTTTTCACTATCGATGTTAAATACATCAATGTCGCATACCTACTTTTCAGACCCTTCACCCTTGGCCACTTTGGTCTAAAAGTATGTTCAATTTACTGATTATAAAATTATGCTACTTGGTTATTTTTTTAAACTTTTATAGTGGTACTTCTATTTTAAAATATAAAACATCGACAAGTATAAACCTCGATGTTAAAAAACATTGCCTCCTATACATCAATGTTTTTTCCCCCCATAAAATATCGACATCCTACTGTCTACTAATATTTTACGTCTATACACAAGGGCTAAATAGTTTCTGAATGAATGTCTGGAACACCCCCTGCGCATGTTGAATCAAAAGCTTAGAAGTGGGTTTAGACTGACACAATGATACCAAATCTATTTTAAAGTCAGTCCATTCAAGAATAATTAACATTAGCATATGATGATTTTTTGTAACTGACATTTTTATGACAGCCAGATTTTTGTTATACTAACTTCTTGACTGAAAACGAACTCCTCTAATTTAGATAACTGTTAAGTTGACTAATATCCTTTTCTTATTCAAAACCTATTTTCTTCGATGCATCTAAATGAAATCGGAAAGTTGACAAAATATTACCTACATTAGTACTAGATTGGTTGAAGTTTTATGATGATATAGCTATATTTGGCCAAACGCCCATAATTCATGTATTGGATAAATAGGACACTTTTATGTGTTTTTTTTAAAAGAAACATTAGTTTTTGAAACATGTGATTCTGTTTGACCCTAATTATACCTATAACTTAAAAAGTTAGCATTGAAAATTTATTATAAGAATAAGATTTGCTGTCGATAGTATCACAAAAATGCTTATTTTTCGTAATTCAGGTCATTTGCAAGAAAGTTTTGTCCTGTTGTAATAATGAAAATTCAGGTTAAAATTGGCTGAATTCAGTCTCAAAACTCCTAAAAACCATACCAAAATAAAAATCCACAGATACCAGTTCGCAATTTTCTTTCTCGAGTCACTAAAGAGGAAGGAAAAAACAGCAAAGACAACTCACACATGAGGGAGTAAACTTTATTGGAGTTTTTCATCTTTTATTATAAAAGATTATTATGGAAACAGGTCAAATGTTAATGCCTTCCGAACATAAACTATCATACAGCAACCTTTAAAAGAAAAACTTGATGCATAAACATAAATACAACGTTAACAAATACTATTGTTACATTTGAGTCAGTGAGATAAGTTTTTATAAACTGATCGATAGAAAAAATTTCTTTTTCACCATGAATGCAGCTATTATCAAAATGAAACACATTTTACGACCAGAGGTCATTACAGATGAAGTTACGTTTCTGCATACAAAACGAATACAATAAACGCTTCATGAAATGCACTATGGACAAGCAGTCACCTAAATGGATAGGAGTGCTATATCGAGTGGAGGCAAGAAATGAAACTCGGGGGAACCATTAAGAACGCTCGAGCGACACGGAAGTACGAACAAAGGAATAAACTCTCGAGGATCGTTTTCCAAGCGGCCAAGTGCCGCTACTAGCAAAACAAAAAGCGGCTACGACACTCGCAAAATTAAGTAATAAAAGAAACAAGAGTGACACTCGACGTGAACGGAGAAGCAAGAGCTATTTCGCCTTAAACTAAATCTAAGGCGTCGCTGCCCGAGAATGCGACAGCATTAAATATATTTTACAGAAGCTGACATCTTCGCGATGTTAGGAATGTTCAAACTCAAGTTTTTTTTTTCTCGCCCCCCCCCCTTTTGCACACACACAATATATATATATTTATATTTTTTACAACTGGAGGAGATATAATTCAATGTACAATGTATCAAGCCCACTCAAACTCCAGGCCTTTCAACTTAAATCAATCAACAGACACGCACACATGCACTCGTAACACGGGGGTCGCGCGGCGCGCACCCACCGAAACACACGCAAAAGAAACGAAGACACGGAAGATAGAAAACACTTAAACACGTCGACGGCACACGAACGTCGTTGATTTCAACAGGAGAAAAAAATAATTACAAAGCCTCTTGGCTTGCATCCCGTTTCAAAAATATAGCTGTCTCCACGCATCCTGAGCACCTAATTTCCCCTACCGACGTCGAGAGGCTTCGACAGAACAAACGAAAACATCTAAAAGACAGCTCAGAGAACACTTTGCAGACATATGCCCAGTCACACGAAAATTGTAACTCGTTTATTTTTTTAATATCACAGTAGTATGGGTTTGTCGATACAAAAAGACACAAACAAAAAATAAGTTCATATAATTTTTTTCCCTCTCAAAACAATCAAAAACGACACTTGAAACATATCAGACGTCACTAACACATACACCTAATCGTAAAATAGTAACTCTAGACAGACCGAGGTTCGACACGGGGGCGTCTTCAGTTGCGAACGACGGTGGATTGCTGCTGCTGTCGCTCCACCTCCTCCACCAGCAGCGCCTTCTGGTGGGATGCGGGGGGCATTTCGGGCATCTTCTGCTTCAGGACGTCGTTTCCGAACCACTTGGCGAGGTTGACCGGGGACTGTCGACTGGTCGTCGGCTGGCCGGGCAGCAGGTGCTTCGGGTCTGAAAAGAACGTGCAAGAGTATTGGAACATTTGAATTAACGTCACACTGCAGCAATACAATTAGAGGACGTCCCAACGTAATTTGGAACAATCGCGGTCAGATGATGAGGTCAATCCCAAGTTGTGATATAAATAACTAAATATTAAAAAAAAAAAAAATGGTTTGAGATTCATGATGCCAGGGGAAAGTAGTGCAAAAATAAAACTGACAGAAAAAAAAGATCTATTAAGATGAACGATTCAAAATTGTGAGACAGCAATGATAACAGCACTAAGTAAAAGAAAAATTGTGCTAGATGTGCACATAAAATCTTTCAACGATCTGATATTGAAAATACCTGTATGCAATTAGACCCCATAGTGCATAAAAAGATGTTACAGTTGAACTCCAATTATCCAAATCAATTGGGACCAGATCTCATCTGGATAATAGGATAATTCACGAATGAAAAGGTTATTTCTTGGTAAAAAAATTTGCTTTGTTATGCAATGTAATTTAACGACCACAAAGAAAGACAATTTTATTTGCATTTTGCACTTGCATACTGTATTAAAACATATCATTGCTTGAACATATCGGTCAGTCAGTTGTTTCGCTGTCTTGACTCGTTTCGCGTTGCTAGATCTTGCATGTGCTTGAGGGGAGTAGCTGCAAAGGTTCACTCAGGCTGCCTGCCCATCTATTTTAGCACCGTTTCAAGGCACTCAAATGCCTTACTAGCCGACGGTCTCACGTCAGGTTGAGTGGCAATGCCTTAGTTATCATCTGGGTCATCAAGGAGTTCTTCCTCTCACTTTGAATGAGTTCATCGTCACCGAGAATTCAGAAACTAGGGTCTGAAGAATAACGCACCAGCCACTCTGAACATTCAGAAATGTTTATTATGTCCTCAATTGACACTTCACCGGTTTCGTCATTCGCCAACAAGAAACTTCGACAGAACGGATTTTGCCAATTTCTTTCTTTCTCCAATAGATCCAGATAATCGGTGATTCGGATAATTGGAATTGTACTGTATTTTAATTGTCACACGGAGCAAAATAACAGGCTATCGGTGAAAGTCAAGGAACGATCACAAGGGAAAAAACCGAGGACAACACCACGTAAATTTGAACAGGTTAGATGACAAGGCAATACCTGAGCTGGCACACTACTCTTCAAACTACCACATCAAGCAAACCCAATGACATTTGAGACCACAACAGATTTAATGTGCACCAACCCCCTCTGTACACAATGGTCTTAGTTACGATTCGAATTCGCGACCCTCCGCTTGCTAATCCGATGCTCTTCAAGCAACCGTAGACCCCCCATAAAACCATTTTAAGAGAAGTATAATGCTGATGGGGTGCAGAGTATGAAAAGATAGTCGTAGTATTTCTTAAAAGATTCTTTCGCAATTAGAAAACACTTGAAATGAAGTCACTTGTTAAGAACAAATTAAGAAACACTGTACAACAAGCAAATGCTTTAGTAAGAAATAGCACACTGAAACTTCGATTGGTTAATCGAATAGACGGATAACAGATAAAACCAATTGCATGCAAACAAAAAATTCACGTTTATGAACTGGAAACACTGTACACACATGTATTTTATTTAACAGAAACAAATCATCTACAGTAAGTACATATTGTTGTGTGAACTTATGTCACACGCACTCCACCGCTCGGCAGTAAAGCAAAGATGAATTTTCGCGGCAATCTGCCTACTGTACATAGAGAACGTACTATTAACTTTTAATAACGGACTGACGGTTAATCGAAGTTCCACTGCACTCAGGATCCCCTGAATATAGGTGTGAATACTGTCCAATTCAAAATTTACAACTACACAGAATTCCTTAACAAAATTTCACTTGGTTCTTCTCTAAAATTTTACATTGAACCAGCTCTATGTAATCATGCAGTTAAACTTCAAACACACTGAGGACACTCAAAACATGTCTAAGAATTTAAAGGTTTCAACCCTTTTAAATGAGAATTTTTTGTCAAATTCTAGTACATTTTGAAGAGTATAAAGTTAAATACATTAAATGCTCTATTTTACATTCATTAGACAGTGGGAGTTTAACCCTCCTGGAGGTTGTTTTGACGAGGTGCCTAGCCACAAAAGCAAAAATTTTCAGATTTTGATCTTGTCACCATCAAAAATATCAGAAATATATTGACGACAAGATACCTTGCCACAAACAAAATTGGCCAGACCTTGATGGACCAGATACCTCGTTGTAACCACTTGGAGGGTAATAAAAAAATCTGGGGATTTCAGCAGGTTAAGTTCAAAAAGCATGGTACAGTGAAACTTCAATTAACCAGTCCGTTGTTAAAAGTCAATTAATTAAAGATTAAAAGTCATCAGTACTTAAACACATACATACTGTAATCTATGTACGGTAACCAGATTGCGGCGACGAAATCATGCTTGCTTTACTGTCGAGGTGCCAAGAGTTTTCGACTATTTTAAAATTTGAATATGTATTTTAGAGTGTAAGTTCATGTAACACGTTGTGGTCATGGTGGAAAAAAAAACCAACCCCTCTTTATTCAAACAATTTAAACAGTTGAGAAAATTCAAAGATGGCATTTGACAGGAACCTTTAACGTCTTCTATAAATTCAAATGCATAAAATTTGCGTAAGGGGCCATCTTCATACTAAATTGAGGACAAACTTCATAATTTCTAATTGGAACCCCTTAATTCGACACACAGTTTTGAATCTATATCAATATTCAACTTCAGATACCAAATTTCATGTCATTGGGTCTTAACGTTTCAAAGTTACGAGGACAGAAAGATAGGGGCTCCTAATGATAAATCTTTTTAAGACTTTTATGGACATCTTCCTAAATAATATTTCTACAGCTAATATTTTGTACCATGCTACTGTTAAAACAACCCAAAAAAAATCCACCTAAAATTAGTTTATAGTATGCAATTAAATTAATGTTTGAAAATGTTTTGAATTGCAACCTTATTACATTTTTATGGAAATCAATTCAAGACTTCTAGTATGGTCATGCAAAATTCCAGCTAATTCTGATTATTAGTTTTTGAGCTACATTAAATTTTCCTCATTATTGCGATTTTAGGAAGCAGCCCAGTTTAAAAAGCATCCGACAAACCTCGGATAATGATTCTTGAATCGTTTGCACTTGCATAGTACATATAATAATGTAATTCTTTAATCGTTTGTACTTGCGCAGTAAATATAAATATTCTTAGATTGCCGAAAAATACGTTTTAAAGTGTTCAAATTTGAAATTCGGGTAGCAATAACTAAATCAATATTGATCTATGAATAGCGACTTCTTATTTCGAGATGGTACCTGAAATTTGCACCAATTTTAGGATTAAATATCTCGCGAAATAAAGGTAAAGTCATGAAATTTCATGTTTAGACTAATTTAATGATGAAGAATCTGATTATGGTATAAAAATGAAAGAATTTCTGTTGTTTGTGCAAATTTTGATATGATAACGTCCCTTATGCAACTTTTTTTGGATTAAAATTTGTAGAGGATGTTATTCCTGATTGAACAATACCTTTAAATTTGCTCTAGCATGAGTAGTGCTAAAAAAAGGAGGCGGTTCGGGTTTTTCTCTTCTGCAAGTACAACAATAAAAAAACTACATTTCCTAGTCTTTTCCAGACCATTCTGTGTAATTTAAATATCAAATTTGAATTACATACCCCGATTTCCAGGAAAGCCACCGACCACTTGAGCTTGAGCTGCAGTGACTTGATTCTGCGAGTTCATGAGGAGATGTTGCAGTGCAGCCGGGTGTAAACGCTGGGATTGAGCCAAAGCCTGTAACTGCCGACTGTCGATTGCACCACGTTGCATTTGCAGTGCAGCAACTTGACCCAAGTGACTCAGCGGATTGATGGAACTGCTTTGTGCTACAATCAGGGTAAGAGATTATAAATACCATTTGAAGACTTCATAACAGTAGCTTGGTGATGAAAATAGAAAAAGTAAAAGAATTGGCGTCGGAATCTTATAGCCCACCGTTTCAGGTCCAAAAATAGAGTTTTGCAACATTGTATGCATTTCTGGCAGTATCTCAGTGTTCCCACTCTATTTCAGGAACAGAATTTCCAGGATTTCCAGACACATTTTTACAAAATTCCAGGTTATACTTAAGCAATTCAAGATATTTTAAAGATGAAAAACCAAGAAATAATTTAGCATTCAATAGCCAATAATAAAAACTCTAATTTAATAATTATACACTGTAATAATTAATATACAAGGCACAAGTAAATTTGCATTAAAATAACTTATTCAAGTTGTACTTCAATTTAAGCAAGTGGACAAAACAAATTTTTTACCTGTTAAATATTAGCAGTATCTTTAAAATCAAGTGAATAGTTATATTCATAAAATAAAATTATATGAAACTGTATGAATAATATTCATTATTTTTCACCAAAGCATCTGAGAAACAATGATCAATCATTTTCCAGGTCATTGAGGCAATTTTTCAGCTTTTGGACGAAAATTCGTAATTTTATTTGATTTCCCCCGACTTTTTAGGACAAAATTAAATTTCCTGCTTGTTTCATACAAATTTTATACACGTTTTCCCTGACCCATGGGTATTCTCCTATCTAACTCCACCCACTGAAAAAGCCAGTTTCCTTTTCCCTAATGTAAAACACAAATGGGGCGATTTTGTCTCTTAAGTTGACAATTCAGAAACGCCTCTTACAACAGAAGGTAAGTAGGTATTTTAGTTAACGTCACACTGGAGCAACATAACGAGCTACTGGCAAAGTTCACATGACTGAAATAGATAACCTAGAGCTCAATTTGCATTCCTCAAGATTACAATACTATATCTGTACAATGAATTGACAACGGTAGAATATTAAAATAAAAAATTAATGCACTTTATAGGTAAAATTGTAATTGGTTAAGCCAAAACAGCAAAGGCCACAAATCAAATCGAGCAGCCTGTATTCTATAGCTCGCAATCAGAAAAAGAGGTACCTACCATATTCCACTGCTTTACAATCAAAATCTCACAACACTTAAAACCACAATTTTTCAGGAAAGAATAAACTAAATGCCAAATTGCAGACTAACTATGATTTAAAACTCACCAATAGGCTGGTAGATTAATTTAAATTCTGAACACATTACAATGATTATCCGCCTATTATGCCTTGCTTATCACAATTTGTTTTCTGCAGGTTCGTATCAGCAAAACTTTTAGTGCATTCTTACCCCTCATAGGGTTTTGCACAGAATTTCTAAAAAGCGGATAGTTGCAAGATTTAAAATTCTCCAATAGGCTGGGTCAAATAATTTTAATTTTGAACAAATTACAACGATTACGTGTCCATAATGCCCTGCTTACTTCAAGTTGTATTCTGCAGGTTTACATAAACAAAATTTAACTTTTATTGCATTCTTACCTCTCATGGGGTTTTGCACAGAATTTCTAAAAAGCGGATAGTTGATGTTGGAAGAAGGTACGTTGCCAGCCGAGGCAATGTTCACAGGTCTAATGAGGCTGGGGTGGTGAGGGTTGAGATTAGGAGGTGGCCTGTTGAGTGCAGCATAGGTGGCAGCCATTTGCAACTGCTGGGGCATGGCAGTGACATTTGGCTGCTGCTGCCGAGCCATCTGGGACTGCCAGGTGTATTTGCCAAGAGAATCGAAATTGGGATCCACATCGTGTACATTGTGAGCTGGAAAAAGAAAAGGCACTATACAATCAGTGTATGCGTCATGAATACATTTTGTGCTTGGTTTGGGTTTTAAGATGCAAGATCCAAAAGTGGACAAGCACAAGACAGTAAAATTAGGAAATATGTCTAACACTTTGGACCAATTACCATACCTACATTAAAACAGAAATGCAGTGAATAAAACCAAGTGATATACATAAAAGTTAAATACAAAGGTAAAATTTAAACCACATAAAAATAATTTAAAACAGTATTAAAAAAAAAACCAAGACAGGGTATTCCCATCTTAGATGATAAAATGTTATGGAATTCAATTAAAAATATTTTTAATTACACGTGGTAAAAATCATGGTGCATGAATGATGGGGAAATCTAAAAAGTTATGCACGGGGAGGTTGCCCTATCAGGTCGGATAAAATAGGCAATGAAGTTAAAAAATTGCAGATAAAAATGTCAATGTTAATAGAGGTAATTTCGCATTTCACCTGTCCGGTGTGGTCTAGTTATATTAGAGCAGATAGAGTTAACATGAGGCCAACTGAATTGCTAGTCAGCACCTAAGGTTTCAGTACTGGATGTTGGAATTCATAAGTTATTTGAATATTTAATGTATACAAATATAATAGTCTATTTTAACTGGCTTACAATTGGCTTGGACTTATGCACTTGAAATCAATTTCAATGCATAAGTTCATAATAAAGCAAAAAACAAACACAGCCAGTCAAAACGTTTGGTTGATTGTTTTGAAACTTTATGGTGCAAGGGCTACATTTGACCAAGCAGTGCCAAACAGAGGATGGACATCATTAAGTAATCAATGAGAGAGGAAAGAAAGCAAAATGAGAAGCCAAGGGTAAAAGGATTGGCTGCTTCAAGGTTTATGGTACAAGTTTTGTACACTGCCAAGTTGCACCAAACACAAGTCAGACAATTTCAAGCAAAATGAAAGCATAAAAAGGTCACTTGACACCTGACGTACCCAGGAGTGCGACACCAGTGCTTACTAAAGACAATAAATCCCCCCATGGGTGGGTAATTAACCTCGCACTGAAGCAACGCAATGGGCTACAGGTGACAGTCCGGAATTGACCCCCCGAAGGGAAATATCGAGGACACCAGGTAATTTTGAACCAGTCAGATGACAAATATAAATCCCATGGGAAAATAAAAGATCACTAAAGTACCTGGGGTTTGAGAAGCCCACACCCGAAGATGTGCCCCAAGGGCATGAAATAGAGGACAGATCATTTGGTTAATTTGAGCCAGTTTGGAAACTCTTCGATTATCTGTAAGATCAGGGTTAAATTGCAAACGGATTAAATAAGTGTGTGAACCCGAGTTTAAATACAATTTTGAATATTAGATTTAAATCACATACTTGACAAAGATGAGGACCCAGTCTCTACTCACCTTGGTTAGAGCCAGGTAAAAACGGTTTGTTGTGAGGGACTGTTTTATTTGAGATTCCTGTCCTGGAGAGATCGCTGTTCAGAGGTTGACTCATTCCCACCTTGACGATAGGTCGGCCCTGACTGGGCATTCCAACAGAGTTCATGACCCCGTGGATGGATCGCTGCTGAGACAGTGCTTGCCCGTGGACAGCCCGCGGAGCCTGGTGCACACCACCCAAATTTTGTTGGTTGAACTGACTGTTGGTACCACTGCCGAAGTTGGGTTCGGAGGATGTCGAAATTCCCATGCTCGCCATTGTGTTCATTTTCTGGTGAATCTGAGACGCTTCCGACATTCGGATCTCATTGGAGCCTGTTGGGAGTAACAAAGCACACAATTATTCTTAATTCAAAAACTATGGGATTCATGTTACTTGTGTAGCTGGGAACAAAGTATAAGAAAGCTGTAACAAAATGACACTAGAAACATTGCAGTTTTTATTCCCTCCACCAGATTGTTTTCAAAATAAACTTTACGAAAGTTTGTCATTTAGATTCATTTTGTAACAGTTGCTCAGTTTTTAAAACCTATAGCTTTGAACAGAAGATTAGAAGAATCAGATTCAATTTAATTTAAAGGGGCTGAAAGAAAATGATCCGAGACATAAAAAACCCTGTTCCTGTATATTTTGTTCAATATACTCGGTGATTTTTAAAAATTTACATTAATTCTTCCACATTGCGGGTGAAATTTACTGTTGAGTAAATTAATTTTATTTTTAGGAAGGAAAATGCAGTTAAATTAAACAATTTGATTGTGTCAGCACAATGTTTTAAATGAACATTATGGGTACTTCATAAGATTTTCTATGAATACAATTAAAAAGATAACAAAATTCATGCAAATTTAAAAAAAAAAAAAAAAAAAAAAACAGTTTTCACGAATATTTATGGTTTTTTTAAATATAAAGATTGAAAAAACAGAAAAAGAACTCTCTATGCAAACAAATAAAGATCCTTTTCATTTTTCAAGCATGAAAATTTCCATTCTCGAATTTTCATCACACAAAAATGTCACATGTGTCTAAACTTAAAATCAATTAAAAATTGTAATGACAAGCTGAAAAAGGAATTGCATAAATTGATTTTAATACCATGCATCTTAGACCTTTCTAATGAAATAAAAATGTAACTAGACAATAAGGAATATACGAGTCAGAAGTAGACTACAAGTACAGAAAATATATTTATATTGGATCTTTAATACATTACTGGAATATTTCTTCTGGTATTTGAATACAATGTCCGAGTTAGTTTGTTGAGTTTTATAGTGCAAGAGTTTTATACCTATTCGTTCATGCTGCACCAAACATAAAACTGAAAACATCGAGTGATGGACCCACGAGGAAAGTTTTACGAATACACACAAGAGAGAAGTACTTGGATGCCAGAAAGCAAAGATCCACAGACACGTGCAGTCAGCCGTCGGGAAATATCCTTTACCTAGCTGTAGGTTTAGCGCTGTCAACATCGACATCGTAGGACCTCTTCCCTCATCGAGAGGATTTTGCTACCTACTGACGTGCGTAGACCGTTACACCCGCTGGCCAGAAGCATTTCCCATGATAGACCAGACTGCCGAAACTGTTGCTGAAACGTTTTATACCGGATGGATTGCACGTTTTGGTGTTCCTGAACATCTTGCGACGGATCAAGGACGTCATTTCGAGAGTGACCTGTTCCGTTCTCTAATGAAGTTCATCGGTTCACAGAAAGCCAGAACAACGGCTTACAATCCAGCATCCAACGGTATTGTAGAGCGTTTTCATAGGCAATTGAAAAGCTCTATAAAGTGCTACGCTTCGACCAGATGGACGGAGTTGCTGCCGAACATTCTCTTAGGAATCCGATCCTGCGTGAAGTAAGATCTTAGTGTTTCATCTGCAGAGCTGGTTTATGGAACAATTTTCAGACTTCCTGGAGAATTTTTCCGGACGACAGCAGTTTCCGATTGGCCGCCACGCCTAGATTTCCTACGACGCTTAAGAGAACAATTCCGGCAAGTGAAGCCCGTTCCAACGTCCCAACACGGAAGCAAGGATATCTTTATACATAAAGATCTGATGACTTCTTCTCACGTGTTTGTCCGACAAGACATGGTACGGAAACCACTACAGCAGCCCTACGAAGGTCCATTTCCTGTGATAGCACGAAACGACAGATTTTTTACGATTCAAATCAACTGCAAGAAGACCAATGTCATCATTAATCGTTTGAAGCCAGCTTTTTTTCATGTCGACATCACCTCCTCTACGACCAGCCAACAGTCAATTTTGCCTGAGACGTCAAAGCCTGATGTGAAGGCCCGGTCCGGTAGGAAAGTACGATTTGTTGTGCCCTATCAAACCTAAGTTTCCAACATCGTATCGTCTCATCGACTGGCGGGGGAGTGCTGTGGTGTTATGCAAATTAGAGACCACTTCAAGAAACTTAAGATGTGCGCATGCTGGGTCATGCGTTCACGCTTTAAATACCTCAAGCTGTTCTTGAGATTTCAGTTTCACAGTCTCGTAACCACCTTTGTTAGATTATACTTTGTTAATGTATTTAATTTGTTAAGATTTAATAAATGTTAAGTTTAATTGTTTTCAGTCTAAATTATAACTAAGCAACCGCACCGCCGTGGCTAAAAAACTATGAACATCATATACGTTGCCAGGTATGCACATCAGTAGCCTTGGTTTAAGAGCAAAATGGGAAACAAGTGGCCTTACCAGGAAATTTATTTCCATTTTGTTGTTGGCCGCCCTTTTGTTCCTTGATTTCTGTTTTCTCAGACTGGATTTTTCTCATCACCGAAGTGGGTGTAAATGCAATGGTAGGACTAAGACCCTAAGAGAAGAAACGAGTACAATTACATCAACTGAAGTCGAAAAGCAACATGTTTAAAACAGATATGAATAAGCAAAAACAAACCTTGAGAGGAGAAGCAGCCATTCCATTTTTGTTTGAGGAGACAGGAGAGCTTCCTCTGCAAGAAACAGTCAATTTAAAGGGTGGACTTTGCACAAGAATCAACTTATTTTCAGTCAAAAAGTTTTGAATCGTGTAAATAAAATGCCTTGCAATGTAAGGTTAGGTTTTTAATAAACAGCGTAATGGAGCAACACGAAGGGCTATCGGTGACAGTCCGGGACCAATCCCGAAGACAACGCCATGTAATTTTGAACCACGGTCAGATGACGAGGTCTCGCCTAAGTTGGCACTTTCCAAATTTCTACACCATGCCATTTGAGGTCACGAAAGATGGAACATGCACCAGTCCGTGATCAATCCCCTAAGGGAGATCCAAGGTAATTTTGATTTATTCGACACCACGGTCAGATGACGAGGCAAAACCTGAGCTGGCACCCCACTCTCCAAACTTCCACAACAACCCAACGTGTGGACTTTCGGCCATAACAGATTTAAGGTGCACCAGCCGCCTCTACACCATACGTTTACAAATACCCATGCACTGACCCGGATTCGAACTAGAACCTTCTGATCTGGAGGCTAACACCATAACCACCAAACCGATTAGACTGATTACAAGAAAGTAGCCTGGATAAAAATTTCAGAAAGTTTGAAGCCTGTTGTGACAAAATATTGTAATTTGAACTTCATTTGACTGTATCTGTTCTATGCATAAAATTGAACAGTATTTATTTTTAGAGTTCTAGGTTTGGGAGCAGTGAAGTATCAAAAAGTTGAGTTTTTCAGTGAAGTTCATGAAAAGCACTGGCACCTAAACTACATATGGAGCAGATACTTTGCAGTTTTGACGTACATTATATAAAAATTTCATCAGAATTGTGCATGTGAAAATGTGGGGAGGGTGGGGCAGGAACACCTGTATTACTTAACATGGAATGACTTAAAACAAATTGAAAACCTATATTCTCTTGTGATTGGAACCAAAATCAAGCAGCAAGTTCACGATACAATTTGACTAACAGATTAGTTAAAATATATTAGTAAAAGTAAAGAGGGAGAAAAACAAGGATATGCTGTTCCAAAACATAAAACGTCTCCATCTTTTCGATCAGCAGTGTACCTTATTTCTGTAGTCAGTTATAAGGGATAGAATAAAGTATGAACATTAAGCCAACAGCTGATAATCTTATTTATAGATTTACAAAAAGAATGCTGTTTCCAATCAAAGCTTTCAAAGGCAATACTTGAGAATATACAATGAATTGAGCTAGTTCTCATATTACACAAATCGCTATAATTAGCAAATAAAAATGCCAAAAGTGAAAAATTGATCTTGCTCAGTAGGTCTTTCCTATTTGGTAACATTTAAGATGGAAATTTCAGTAATGGACCTGGGAATTTATTTTATGCATTTTGAAACTCCATTTTTTCTCTACTTTGAGAGAAACGTTAACAGATTAAAATAAATTGTAAGTTAAAGATGCAAACAGAAGTCAAGTGAACGTTCATATTGACCTCTGGGCTTCTTGCCTCTTGCGAAAATTCTCTTTCTGTTCCTCGAGTTTTCGCTTGATCAGAGCGTTCTGCAGAATGGACTGCGTATGAACTGCAAGCTCCTGAGGAGAGGGAACACGCTGCAAGGCAGGATTCTGAAAACAGGATTCAATATTTAAAGCCACTCAAAACTAGTACTAATTTATCTATGACAAAACCTGGGAATACAGAAACTTCAAGATCCCATTGTGAGCATTTGGAAATCAGATTTTCCATCACTCACCTACTCGCTCATTTCCATTCAAAAACAAATTTAAAGTTGCCTTTAAATTATATGTAAATTACATTGTTTTTAGACGACTTTATAAACACAACACTTTAATAATTACCTTTAAAATAAAGTTATTAAATGTGAACACATCTGAGCTGTACCAAGAAAACTACCAAGTGTTTGGATCACAAAGTCTTAAATGTCTTTCAAATGTAAAGAAATGAAAAACCCCATTGAAAGATAGTCCAAGATCAATTGCAACACTGGGTATTAGCATATTTCACCCATATCCACTTTGCTCGTTGCAAAGGTAGATATTTTAATTAACTTCCCACTGGAACGACACAACGAGGGATAGATCCGAGGACAACGTCATTTGAACTACGGTTAGATGACAGGTTGCAAAGGATGTTTTCCAATACTGCCAAAGATATGAATCTAAGTTTTGAGAGAGGCAGTCTTTACATGTTACAAACATTGTTGCAAAAATGCAGCTATCATTTTATAATACTTGGGCACCAAATCAAGTGTTTGCTCTTGAATAAATATTGAACTCAAATTCATTAATAAAACAAGTTAGTGTGACAAGAATGATGGGCCATACAGGCCACCTCAGTCTTACTATGTATAAGGCAATTTCCTATCAAAAACTACACACGGTTGATAACTATTTTGGCCTAACTTTCAAGATCACAGCCATGCGTTTTATTTCAGTCCTCGTGATGGTATATGTTGTTGAGTCTAAATAGGCATTTTCCCATTATTAGTAACTAGACAGTGCGTGGCTAGCCCGGCGTTCACAAACCAACACTACGGGCAACGCCGACTTGCAAGGTATTAATCTGGTGTAATATTTTCCGCAGATTGCAAATCCGTTGAAATTTTCAATCTATCTTTAACGATTCCTATATTTTTATGAAAACAAACTTAACAATCCCAGTCAAAATGTTTTTTTTTCTGCTCTCATTTGCTCAAATGGAATAAGGCAGGAAAGGTAATCTTTTTCTTTTTATTTAACACTAAGGGCAGAAGATGCAATCTGTTTATTTTTGGAAAGATAAAGTTCACGGTGACGTCACAATCTCTCTTGCGAAAATAAAAGATATATTCAATTAAAAAATTATTTAAAGAAAATCATATTTTTAGGCATCGATCTAAAGTGAAATTTTCCGCAAATTTCAAATCCGTTGAAATTTTTACTCTACCTTTAACGGTCTAGAGATAGAAAAAAGAACTACATAACTAAAGTTAAAACTGTTTTTATCCTCTGCTGGAAAATCATTCCTCTGCGCAAAATGAAAGCGGAAACGAAAAAAATTAATTTAGAATATGATCTCTTTAATCAACACCTTCTATAGCAGGTGTTGCTTCTATGCCGTTGCATTCAATAATGATTAAATTTCATTTTAAAATGTTCTAGATTGAATTTTAAAACTTGCCTCAACCCTAAAATTGCAAAAAATTTGGACTACCTGTGTGCCAAATCCTATTTTTCTGTAAGTGCAATAGATTTGTCAGGACTTTGATCACAAGAAACAAACACTTTCCTTTTATAATATTAGAGATTTTACAAAGCTTTTATATAATTGTTTTGGCTTTGACTACAACCTTTGACTTTACCAATGATATTAAATAATTTTGTTCTTAATCTTACCCCCTTCGTTTCATTGTGACACTATCGGATGAAAGCACTTCAAAGCAAAACCTGAGTATTTCCTTAAGAAATTACCTGCACTTGAAGCGTGTTGGAACCAACTGAATTCTGGGCCATGGCCTGAACTAAAGCAGCAGGATGAATGGGTGCAGGAGCATGACTCAATGCTGGGGGTTGTTGACCAAACACTAAGAGGGAAAAAGACAAGTATATTACTGCACAATCACTTACAAATAAAAAAAAATAATCAAGAAATGATGGACTGAAATATATTGAAGATGTAATCTAAAAACTGATTTGATAGATGTGTTGAAAAAAAGAACAGAAAGTTCTCTGCTTCGAGTCTAAGTATTTCAATTATTTTAAAGTTCCAATCTGATATGTCGTCACTTCTTATTATTGTGTTAATAATTAATTCTGTGTTAATGTCTAGCACTCTACTTTATAATAATTGAAGTTGCAGATGTTGAACTCATCCTTGGAATACTCATAACACAAAAAATATAAATCTTCAAGAAGAATAACTATTTGCATCCGATGCTTGCACAGAAAGGTTTGTGAGAAAATTGTGGAAGCTGTGGAGGGAAACATTTTTATACCCAGGCTTTAAACTGTTATTGATTGTAACAGTTATTAAGGTAATAACGGCATAATCATAAAGTGTTAGTACATTTATATAAGGTGATGTGGTATGATGGCAAGTATGAAATAACATTTATACAATCAGTACAGGCTATATGGTCACCCTCTTATAAGGTCAAACCACTTTTTTGGTCAGTTTTCTAAAGTCCAGTCTAACTTAATAGGGAACGCATGTTCAAATGCATTGCTTATATAGTAATTTTATTTTCCTAGTTATCGGTTATAAGGTCGGATTTTTATCTTTTCAATGAGGTTATCGGTTTCTCCTTTTTAAAAAATAGTAATTGTTGTAACATTTCTTGAAGCGGGGAGCAACACAGGGAAATGACCCGAAGAAAAGAAAAAAAAAAAAGTCTTTTTGCGACCCCGGAGATGTTTTGAATTTACGCCTTTACTTCTCTCTCCCCCCCCCCACTTCTCCTTTGTGTTGAATCATCGTCGGCGTTACCCACCCTCAATTCTCTTCCTCCTCAAGCACAATAGGTGGACATCTGTTTATTCGCCAAAGTTATCTCTTCCTGTTTGAAAAGTACATTGAAATTGAGACAAGCCATTCCAAAGAAAACAATAATTAAATTCCATTAAATTAATTTTAAAATGTTCTAGATTGAATTTTAAAATTCACTGCAATCCAAAAATTGCAAAATATTTGGACTACCTGTGTGCTAAATCCCATTATTGTTAAGTGTAGATTCGTAAGGACTGTGATAACGAAAAACAAAGACTTCCTTTTATAATAGTAGAGATAAGTGCATTTAATATGAATGCACGTACATATGCGTACACATATAAATTTCACTAAAAATATAGTGCATATTTCTTGCTGTAATTTTTACTTCGCAAATTAATTCTTAAAATGTTCTCAAAAGTTTAATTAGTTATTTATGAGCACTATATTCTGATAAATGAATATAATCCTGCCATAATTAAATAGTGTAGTATTGTTCCACATATATGGTCACCCCACTTATATGGTCTGATTTTTCTGGACCGCTGAGCCGACCATATAACTGATACTGACTGTATTAGTAATCAATCACTTGATTAATGAAATCTTGTAACATATTGTCATTTTCATAGGCTAACATCATTGAATTTGTGTAGATTTTTAAACATACTTTATATTTCAAAGCATAAATTTGTTGCTTCATTCTTCAATAAGAAATTTCTTGACGCTTTCAGATGTGAAATTTAAAGTGAGATTAAAATATTAAGGTATTTGAACACGTTCAATACCCTTTTTTAAATGTGGCATAAACATTTTTTTAATATTTTTATATTTAGTGTTATATTTAAAATATATATTAATAATTTTGTAAAAATGATAATTATAAATGAAATTTTAAAGAAATTTGTCAAAAACTTCAAATATGCTTCAAGAAAATATATTAAAACCCATTTGAAAAATGTTGCTTCAGAAATAAACTAAATTCATTTTTCTAGGGAATGAACTAGAATCAAAATGATATTTAAATAAACAAAACTTTTACAAGCGATGAAAATAGGAATACAAGATTTTTGATAGTTTTACAGTTCTATTTATAAAAAAATGGCCCTAATTAATTTTTTTTTTAACTCAGCCTAATTATTCTAGTTCATTCCCTAGCCATCATTACATAGACAAGTTCTCAAAGTTTTATGAGAATCCATCATATAACATTTGAAGTGAGGAAATAATGCATAAATATCAATTTAGAGTAAAAATAGTTTGAAGTGTATAATTTGCTTTCTCTTGCTTTTACGGTTTATGTAAACAAATTTGTTCTTCCTTTCTCTTTAAAAATGTTCACACTACTTCCAAAAGAGAAACCATTTGAACATTTAAGAAAGCTTTTGAAAATTACATTTGCAAAGAAAGTAAATTTTAAAGTTAAATTTTGACAGGTTTATGTCTTTTAAATGGCCACTTTCTTTGTTTTCCATACCTACTTCCGTTTTTTCTGCCTTGATTAAAATCTTAATATCTCTGTAACTAATTAACTTAGAGTATTTATTTGATTTTCCTCTATCAAATAAGATAAACTTTTTTTGGAATTTTCGGTCAAAAATGACATTTTTAACGTGTTTGGATACTTTAATTAAAAAAGGGTAATGGTAACATTGCAACCGACGGATAGGTAGATAAAATTATCTATGTGAAGTTTAAAATTCCAATGAGGAATAAAAGTTTAAACAGATTTAGATTTTCTCCCACTGCGTTGCAAGTTTAAAATCGTTTAAAGGTCGACGGTGTTGGTTAATAACCGGACAGTCGATTGAAACGTGACAAACGGTAAAAGACCACACGCACATTACATTACAAAGGGGCACTCTATCCAGATAAAAAATGCTTGCGAGAAGGGTAGAACAAAGGACATCCGAAAGAAGCCAGCGAACTATACATACCGAGGGGGGATGGTATGCGTCCTTGATTCTGAATGGCAGAGCCGATGGCTTCCGTGGGTAAAGGCGACTGACGAGGACTGATCCCCAAGGTAGGAAGAGCCAGCGTCTGTTGAATGGGGATTTCTTTGGCAGATGGACACCGGCGCTGCTGCACAGGTTGTAGGACATTGCTCTGATTCAGATTGTGAACTGGATGTTGCTGTTGTTGTTGCTGCTTTAACATGGAAGACAACAGTTCCCTTTGTCTTTGATACTGAAGGACAGCTACAAAAACAATAGGCTCTTTTAATCTCAGTGGTAGAATTAAACTAAGGGCTCCGACTATTGTTTCGATTCTTTCGTTTGTAGGATGTTGAAGGCACAAACAGAGTGACATCGGTAAATAACATGATTTATTTTACAAAAAGAAATCATTCAAAATATAGTCTGTCCCTTGTACTGATGTTCAACCACTCGAGAATTGAGATTCATGTGCAATTTTTAAAGTATAAACGGTAATGGTGTATGTACTAGACGGAAAATCATGAGACAAGTTGATTGGTTTTATGGGTCAAGGGACCATGCTGTGCCAAACACAATAGCAAGTAATAGAGACTCACAATGAAAACTTTACTGACACAGAAGTGAGAACTCTAAGGTCGCTAGCGCAGTGGGCATACCTATTGTGCTACGATGGCCCGAGAGCAAGAGGTGAGATTTTTTGAATGGATGGTTTTCATTCTGTATGAATATATTCCTTAACTATTCTGTTAAAAAGTAAAAACACAACTGTCTGAAGAAATTTAGTTGCAGCTGAGGTTTATCAAATCGTACAAAATTAAGCATTTTAATTTATGGTGCACTTGCAGAAACTAGAAATGTGATGGTTTAGAAAATGTAAAGAACATACGAGGACCATACATTAATCTTTCTCAAAATGTAGTGTACAATTCAGAACATATAAAACAAGAGAAATATATTCAACTAAAATAAAGGCCACAGGAGACTAAATAAGTTGAAGCTCTCAAAACTACGTTACCAATTTTACTCATTTCTTAATCTTTTGCTTATTATTTTGAATTTCATTTTTCATGTGTAAAACGAAAAGACAAACATATTTAGAACCTGTAACTCTCAACTTTGTTGGGAATTAAATTCCAAAAACAGGTTGCTGTTGTAAGTTCACCCCATTCAATCACGTTTTTTGCAATTATACTTGTAGAATTCAGGAAAGAAATGGGTAGTATTTGAAACAATGCTTCACTTTTATAAAAACAAAATTAATTCAAAACTTCGGGTCCACGTAATGAAATTATTAAAGAAAATTATATCCTTGTATTTTTCACAATTTGTAAGATCCAAAAAGATCCATTGGTTTATGGCACAGGAGCCCTATTTTGCCAAGCTCCATCAAACACTGCACACATCAAGGAAATGGACACTTTTTCTTCTGAACAAAAAAATTGACAATAAGATTTAACAAGAATAGGTTGAAATGCCACTTTTAATTAATGATTTGACCAAGTTGCACCAAATGTTAAGTAAATGGACATACAAATGCAAGGAAAGTTTTAACGATACAGAAGAAAACTTACCAAGGTAGGAATCAAACCTGACAATCAAGCCATGCTGTTAACAACTTACTAGAGTAGTAGGCTAACCCGGTGAGCTATTGACAACCCCAAAGGGCAGCAAGATTATCATTTGAAAGATGATAGAGTTTGATAAAAGGATCATATATGGCCAAGCTGTACCAAATATCAAGTAAATAGGTAATTTTAATTAATGTCGTACTACAGCAACACAACAGGCTATTGAAGATGTACTGGGATCAACCTCTTAAGGGAAAGATCGAGGACGACACCACATAATTTTTAACCACGGTCAGATGATGAGGAAACACCCGAGCTGGCACCCCACTCTCCCACACCAACCCAACGTGAGGACTTTAGGCCATGACAGATTTAAGGTGCACCAGCCGTCGACATACGTCCTCTACACCATACACTTACAAACATCCATGTACTGACCCAGATTTGAACCTTCCTATCTAGAGGCTAACACCTTAACCACCAGACCGGTTGGTCAGCTCAAGTAAATGGAGACAGCTGTCAAGGAAAGCTTTACTGTGGCACAGGAGAGGTAGGTATTTAATTAACCTTACACTGGAGCACACATATTTAATACTAAGGCCACAACATATTTAGTGCACCAGCCCCCCTACTTGTACACGATGGTCTTTTGGATTTGAACTCGCAACCCTCCATGACCCAGAAGAGAAGTGCACAGGGGAGGAATTGAACCTGTGCAGACTACAGCTCGCAAGTTTTGCAAGCAATTGGCAAACTCAGAGCCACATAATTGGGAAGAATCCTAGGATTGATTTGATTAGTCCAAGGTCAAATACTACGTGCAAATCCCACTGGGAAGGGGGCAATACAAGACACACATATGCCCCCTAAGAATTAACTTTCCCTGGAACGAGAGCCATTTAAGATAAGCTATGCTGAAAGTTGATCTGACAGGACTATTTTATTAATTTTTTTTCATGAAACCCTCAATGGAATAGGGTTACGGTACAAGAAAACTTACAATTCAACATCTGGGGGTCATTCCTGTTCAGAGATTGCCCAGGTGATGCTGGACTGATGGGTGACTGGGAGGAGAGGAGTTTGGCCAGCATATCAACAGTTAGGCCTCCTGCATTCTGAGACTGTTGCAGGTGGTTCTGTAATTGCAGTTGCTGCATCTGTTGCATGTGCTGCTCGTGTTGCTTCTGCTGCATCAGCTGAGCAAAGGCATCGTTTTGAGAATTCTGACTTGGCTGGGAGAAGGGGGAAGAAGGCATGCCTGGTAGGAGGAACCACATTTGAATTAAAACAGTGCAAACAAAAATTTTGCCTTTGCTTATTGATAGGTAACCTATATATCAGATTCTGATCCACCAAGTTACAAATTAGTAAGTCTGTTCTTCGTGACCCTTTAATTTGCAAGTGGCAGGTAAAGTTTTGAGATACATTTTATCAACACATAATAAAAGCAAGAAAAAAGGGGCATTTGGATGATAAATAATCCTTCTCGCATTACAACAGAAAATTTTCACACAAGTTAATCAATATAATTTCTAGAAAATTATGATTTTAGAAACTTAAATTTTGATTAATACTTTTTTAAACCTTGCCTTAAAAAAGTAAATTTAAAATAAAAAAGTTAATTTTAAATAAGTTATAAAATAAACCAGTCAACATGGCAAAGCTTAATGATTGACAAAAGTAAAAAACAAATCATGGGAAAACAATGTTTTAAGTGAAAATTATACTCACCAGAGCCAATCTTAAAAATAGGCTGCTTTTCTTCGAACATCTGGAAAGGCTGCTGTACAGGCGAGTGTAAAGGTCGCTGCTGTGGTGCACTGAGCATGTCTTGAAGGAGGTCTTGTTCTTGCAGAGCTTTGGACTTGTCTAAAGGTCCCATACTCATGGGTGCTGATTGAGAATTGTTAGAATCTGACATGTGCTGCAACTAATGTACATACTCATTAGATAAAACTTCAGGATACATAAAAAAAAAAAAAAACAGAGCAATTTGGAGTATAATAATGAAAATATTAGCTTGACATAATGAAAACAAGTGCAGTGAAGAGAAAAGAAAAAGTTTGTTCTCAACCAGGTTACTTCCACGGCTCCCTTCAAATATAGCTGGGTGTCCCCTTAGTTTTCCATGAAAGATCATTTTCAATGTAATTTTTTGGTATTTCAATTAACGTCACACTGGAGAACCATGACGGGCTATCGGCAATGGTCCAGGATCGACCCACAAAGGTTAAAGAACTGAGGGCAATGCGTCATTTTGAACCACAACAGATGACAAGGTCACTCCTGAGCTGGCACCTCATGTTCCAAACTTCCACGCCAATGTGAGGATGTTTGAGGCCCAACAGATTCAACATGCACCAGCCATCCTTTGTACATAGTGATCTTGGGTTGGATTTGAACTTGCAACCATGCGGTTGCTAATCCGGCACACTACTGACAGGGTTACCGCAGCCCCATTTTCAATGGAATTTTTAACCGTAACCAATTTTTTTAAATCGTGAAATACATTTGAAATGAGACTTAAGCCATACGATAAACCAACTTTTTAACAGTGAAGGAAGCATTTCATGTTCAGTCTCTTAAGGAATTGATATAAAAGTAGGGTTGGGTTTGTAGCTCTGGTCATTTTCGGCAAAATGAGGGCTCATAAAGCTACTACATGCGGCTTGAAATGGATTATCGACCACTATGAACATCCAGGCACTTACAGGGATTTGAACTCTAAGCCTGTTGAGCTGAGGCTTAAAATGTTAACCACTTGCTGATACTAAAGAAACAAGTGTAAAAATCACCATACACCTAAAGATTAATTTATTTCAAATTAAACTATTTTTGTCATGAACATTATAATAATCATTTTAGAAGTTGCACCATAACCTAACTGATAAGTTTAGAATATTATGTTTCTCAAATAATAATTCAATTTCTCAAATGATAAATTTTATGAAAACAATTTTTTTTTTAAATTACGGCGGGCACTTGATTGGTAATCATAGGCCACTGCAAGTCTGGGAAGCAATGGTCATTTGTGAAGGGGCACCCAATGGGCGATCATCACTACCCCTAACTAAGGACAGCACAATTACATCCATGCCCTGACCACGGATTCGAACCAGAAACCTTCCGATCCAGAGGTCAACACCTTAACCACTAGACCGGTTGGTCAGCTTTTTTTTTTAATGAAAATAGTTGGGCCTCATACAAGGTTTTAATACTTAAAATATGCTTCCTTATCTTCCATCTGCTTCTTCGGGGTAAGGGTGGCAGTGTAAGCACTTTTTGTGCTAGTTTTTTTTTTCATTATTATTATTTTTTTAATAAATATGAACTACGTAAATTGATGCTTTCTTACAACAACTGCAAAATTGCTTAAGCATGTACTAAAACACCCGGTTTCAAGAAAACTGTGTTCAGTATGCAGTTTAGCAAGCAAGACATACAAGAACTGTGCCTAAAAAAGTAATTCCCAAAGAAGTCGGGTTACACTACTAGACCATTGCACGTTTTTTTTTGTATTGGCTAAGTTCACAGCAATACTCCTCCACCAGAGTTTAGAGCGGTTGAATTCAACAGATGCTACTAGCTGATGATTGCTAATTGGACGAGACATGAATTAAGACCACTGGTATACTTACTTGTATGAGGTTGAGCAATTGAAGATATGTCAACCAGCAGTTTGTTGAAATAAGGACGAGTAGCAATGAGTACTTCAGATGTGACAAGAATAAGTGTCAGTTACAGGGTTTCATAGTTGTTGGAAGAGATTTGCGTCATAATAGCAATTCAACTGTTCAAAGTGTGTACTGAATGAGACAAGCATCATCTAGCTTGTTTTTGAAAGCTTCAAGTTTTTGGATCACCTATTTCGAGACACGTGAAAGACAGTCTAACTACCTAACAAAAGGTGCTTTACAGTGGAGTTGGGTTGAACTGCTATATATACTAGTGTTGTAAGCTCATTGATAGGGATGAATGTTTTCTACAAATATCAATACTTAAAATTTGTCTAAGATTCAGTCTACATTTTAAATTGGGTGTTTGGGACGATAATTTCAATACGAACCCCCATCTTCTAACCCCCAAATCTACACTCAATTTCAGGCAGATTTAGTGAAAAAAAAAAAAACTGGTGTTGACAGAAAATCCACAAAAACAATTGTGGGTGCATGTAATAATTGAATTTCGCTGTAGAAAGTCAGATTCCGATCAGATAGTCATATTCAGTGAGTATGTGTCGCTTTCAACGACTTTTTGAGGAAGGTTTGTTAGAGTGTGACATATAGATAGTGTCGTTGTGTCCAGTAACTGGATTGTTACAATCCTAACCTACAGTAGTATAAGTAGGTTGTTAATGTTTAAAAAATATCTGAATTACGAAGTTAAATTATGCCTAGCAAAGCATGATACCCTTCATACAAAAACTTTATAATAAATCATTTAATTATATACAATTATATTAGAAATACTAATATGTGTAGTGGCCATTACAGTCAATGATTTTACCGTTTCTTACAGGAAGCTGATGGTTTGTTGATAACATTTCCAGTCAACAACATGCAAATTTGCAGTGGATTTACGTTTCCAAGAAATTTCTGTTTTCACTTAGTGAACAATCCCCAATAATGATAATCATTGAATTTTGCAAGCAGTCTCACTGCGCTACTAAATTACGTGCATAATGAGCTGAAATTTGGAATTCCAATGTTTCAGTAACAGTTGAATCGCATGGTGTCAAAATTTGCCCCCTTCTATTCCTAATTTTTATGGATATTAATTTCATACTTAATAAAAAATAATACAAATAAGTTTTATAGTTAAAATGTTTATAGATCATGTTTGGGTTGTTGGGTACCACAAAGGACAGAAAAAAAAATTTTCAAAGGAAAATTAATGTTTTGACAAATATAACAAAAAAGTGAAACTTCAATTTAATATTAGATCCAATTTTTTAAACTCTTGCAAATTGGTCAAATATCTAAATTTGTGATAAGATGGGGGTTCGTATGAAAATTATCAGAGCAAGCACCCTATTTAATATGAAGACGGCCCCTTGGACAATTTTTAAATACTAAGGGGCTCCGCCCCCTTCTCGCCAACCCCCAGTTTCTAACTCACAATCCTTCGATTACCAGGCATGAGAACGCAAAATTTAAAAAAAGAGGAAAACCAAAATATGAAATGAAATACACGCTAGTCAGGTCGGTATGCACAGGATTTCGCAACAGTAAAAATTAAAATTAACAACTCGCGACAAATTTTAATTGTGTATAACAATTTGGCCATCCAACATGCTTTAGGTAAGGCTCCTGTACTATTGGGAAAGTCTAGGTACAATGGGCAAAGCTTTATGAACTCCACATAGTCATCTGTTTTTTTCTGAATCGATGGCAGATATTGCTGTCTGGATTGCATTGCCTCCAAGACCATCAACTATGCTTCTCGCATCTCGCTTGTACATTCACTGACTTTGAGTCAAAAGGTTCCAATTCACTATCAAAATATTCAAGGTGATCAAAATTGTCACGAAATCGTTTAAACAAGGTTATATCTGGTGACTTGGAAGCCTTGATCTTTAAGTCATCAAACACGTGGGATAAAAAGACTTCTCCAACATGATGGCGGCAAGCTGACCAAAGCGCACGTCCCAATTTCTTTAGCACACTGACAGACAGCAGTAACATGGCCTGTGTTGGAAGAAGTTGAGTCGAATGTCATGTTCACAATTGTATATGTGCATTGCCAAGAGGTGAGCTGCTCATTAAATCAGCAATGATTGGGCCATATTTACAATTAGTTCCTTGGGATTTTACTGGCGTATCAAGAATCTTTTGCTGGTGAACGTTTCCAATAATAATGGTAGACGTTCTTCAGTTTTGTACTTATTGGACAATGATGTTGAAAGTTTTGAATCCAAATGCAGTTGTATATTTAGGAAAGCACCACTGTTCCTTGCAGGTAGTTGAAATCTTCATTGCAACTTGCCTTCTTGATCTATCTGCTGTTGCATAAGATGCTGCAATAGTAGATGTCTCTCCTCCTAGTTATGTAATTAATGCTTTTGTATATACTGCTTGTTGTGCTGGACTCATGTTTAAATGTGTTGCTAGTGAAACAAGATTAGCTTTCATCATAATGTCATATGGAATTAATAATGTCGGTCCTGTTCTTTTATTTTGATGACGACTTTGAGTACTTGTTGATCGTCCTTCAAAAGGGAAATTTTCCACATAAAACACTTTGTTCATCACAATCATCATCGATAGAGCTGAGAATATCATGTAATATTAAGTTGGAACTCATTTCTCTATTCACTTTTTCCCTTCTTATTTGTTGTAGCTGTAGAAGCTGTTCTTTTCGTTTGAGTTTTTCCGCAAGACATTAGTCATGTGATCTAAATGTTGCCAAACGGTCACTTTGCATTGACTGAAGGAAGGCAAGGTCTTCTTTGTTCTGTATTTGCTTTTCTACATTTACAGACCATTAAAAAAATGTTAATGCTAGTTTATATTCCATCTGTTTTAACTTGTCTATAGTATTTGGTGCAGATCTTCGATTAAGGGGTATCCCTCTTAATTTTGAGCTGTCATCAAGAAGTTTTATAAGTTTTTCACAAACTTTTTGTTCACTGATTATTGGGATATTTGCTTTTTCATGAAACAGCTTTGCTTGGGAAAGGACTAGTTTTGCAGACTTCCATTTAGTTCTATTTCTTGGACATCTTCTTTAATATGATACATCATACACCTCAAAACTTGCAAATTAATTGGAAGTTAGAAGCCATTTATTTTTGAATCATCACAACTATCTTATTTAAGACCAAAAATATTTGAAGTCAGTCTGGTTTCCATAGGGAAATCAGAACAAAAAGTTCAGTTAAAGTTAAGCCAGTGTAAACTGTCCAAATCAGAATCAAACTAGCAATAAACAAAAGTTGAAAAACAGTTCATAATGAAAAATCACAAGTTGAAATAAACAGGAAATGTATTGTTAACAAAGTTAAAGCTGCAGTCACTAGTCAAGTCAGCACGTGGTTTTGGCAACAACTTTATCTTGGTTGTAATTGATGCTGATACAGAAAAACGACAAACTGATACGACAAAGTTGTCGTGGACCCCCTAAAAGTGTTTGAAAAAACAAAAAGAATTGGTATTGTAACTTTTTAAGAGTAATGGAACATTTTGAGATTGGAGACAAATTGATTTGTTTCTAGAGGGATGTTTGATGCACCCTAATATATGTGTGTGTGTGTTTCCCCCACACACCATATATGCTCAAGTAGAGATTCAAAATTAGCTTTTAAGAAAAACTTCAGCATAAATAGAAATAAAGGAGCATTTGATTCCTACAAGTAATGATGACGGCATATATGACCTAGACTGCCACAGAAGTTCGCAACAAAAAAGAATGCAAACGGATTGATTGTAACATCAAGAAACAAGAATTGGTTTTTAGAATTGAAATTAAAATGTGTAAAATCATTTTTGTTTAAATTATACTGAATTTCAATTTCGCTAAAAAAATAATCATTTGGAATCAAAAGTCATCTTTAGGACACAAATGACTTTCAGAAATTTTTCATTAATTTGGCGCTGAGCAATAACATCGCGTCATCGGAAAACCGTGAGATCGGGAAAAATCGCGATGTCACGATGACCGCGAGATCTGCTCTAGCTAAGGGATGCCTGTGTAAGATCGGAAAAAATTGCGATGTCACTAGGACCGCGAGATCTGCACTAGATAAGGGATGACTGAATACGAACGGGAAAAATCGCGATGACCGCGAGATCTGCACTAGCTAAGGGAAGCCTGTGTAAGATCGGAAAAAATCGCGATGACAGAGAGATCTGAGCTAGCTAAGGGATGCCTGTGTGAGATTGGAAAAATTTGCGATGTCACGATGACAGCGAGATCTGCGATAGCTAAGGGATGCCTGTGTAAGATCGGAAAAAATCGCGATGCCACGAGACCTGCACTAGCTAAGGGATGACTGTGTGAGATCGGAAAAAATCGCGATGTCACGATGCATCGCAATCGTGAAACCGATGTGGTTGTCGTCCTCACACCGTCTTTCGCGATGTATCGTTACATCGCTAGGCCTAGCAACTAGTACATAAAAACGTCACTAGGACATCCGGTTCTTCAAAGCTTGAAATATATTCTCATTGGCTAGAAATACTAATGACGTCATGTTCTTAAAAATGGCCAAAATCTCGTCAGAAAAACACGGAAAATTACTAAAAAGCGGAAAAACATGAAAAAATCCTAATAAAGCGGAAATCCGCGGAAGATTCTCATGCCTGGATTACTGATCCATTACTCTACCAACCAGACACAGTAGCTCTGCAAGTAGGTGAAAATGTGATTTGATGATCACTAAAATGTTCCTCATATTTTCAATTTTGCTCTAACCTTTAATTATAAAGCTTAAACAGAATTAGGACAAACTTTCAATTAGATAAAAAAATATTTCATTTCGAAATGTCAAGTGTTATAAAAACGAAACGCAGACTACCAACTCACCAGTTTATCAAATGCTGACTTTTCTTCTTTTGGTTTATCACCCAAAACAATCCTCTTTAAATCAGCTTCCAATTCTTTTACAGTTTTTATAGATTCTGAAATTCAAGAAAACATTTACATAATCAGTAATATTTCAAAACAAGGATGAGTACTTTGCGTTACCACATTTATCATTACATACCTCTTTATTAAGGTAACTTTAAAAGTCAAGAACATTTTGTACTATGTCATTATTTGGTGTTTGCAATCAATTCTATAATTTTAGAAAGATTAATTCAAATGATATTTGTACACAGCTAAGCAATTTAAATTTTTACCAGAAATGAATGCTTCAAGGGGTTAAGATATAGGTATACTCTCTAAAGATATATAGGGTACTTATATATAGGTAAAACTCAGAAACACATAATTAAGTGTGCTTTGATTATTAAACCGCTAAAACAGAAAATAATAATAAAGCAAATACCTCTAGGTACAAGATTTGTAGTTAACTTGTGTTTTATTGATGGAATCATTTTTTAAAAATATATTCTTGGTTAGGTAGGTAGTTAATTAATTAATGTCAAACTGGAGCAACTCAGCGGGTTCAGGGATAGAAGTGATCATATAAAATATAGGATTTTTTACAAAAAATATAGGACAATAGGTAACTATTATACGACTAACATATTAACGGCAACACATTTCGCACCTGGACCCCATTTTCACCTCAATATGCTCCATCCTGAGAAAAATACATCTATGATCTCATGTAAATGATAGCCAGGTCTCTGTCTAGTAATTACAACTAATCATTTAACGTCTTTATTCCTATTCCCAGCTTTTTTTTGTTGATAAGAAAATTAAATTTATACAACACTTTTTATCACAGTAACCAATCTTCACACACCAAAAATAAGAAACCTTAAAGAGCATGTAGTAAATTTCTCTTTACCAAAATTTACAAACTAAAGTAAATTACTTTACCATAATTTACAAACTCAGAAATATACATAACTTAAAATAGTTAAAATATTGATTTTTCTTATTCTCTAAATATTATCTAATAGTTAAAAAACCTATTTTTCAGATTGTTGCAAACTTAATAACTTTATTAAATAGCATAAATGTTATATGAAAAAATAAGTTGACACTAAAAATAAAAATTAGCATAACTATAGCTTTTCACCGATTTTACCTTAATCGCTACAAATATACTTAATTTAAAACAAATCGAAACCTGCTTGGTACAGCTTCAGTATGTTTATAGCGGTATCAATGGTCTTGGCACTCTTCTAGTAGCGAGTAATGACAGGTTAAGGTAACCCATCTGTATTACAGTTATTGCGTATTTTAAGACAATCTCGGCAAGCGGAAAGTTTAAAATTTTCATTTTGTATATCTAGAAAGTTCTTTCGAAGTCCGTTAAACTGTCGTTTGATTTCATTGGTTCATTTGAAATAATTCTTTCCATGACAACTTAAGTGCAGCAAAAAAAAAAAAAAAAGCCCCAATGCCGTTGCCACTGCTATAAATGTAGACTGAATCTGTAGTCCTGTTTTAAATAAAATATAACTTAATTCAGTTTAAATTTACAACCTATTTTCAAATATAAAATACCTTTTTTTAAATCTTGTAATCAATTTCAGTTGGCTTATATTTTATTATTATATATTTTTATTTTGAATAAAACTTAAAATTAATAACTCATATTATCCAAGAAATACTTTAACTTATTAAAACAATCATAAATATTGTCCTTAAAAAAGTATTATTTTGAAAATTTCTGTTGCAAAAAATAGATGCAGTCTATGTTTAAAGTGGTGGCCACCGCCTTGGTGCACTTCTAAAGTCTCCAAAGAAAGAAGTTTTAACGGTTTTGGAAAAAACTTTCTAGAATATTCAAAATGAAAATTTAAACTTTCTGTTTGCCAGGGTATCCATAAAAGATGAAATAACCTTACCAGTTAAATAACCGAGCATCTTATTTTCTAGTTGAAAGAAAAATCACATCAAAAGCAGATCAATTTAAAATATTTCATTTATACCTTTTGCGTCGCATCATGACGTATCACGGCTGCTAGACAACAGCTCCGCTTTCTTAGGAAGCCGTAGCTTTACCTATGAAATTTGCAGCAACAACGCACGCTAACTATTTCAAAATCCAAGTTCTCCAGGTTTGCCATTAAACTAATAAGATTCTCACAAAGGATTCTTTTCGAAGGAATTTGCAAGACGTATCAGCATGGTAAAATTTAAGAGTGCAATGTTGACGAGATATGTCTAATTTGGCGCATTTTTCGTTTATTAAAGACTAAAAAGGGCAAAAATCTGAAATTTTTCTTAATAAATGATGAAAATCAGTCATTTTCTCAGAAAGTTAAGAAATGTCGGAAATACCTACAAATGGCGGAAGACTCATCCCTGATATGGAGGGGGAAATAACTGTATGCATGAAGAAATATAGGGTAATTACTGAACTATAGGACATTTTTAAAGGCCTTGAAAAATTTATAGGAAATATAGGATACATAGGACAATTTTGATCCCTGCAGGTTATTTATGGATGGATGGGTTTTAAGGTGCAAGCGCCATATTTGGCCAAATTGTCCCAAACAACCTCAAAGGGAATATGTACATATAAGTAAAGCTTTATTGACACAAAATATAGAAATATACCTGGCAAGGAATCAAACTGCACCACCTAAAGCTTGTAAATATATTCTCGAGGATAAAAAAAACTGCCCAATTTGACATACAATGGCAACACATCATAGCAGAAAGACAATACTGGAAGTTGACCAACCTTTCGGAGGTCCTCCATTCATGGTGGAATCTTGACTTGCTTGTGCAGATTGCAGCATCTCCATGATGTCTTTGCTAGATTTGGTTTGAGGCAGGGCGTAACCAGAAGAATGTGAAAGAGCTGGGCTGATGGGTGCAAAAAAGTTATCTGAGGAGCTCTGAATGGGGGATGGTATTGCTATCTGGGGTTCTACAATACCTACAAAGGAAAATTTTCATGTGGTAAGAATTGGGTAATACACAGGTAACAAATGCAATAATTTTTCATATTATTAGTGATTCAATTATGTTGTATTAAATTTCCTAGGAAAGAAAGCATCAAAGCATGATTTCTAATTAAAAAGTATCCAACCTTATTGTTATTGATTGAACTAGCTACATCATTTTGTCTGGTTTAATGGAACAATGTCCAAAACATGGACATGTGCCAAACCCAAGATAAAACATAATTAACCGATATAAACAAGAATGGAGTGTTTACCCATTCAATATTTTAGACCCGTGTCATATTTTTAAAATCAGTTTGGAACTCTTCTAATGCAAAATCAGTGGTTTCTGCATGTGCAAAATATATTTTCTAAAAGACTGCATATACACATACTGTACGAAATTTTCCATACTGCGAGTACTTGCATTAATTTAGTGACTGAACTTTGTTTCATCACTCTGCCTTCTCATTTAATGTATTTTTGTGTCTGCAACTATAATGAATTTTATTCAATACATTTTAATATATTTATAAAATATCTTTAAGTTTAGTGAACATGTTATTTTCTTTGCTTAAGTACTAGACAAGTTTCATCCTGATTTTGAGCATTACAATTATTTGAATTGTTGTATCTATACTGCTGAAAAAGAAATGTGCCCAGAATTATTTGTACGAAATTTCAACCGATAATTCGATTTATTTTGAGCTTTATTTTTTTTTCTTTGCGATATATACACAATTTCTTAATATTTAGGACAGACCCTATTTTGTAACAAACAGAATGAAAATTTATCTTAAATAATAACGGGGTGATGTTTGCCCAGTTTCTTTCAAATTGGTATCATTTCCCAACTTATTTTGTAGGTTATTGCAACTATATAAAATCAGCTATTAAAAAGAATCATGAATTAATATCTTCATAACTTTTACCTGCCAACTTTTCTTTAGTTTTATTTTGCTGTGTTTCCTGTTGTAAATTTATTCAAATATTTATTTTTTAACTAGCTGTAATTCCTTTTCATCACACACAACAAAGAATTTGATTTAAAGTAGTATACAAATTACAATAGTTTTAAGTGAAATTATGCCCTTATTGGAGGAATAATGTTCAAAATATGAATTAAACAATTATTTTCTTAAAACATGCTCTCAATTATTTTTAAAGGGAAACAGGTTACTTTTGCTCTGTCTATACTGAAGATATTCAGTTTTAAAACAAGTTCTCTATAACTGCACATAAAAAACAAAACGAAAATTTTCACAAAAAGGGATTACTTTAAAACTTTGATGAACATCTTACAGGGTGTCAACCAAATTTTGGAACCTCAATTTTGTGACTTTTTCATGATCTGGTACTAACAAATTTCATCACCTTAACTTTTAATATGCATATTTTTCTAAGAATTGAAAACATTTAAAAAAATCATTGATGAACCTAATATTCATCAAAAAATTATTTTTCATATAGTTGGCATTTTACTGACAAATATTCAGTGCTTGCATATCTCCAAAGCTATGCATTTATTTCACACTCACTTAAACATATACAATAAAATTGAAATATCATGCACTAAGTAACAGAAATGTATAGATTACTACATAAAAAACCCCACACACAACATTAATCTATGCACTTTTTTTTAATATTTTAATAAAACCAAACCTGTCCTACACACCGCTACAAATCTAATCTAATGACCAGTCAAAAAAAAAAAAAAAAAAAAAACCCTGAATACAACAGCTTATGTAGATTTTAATCAAAAGGTTTTAGTTTTTCTTTAACACTTGGATTTTTACAAATCGTGGAGATGGTTTTTTGATAGTGTCTGCTTCGATGCAAGTAATGATTTTTTGCAGTGAGCTGCAATGCCAATGCAATAGAATTAAATTTAATGGCATTTTCTAGCACTATTGAAGGAGACAATCACTCCCTTGACAATACGGTCATGCAATGATAATTTGTTTAGCATTTTTAAATATAATGCAAGTAGAAATTTCTTACTATCAGAGCGAAAAGCAAATGCAAGGGATTCTTTTACACCTTTGCAGATTGCTGCAAGAGCAAAACCAACACTTACTGCCCTAACATCAAGTTAATTTTTGTTTTCTGTTATCTCCAGTGCAATTAGCTGACTAGCATTTTTGATATATTTCATAACATCTATTAATATGAAACCACAAGCTATACACCATATCATTGCATAACATTGTGCATACAAAAAAGGTAAAGGTGGTTGATCACAGAAATTTTCTTAAAAAAGGTTCTACTACTTCTAAGGCAACTAACTGATTGCAAGAACATCAGTTTTGCCCCAGTAAAAGTTCATCTTTCAAAAATCTTTGTACGACTTGAAAATTACTTGAAGCAGGTGGCTTTGATTTAAATGCTTCGACATATTTTTTATCCACCTTATTGAGCATAACTTTAGGGGGAACAAAGTTGAACCAGAATGGAACATAAAATCTACTCTTCGAGAAGGAAAATCTTCAAACATAAAATACAGGCAACATAAAAAAGTACTTAAGTCCAATCCAGCTTTTTCAGTGCAGTATTGTACACTCCATGGACAATATGTAAACATGTATCAACATTGATCAATTTTTCCTCTTAAGAATCTTCCCCAGACTTCACATTAAGGACTGAAATTCCTTCAACAATTTCAGGTTTACATTAGGGCCATCAGTTGAAAGTTGGTAGTGTTTTCTTAACAGATAAACCCAATTTAGACATAATATGGGTAAATGCACTTAGATCAACAGCTGAGTGGCCCCAAAACACAGAAGTGAGATATTGCATTTTAACCTGCAGTATAGTTGAATTCCAATAACAGATTATTAGGCCATCTGGCCCTTCTGTGCAACTTTATTTAAACTTTTGTCTAATGACACACAGTAAAAAAGACATTTAGATCTCGACTCGGGCCGTCTTGAAAATCTGAACCCTATCCATAAGTTATAACATAGCCTAACTTGTCTGAGTATTTTAAACTTTTGTGTAATACTATAAGGAAACACCTCAGAAAATAAATCAGCAGAAAGGCTGGCATGTCTATCAGAAGCATAGCATATGGCTTTGTTTAAACACATGATTACTGCTCTCAATACACTTTCGTTTGCTTCATAAGAGCTTATATTATTCAGCATTGAAGCTACAGGTTGAGAGCACTCTGAATTCTCAGGTTTTATACAGGGTTCCCAATCTTTTTTCCAACTAAAAATATGGACTTTATAAGGACATAAATAAAACATTGAAGAAACCGTATTATACAATTCAATACCCGACATTCTACCAAGTGGGGATGCTCTTACAGATTAGTTATAATCTTATAACAGTAATATGTAAAAAGTTAAATATTCAAGTCTATTTTCTAAAAATCAAACATAAATAATGCCACACAAAAATGAGATTCTTCAAACAGTCCAGTCTGATTTTTATAAAATTCAGCAGTTAATATATGGGCTTTTATGTGTACACATATTAGTAATAAGTACATAAACAAATTATAAATGGAAGAATGGTATAACTGCAAGAAGAAAACTTTGGAAGTTTTTCTTTTATATCTTTTTGCAGTGCATTTGATTTTATAAGAAAAAGTTGAGTTAATTGAGGACCGGCGATACCACCCTGAGGATCACCACCAAATGGGCTTGGTGTCGTCGGTCTACCCAGCAGCTATCGCGAGTTTGATTTCGTTTTCCAATTATTTTCATATTTTATGTTTGCTTTTTAATGGTCTTTGGGAGAGTGTATGAGCAATTTTCTAGCACATTGCTCCTCATACATGGGAAACACTACCACTATGTGTTGTCTGGGTTAAGCTCCTCCCTAATAAACGCCCTAATCCATCAACACTTTCATTTTCAAAAATTTCCTTAATATTTTAATTAAAATATATTTTTGTTTTAAATTATATTGCTTGTCTTGTTATGTCTGCAGCTTCAGCCCACTTATAAATTTAAATTACTCACCCCAGTAATTATTTTATATATATACTTACGTAAATTTATAAAAATATGAAGAAAATTCATTTATCGGCACATCGGAGGTTTCACTAAAATAAAATTAATGGCAAACTATTCATTTACTAAAAGGATGGAAAAGGATTGTAAGTTGCATACGTCAGTCAAATTTGACTGAATCGGAGACTGAACAAGAACTGAAACGGATCAATAAAGTTATGCAATGATAAATTTATAAAATTTATGATACGGTTAAAAAAATAAAATGCAATTTTATTGAATGGATAGATGGAGTATATTAGTAAAACAAAATTTGAAAATAATCATCTAAGTTGACGATGGAAATGGATTGTGCATGGCATATCACAAGCAAAGTGAAAATTAAGCACAATCGGCCTTTTATTTGTCACCCGGATACAAAGAGAAAAAATTATAAAGCATAGAAAAAATTATTAGTTTTTGGTCAGTTAGCACTCTGGTTTACGTTTTTACGATCTTTTCCTCCATCCCTTGTATTTTTAATTGAGCAGGTCTTTTTTCCGTATTTAATGCTGTACTTGTAAGCAGTTTTATCGCCGATCAGGCGATAAAAAGAGGTTAGAAATATTGTGAAACCATATGAAGGAAAATAAGCACTTTCTAAAGACTATAACGGAAACTAGGTACTTCCAAGGGCTTTTAGAAATAGAAGGTCAAAATAAGCACTTTCTAAGACCTGTGGGAACCCTGTATATATATAAATAAATGACCAGATTCATTTGGAATAGGCAGATTTACTACAGGGACAGAAGATCGTTTTTTATATCCAATCGGTGGTTTGTTTTCCACTAGAAACAGCATTGGAAAATACTGTTCTAGATGTTTTTCCTTTGCGTGCATGCACGACAGGTCGGTAGAAACGATAGCAGGCTGACATTCACGACATCGCTAGTTGTCGTGAATGCTGTGTGACATTGCTAGTTGTCGTGACACTCATCATGTTAAACAAGCTTCTGGTGACATCTCGATCATTTTCAAAAGTCTAGTTGGAATCAAAAGGTGTTTAAAAAAAAAATAAACACATTTTGACCCTTCAATATTTACAAAACTGAAAAATTCGTGACTGAGAGGCTAATTTCGTAATTTTTTCATGTTTTTTGTGACTATTTTCTGAATTTGTGATTTATACGATTGGTAGACACCCTGTCTTATCAAATTAAATATTAGTCCCTTAAAGGATGGCAAAATCAAGAACTGTTGCATGCCTGATGTAAGGGTGCATAGGTCAAGAAATATTGGTAGGTTAACAAAAAGAGTATTCGCAATAGATTTGTCATTTTTATAAATTGAGTTGAGCAATTCCCAATGCCCCAAAACTCTTTCAAAATCGTCTTTTGCAGTTATCACATCGTCACCTTTCATCACCCAGTAGGGGTGCGATGTATACGAAATGTATTTCATGGATGGGTATGCAGATATAGTATCTGTGTCCAAAGCTGCAAAATTAAAAATGTCTGGAAGATATTTAAATGTTTGTCCCTCACACTTAAATGATTAGGCTTTTCTACGTTATTTTGGGCACTTCTTCAAATCTACACTTTACCAATTTAACCTAGATACGGTAGAGTAATTCTGCTAGTGACAAAATAAAATGACTAAAACCATGAGCATTTCTGATTAAATTAACAAAATGTTCTTGAATAAAACATAAATGAGGTAACATTAATAAACCCATTATCAATAATATAGTGTAAAATCTAATCTCTATTTATTAAATAAAAGTTACCGCCGCAGGATTGAAAACTGTGCTGTTTAGCTTGATTCTTAAACAATTTCCCGAGAAAGTACTGATCGGGAAAAAAACGAAATTAACATGGTTTGTTCTTCATTGTATTTCCTGGACAATTATTAAGATTTTTTTCCGATGCGGCTATTAGTTTAGGGTTTATTAAGCGTCAAAATTGAAGAAGCGAAATTTCTTCTTAATAAAAAAGAATAATAAAGAATTGAAATCGGTTAATAATTAAATTGGATGCCATCAAAAGTTAGTCATACAAAATTCGGAAACTTTGAATATTTTCGCTACTTTTTGTTACAACCGTTATATTTACAGAAAAAAACATTTTTTAAATTTGAGAACATCACTGAATACATTACATTACACTCTTTCTTATGGTACAATTATTTTTAAAATTGGTTAATAAATAAAATCGATGCAATTAAAAGTGGATCATACAATTTTCGGAACTTTCAGATCGTAATTTCCGATACAAAACTAAAACAGTCATATCTATATCGTATTACTAATAGTTTTTAATTTTGAAAATATCGCAGTATACCTCAGAATGTACTCTTTCTTACGGTACAATTATTTTTCAAATTGGTTCATAAAATAAATTTGATGCAATCAAAAGTTGGTGACACAAATTTCGTATTTTTTATTTCGCGGAGGGTTGTATTTTTGACTACCGGGTTTGCCAGATATCAAATTTATCGTAGCAACAATTGCCATAAAAACGATTTCTTTTTATTTGGCGAGGAAAAAGGCTCGCTTTTTTCCCTCTGTTCTCAAACGGTTTACCGACAAAGTATTAAGTACAAATCGTAAAGTTTGGAGATTAACACGGTTTACTTAAAATTGTACAGGGAACAAGATGCAGAAGATTTTTTACTCATGCAGCTATTAGTTTAGGGTGCATTAAGTGTTAAAGTAAAAAAAGTGAAATCACTTGCAAAAGAGGTATTGGTTTGTGAAGCAAACCAAACGGTATTGCGTAGCAATCCCCGGGTGTCGGCGAACGTAATCGAGCAGGGGGCGAAGCCCTCGCTGTGACGTCATGGACCAGAAAGTGAAACAGGATAACACAAATTATTCAGACAGTTTCACTCTGCGAAACCAAAGGGCATATGTAAAAGGAGTGTTGGTTTGAGAAGATAACCAAACAGGATTGCGTAGCAATCCCCGGGGGTTGGCGAGCGTAAGCGAGCAGGGGGCGGAGCCCCCTAGTAACATAACAAATCAGAAACGTAGGAAGTTGCATCTTGGAGACAGGTAGGTTGGAGTTTATGCCATAAGGACTAAATTAGACTATTAAGCCAAACACTTGACAGATAACGTCAAGAAATGAACAATCTTTGCCAAGATTTTAGCACATGCAAGTCCTGGGTATTACAATAAGTTTCAAAATTCAATGACCCTCAAACTCGTATGTGCAGAAACAATCATCCCGCAGCAAATTTATCAACCTTGAACCCACCCATTTTGCATGTAGTAATAAAACACTTTGTTTCTTTTTAGATAAACTTTAAATAGAAAAATAGCATGTTAACTGAAGTATCTCAGTAATTTTATATAGCTTAACCAATTCAAAATTAAGTTTCTCACTCAAAAGGCATTGAACTACGAGTTCAGCAATTACAAATTAATAATGAGAGAGGCATCTGAATAGTTGTACACCAATATAAAGACTAAAGTCACTCACTATTTAAAACATTGACTATGAGTTCATCATGAAGAGAGGATCGCCGGCTGTCATTCCTAGACTCTGCCACGACATCGTGCAAAGGACTGTCTTTACGGAACCACTGACTGAAGCGACTGCAACCCATTTCATTGGCGTTGCTCTCAGGTGGTTGCTCGTTCTGTTATAAGAGAAATAAAAGTTTTTATACTCACATTTACCTTCCTATTACATGCATTTGAAATGGCATCAGAAATTTTCAATACATCTCACTTGAATACAAATTGCTTCCACATAAAAAAGTAGTTCACCATAAACAAAAATTCAGAGGTATAGTCCATATCAATTCAGGCAGGGGGTTACCTTCAGTCTCTGATGTTTATGAATTTAACATGTGTTAAAATACAGAAAAAAGTAAAACACTAATTTTTTTTGTTTGTTCTAAAAAAAATCCTGGCCCGAGATACAGGCCACCAAATTTGCATGGGTGCCATTTCTCAATTGCGATTTTCAGAAACATTTTAAAACAATATCTGTGGAATAGTTCAAGATATTTTGTTGCAGTTCTTTTCCATTTGAAAGATAATATTTTTCTGATTAAAATGATATGCTCCGTTTGAAAATATGTGTCCAAGTTCTCTTGGTATAGCTATCTAAAACTTTTTAAAAAATCAAAAATAATTTTTTTCCCCCTCAAAAATGCCAATTACAAAAATTTTGATTTTTTTTACTGTTGATCAGTACTATAGAGTGCTACATTCCCTGAAAATGAGATCTTCCACTTTTGAGTTTTAACAGGTTTTATAAACAATGTTCATGTTTTAGCTTCCGTGGCTAATTTCTTATGCATTTTTTTTTTAAATTTATTTATCTCAAAATTTCTGGAAATTTTACAGGAGTTGTATACCTAAGGGTACTACACATATCCTGAGAAGAACATGCCACTTTAGTTCCGGAATTTTTCAGAATGTTTTTTTTTTTTTTTAAAGAAATCCATTTTTGGAATAATCTGCTTAATGTGATGGAATAAGAATGATAAAAGGTATAGATTCTTCTGGATTTTTTTTACATAGAACCTTCCAAATCATTAAAAGGTCATCTGGAACAATGTAGAAGCTTCCAGATAATCCCAGAACTTTCTAGAACAGTCCACTAATTCTAATTGTGTTTGGCCAAGCATATAAAAGGGAGGACACACATGAATTCAGTTTAGCTGTAAACAGGCAAACAAAGAGCAGTTCACCAAATTTTTAGTCCAATAGCACTTAAGTAAGCTTTTGTGAGGATTCTGCTGATTGAGTTGTATGGTGTTTTGTGGAAAGGGAGTGTTTGAAATGTCTTTGGACTGGGGTCACAGGAGAGTGAAGTGTGCTGACTATTTGCTATATTTGACAAGGACTATTTGCTATATTTGACATTGACATAAAAGAGTGATATACAAGACTAGCAAAAAAAAAAAGACTTTCTTCAGGATAGGAATAAGAGTGCTCATTCCTTCCATGACTGTTTCAAAGTGAAGCTGTCTCCAGTGATGACTTGATGTGTTCTAAATGCTTTGACAAAATATCAAAAATGGACACTAACTGAACAAGTCTCCTATGGTGTGGATGATGCAGATATTGTATCTGCAGAAGAATTAGGATTCCCTGAATCTGTTGGCTGCAGAATTTGGTATGTCCTGTTAGGAAACTATGGTCAGTGAAGGCAAGTCATAAGCTGTATGTATGAAGAAACAAGAAAGCGCAGAGAAATTACTGAAGCTGTGGGTGAATACACCAAAATAAAACTGACCAAACTCTTCAAACGTAGAAATTCCATCTTCAGAAGAAAATGAACCCAAAGAAGTCTTGTTAAACTTGCTGGGAATTTATATCAAACATCAATTCAGCTGTTGAATCGTACGAATCCTACAATGAAAAGTTCTAACAATACACTCAGTGTCCTTTTAAAAAGTACCAATTCCATCTGCAACAAAATACACGGTGAACAAAACAAGAAACACGAGGACAGTAAAAGAGTGTTTGGAAAACCTATTATAGTCATCCTGTGACTAGCTCATGTTCAAACTGGTCATTTTATCTGGAAGATAAATTTGACTGTTTTGCCAGAGAGAGAAGGGGGAAAAAAAAAAAGACTGCTACTATAACAGTTGCAGGAGAAAAAGTGGTGAAAGTGAGATGTATGACCAACAGCATGGAAGAAACTTTCGCCATATACAAGAAGGAACATCCTGTATTCCGCATTAGAAGATAAAAATTTTATGTACTACGACCTAAGTGTGTGGTTCCACTATCACCACTAGAGATATCTGTTTATGTGTATTGTGCCAATTTTGAACTTTGTGCGCTAACTTTGAAAAACTTACTTGAAGGTACATATAACATATTACACCTCTGATAGACGTGTGAAGTGGTTAGTAGTCTGATATATAGCAAGACCCGTTTGTTTCAGGAATGTGGTGACTGACCTGGAAAAAGAGGACTCTCCTTACAGACACTTGGTGTGGAAAACATAGATGACTCTTTTGAAGTTACATATGCAACATGGGAGGAAATTCAACTCATTAAGAAAACTGTTGCCATTGATACCTCCATTGGAGGACTTTTAATACTTCACTGATTCTGCTGAGAACCTGTCTGATTCTGCCACAAGTACAAGGGTATCACTGGAGTAATAAACAAGTTGCAATTTTTGCAGGAGTCGCATATTTTCAAAACAAGACTGCAAGTGTTGCAGATATATCTAACATTATAAAAGGAAGTGTTTGTTTGTTTTTTGCATGCAAAGTCCTGACGAATCTATGGCACTTACAGTAATGGGATTTGGCACACAGGTAGTCATAAGTTTTTTTGCAATTTTAGGGTCGAGGCGAATTTTAAAATTCAATCTAGAACATTTTAAAATGAATTTAGTAGTTTTTTTTCACTCTTAAATCTTTGTTCTGCCCTGCTCCGAGAGTTGAAGAAAGGACAGAATTTTGCTATTTTCCCCTCTGACGTCATCCTTTAAAACCATGCCAAGTTTTTTCACCTACAGCACTTCACAATTAAATAGGAATGCATGGTCTCTGCTCAGACGATTCCACAGCGAACATTTTGACTGGCATTGTTTAGTTCTTTTTTGTAAAATCGAGATAGTTAAAGATCGATTGAAAATTTCAATGCATTTGAAATCTGCAGAAACTTTTACACTATATGGATACCTTGTTTTCTTTTTAACAAATCATTCATTAAATATTTATATTTTCGCAAGAGATTGTGACATCACGCCTTTTAGATCTCTTTGCAATTCGAATTTTGCCGAATTTGACAAAGACGAGACCAACAGGGCATTGTCGGTGGTGTTTGTTTCCGAAGCAAATCATAGTTTATAATATTCATAATTTTGTTTGCAAAGCAAACCAATTGGGAATCCGTGATGGCTGTTATTCAATAGGCTACAAATTCCCATTTGGTTTGTGAAGCAAACCAATAACTCCACAAAAGCAACTGGCACAGGCAATGACGGGCTAGCCATGCAGTGGCTAGTAAGTGATAACAGAGGACAAGACATACATTACCAAATTACTAAACAAGCACAATCAAACAATAAAACCTATTATCAGTGCTTCACGTGGCTAGCACTAATTTTGGATACTGATACTAAAGGAAAAGGATTTCTGCCTCTATTCAGGACCAAGTAAATGTGAAGTGAATGTTTACCGACTCAAGAGGGAAAAACATAAGCATTAAAAAGCACCATATAAACACTTACACATTGCTGGAACCCTTTTAAAAGATAATATAACTAAGGATTCTTTTTTAATTGTCCTGGTTCAGTAACTTTCAAATATACATTAACCTTTCGTATGACAAACACAGATCAAAGTGAAAAAGCAGATGATTACCAATAAGTTCATGCTGATACAGGCAATTAAAAATATATACATCTGGTATTTAACAATCTAACTTTTTGTAACATTCCATGGTGAAGAGAAACATGGGAATATTAAAATTCTTATTTTATCTGCATATTACTGTACCTTGATAGAAAAATTCCTATGTCCTAATTCAATGATTTTGAATACTGTCCAGATCAATTCAGTGTAATGAAACAATTAAAACAGCTTTGCGTTCTGCATTCAAAATGGACATTGCCTCTTTTCTACCTAGGTAGATACACATCACTCCGTGAAAAGTCTATGAAAAACTAACCGGAATAAGACCAGGAATCCAGTCCATTTTAAACAGCTCGTCAATTTCAAATCCGGCTTTAGTAGGTTGGTTGGTATCTTGAGTATTGGTAGTTTCCTTAACTTCAGTAATAGGCTTTTTAGAATTTTCTTGTTTAGAATCAGCTGAAACAAAGGGATTAAAGAGTTAAATCATTAATGGAAGATAACTATTCAGTTTAAATTCTCAATAAACAATGAAAAATACACAAGCTTATGGCAATTTTGGTAACTAAATGATGATCAGGACTGTCACAGCCCTTGAGAAAAAGCAGCTTTAGTACTGCAGTCGAATGCTGCTGTGGTGACCTCTTGGTTATAGTGAACTTTTTCACTGGTCCCGACAGAACTACTATTTAACTAATGTTTTTTAAAATGCTTTTAGTGAACTCCCGAGAAAATGTCAGTTTGCTTATAGTGAACAGAATTTTCCCTTTCAACGATATTTTTCCTGATTTTCAAAGGTAATTTCTAAATGCTTTTTTTTTACGGAAAATGGACAAAAGAACTATGGAATCTTTCGCAATCATTGATAAAAAATGGACGAATTGTACTTAAAATCAAAACGTACACAATCCAAACAAACAAATTTTTTTCAGGAGTAAAAATAAAAGTAAGTAAAACTACAGAATTCTTTATTTCTAATAAACACGATACACATTGTTAAAGTATTTAATAATTTATATATTTTAGTAAATTGTGTTATATCCCAATGATTGTTTTCAACAAAACCACCATCAAATGCTAAGAAATTTTTGTGTCAACAAAATTGGATATATTGAACCATTGGCCATGCTGCACAAGTAATGGACATATGCACAAAAACGTTTTACATAGATACAACCAGGGAGGAATTGAACATGAGCCGCCTAAAACTCACAAGTTGCTAGAGCAGTAGTCATCCCACTGAGCCACAACGGCCCCAAATGTTGTGAGAAGTAGGAAGTATTTGGTGTAGCTGGGCACTTAACACACATTTCATATGTTTAATAGAAAACATTCTGCTAGATGCCTTGTTTAAGGCATATATATATATATATACACTAGAATTTTTTTAAATTTTGACTTTAAAAACTCAGTTTTTTTACACACAAGTAATTTGTGTATTCTTAAAATCCTTTCGATGAGAAAAATCAGATTGCGCAAATAATTAATTATCTAATTCAGATGTAAATAGCATGTTTTTTTAAGTGACATCTCAAATTCTAATTTGTTCAGAACGATGGTGGAAATTATTCCTAATGTTATTCTTCATGTTTTGAACTTCAATCAAATATTGCAAGAAATTTTTTTTACAATTTTTTAATCAAGGAAGCATAAAAAAAATCAACGTTTTTTCAGGAATTTCAACATTTAAAAATCAACTAAAAATTCATTTCTGAACTAAATACTATGACATAGTTTCGAAACATCCACTACATTGTATACATTAATACAGAAAAATAACTATAATAAATGAATTCATTATGCAGTCATCACCGTTTGAACAGATATCAAGTGGAGAAACGACAAGAAAAATAGAAGTCTCTAGATTTTGAGTCAAGTTTTTTGACATGGCTCAATTAGCCATGAAAACTACTCAATTGAAAAGTAATATAAATTAAGATGAGATATTAAAGGAATGGGATATTGTTTAATCTGGAGAAACACTTACACTTAATGGAGTTTCTTTGTGGAATATTAGTACTCAATATGAAATAATTTTACCATATCTGCTAGTTAACTATTCTTCAGCAAGCAACTATATAGATGTTCACGTAGCTATATGATTACACGACTTTTATAAACATGAGTCCACAAAGATAATCCTATAGCAAGTTTTCACACTCCCTTACAAAAAATAAATCAAATTATAACTCCATGTTAATTCCAGTGGAAGGTTTAGGCTCCATGTTTATAATTCCAGTGGAAGGTGGCTTAGTAGTTTCAAAATATATTACGTTCTAAAAGTATTGAATGAATTTAAGAATTTGTGAAAAAATTATTTTTAAATTATACATTAATTTTAACATTATGCACTCACTGAAAATGTGGGTTGCATAATAAAGGATTACATAATAGTCTAAAGCATTTACATTAAATAATTACAACCAGATAGTTTGTTTTCAATCGATACGATCTAAAACCTGCACACTCCCGAAACCAGTTTATGTAATTTTACTATATTGACAATTATTTGCTTCACAGATCATAAATAACTTAAATGTTAAAAAAGAAATAAGAAATCCTTAAAATAAGCACACAATACAGCTAAAATTATGAATTAAACAATGATAAAAAAAAAAGGAATTTCTATATATTTCAAGAAATTACCTTTTTTCTGCAAAGTTTTATCGTCAGGTACAACAGCATCGACTTTCTCCCCTTCTTCCAATTTCAAACTAGATCGGCGAGAATTCTGCTTCGACCGCTTCTTCTTCCCTTTACGATTCTCGCCTTCATTATGAGGATCTTCAAACCCGACGAGCTCGATTGTTTCGGATTGACTAGTGGGACCGCTACTGAACCACTCTGGTTCAATTTCGTCGATGCGATCCCGTCCTATGAAAAAAAGATCAGCTCGATCAAGCACAAAGCAGTTTTAAATAAATCGCCTTTCAAGAGAAATATCTTTGAGCATTTTAAGAGGCAACCCACCTCCACCACGAGAACGGCGATCTCCACGATTGTAGCGGCTAGAATATCGTCTCAAGTCTTTATCGTCATCCTGATCAAAACGATCCCTCCGGTCCGTTCTATTGCCATAACCATATTCTCGATCACGGTCCCAATCTCGCTGGTCCCTGTCTCTGGTCATGATACGACCACTTCCAATCCTTCGAGATGGTTCCCTAAAGCTAAGATTAAAAAGAAATTAAAAATTAAAGCTACTCGACTGAGTGATCTTCAGTATCTAACAAAGCACGGGAACAAGGGTAAGTTTGGTTTGGCCACAGGGCGCAAGAGCCGGATTGGCTCAACTCCACAGAACACTTGGTAATGCAAAGGTTTATTTAATCTTTAGATGAAGTTTTAAAAAGAAAACACAATGGCTAAAAGAACTGCACTTTTGGGTGTCATGTTCAAGATTAGGTATTTTACTTAACATCAAACTGGAGCAACATAATGGGCTATCGACGAAGGTCCTGGATGGAAACCCGAGGACAATACCAGGTAATTTTGAACCACTGTCGGATGACAAGGCAACACCCGAGCTGGAACTATGAGGACCATTTGATGTCACAACACATTTAATGTGCACCAGCCCTCCAGTTTCTATTCCGTTGCTCTTCCGACCGGGCTACAGCGGCCCAGACAGTATTGAGGAGATTTGAAGCTAAAATTGGTAGTAAGTGGTGTTGGTAAACCCTAAAATTAGGGCAGTCACATAGAATGTTTAAATTTCATAGCAGATACATTGATATGGATTCCAAAAGCAAAAAATCTATTCGTCCACTCTAGTGACATGATCCTTAGTCTCGTCAAAATAACTTCTTAGTCTTCTATTATTGTCTTAAAATTTATATCCCTTCACAGATGGTTGGATGTGGCAGTTTGTTGACAGAAAAAAATGTTAAGACAGTTAGGTAGTTAATTAACATTGCACTGGAAAACACAATGGGCTATTCACGACAGTAATTGATCAATCCAGAAAAGAGATTCAAGGACAATGCCTCGTAATTTTGTATCAGTTGGGTAAAGAGACCCCAATCTCTAAACTTTCATACTACACCAACATAGGTGAGGAAATTTGAGACCACAACAGATTAAACATGCTCCAGCTACCATGTACACGAGTCTTAGGCTGGACTGAGTTTCGGACTCTCATTCCTATGGTTGCTAACCTGTTGTTCTTCCAACTAGGCCACCACATTTTCTGTTGAGAACAGAACCGTTAACTCAAAAAAAAAAAAAAAAAAAAAAAACTTGGGTCTCTTGGTTCTCAGAGTATGAAAATACGTCTCAGAAGTTAACCCATGGGGGTGGAGAATTAAATCTTATGGCACATTGCTTTTGAAATCTCATGTATGTCATTGAAGCTTCAGTTTCTGACCCATTGATTGGATTGTGTCTTTAAAGCATAAGAACCATAACCATATTTGGCAAAGCTTTGCCAAACAACGTCAAGTAAATAGACATACGCACAAGCTTTAGGGGCAGAAGATGAAAAATTTTTTAAACCGTAATGCAAAGGATAGTTTCTGTTTAAAAGCTGAAACACTTCAATTATAGTATGAAGCTGTACAAACGTACTAAATAATAGAGATATATAGACGATTCTTACTCTTTTCTGTTCCATGAACCTCATTTTACATAGGGGTTTGAAAAAAATTAACTTATAGGTCACTTTTTCTCTTATGGCATATAAATTTTAGGTGACAAATACATTTTTTGTTGGCAATTTTAAGTCATCTAAATTATAGCCCCAGCAATCAGAGACACGATCTTACTTTTCACTTTCTCTGCCATCTGAAGGACTGCCAGGTCTTCTGGCCAGAGACGACTGCTGGATGACGTGGCAGCCAGTTCCAAAACTCCTGCGCTGAGGACTCAGAACGATGTCATCTTTCTCCTCCTTGATACGCTCCTTGGGATCGGATGACTTGCGCTTGTGGCTGACGATGCCGTCGTCAGGCCGCTCGCGCTTGGAGCGTGGCTCGTCGAGGGGTAGAATGCGATCGCTTCGGTGGTTCATGAACCATCGTTCTGGATCCCACTTCCCAGTGGAGCTATACAAATAAATGCAAAATCAACAAACAGCACACAACAATTTTCAAATCAGGGATGAAAACAAACAGAATGCAAAAAAATATATATATACACAGGGCTACTTTTTAAAACTAAATTCAAATTACATTTCTGGACATATCAGTAAACTTGCCCGAGCTTATTTGTCTGTAGCTTGTAGAAGTTAATTTATGGAGCTAAACTTTCAAGACTAAACAATGATTAATATTTGTGAAATCAATATTTTTACTTCCTTTTTTTTGCAGGTCACGAAAAATACTTCTTTGAATAGGAAAAGCAGCAGTTTGAATTATCAGTCACTGAAATACTAATGCAGGTAAGACAACATTGACACCAGATGTCAAATACATTCCATAATCCTGCTTACTTATAACATACATTGGCTTATAAAATGGCTTTACTGGTTAACTCCTAATCTCTTCTCTAAATTTGCATATTTCAGAGAAAATGGAATATGAAGATTTCTGAAGGAACATTTTTGGAAAATCGTAAAAGAAATATAAAAACAAGCAAAAATATCCTTCTGAGATACTTTATTTTTTGCATTTTTACTAAAATTGAAAGAGGCGTCTTTTTGATTTCATAAATAATTTTTTTAATTTTAAAAATTTCTAATGGTATATGGTTTTAGTTTAACAGTGATCATTTAACCCAGAATTTGAGGATTGCAAACATTCTCAATATCGATAAGTTATCTATGAAATTTCTCAACAGCTAACTCTTGCCAAAAAATGATGCAAGAATAACATCTTCCATAAACTTAAAACTTTAAAAATATCAAATATTCATTAAAATAGGTACAATCTTATAAAAGTAATGTGCTTTAGTAGTTTTGACAGCAGGATTAATCAATTCAGATGAATATGATCAATTGATAGAATTTCTGACATTACCAAGCAATGACAAATATGAAGTTAGTATTATTACAAATTTAGAGTATTTGTAGTACAACCTAACAATTCATATTTTTTTAAACGCAAGTAAGAAAACACTACAAAAAACTTTAAAAGCATGGAATTAGCAATTAGAAAAACTTTTGCAGATGTACTGGGATTGAGAAAAGAAGGAAATGCAGATTTGTTTTCACTCAATTGAATGCAAATCAAAGTGCTATGCAGAAGAATAATTTCAAATTGGAAATAATTTGTTTAGAGAAAAATAAATTTATTCATGAAAAATAAAAGCTTATCAACACTAAAATTGAAATTTTCAAATTATTCATTACAATGAAATATTATTTTCTCATAGAATTTTATTTGAAAAATGGTTTTTGTTTTTCTTGGGAACTTGAGCAGTTCAACGAAAATTTAACTTGTGTATATTGTTACAACTCTCCATGAAATCAACTAATTCAATATTTGCAAAGTCTTCCCAAACCTTTTCATTTTCCCTGAGACATCACAGGTTTGTATACTAAATGCAAAGCATTATGGGTCCTACAAATATGGTATGATGCCATGAACTTTAATTCCAATTTTAAAGAGTAATGTGATGAATTTTACTATAAAGTAAGCCACTACAAGAAAAGCACATTTAAAAAGGAAAACCTGAAGTTTTATACACTAAGTCATAATAAATTTCCTCTATTGAATCCCAATTCTGAATTAATTCAGATATTAACAGAGCCAAATTACAAAGCATGAACTATACCATCAAAAAACTTATCAGCAGTTAGTACATCGATTAAAAAAATATATCATATTTTACTTGTTGTAAGCAGGATCCAAGCAGGCAGGCCAATTCTTAGATAATGCAATGGTGGAATACTTCATTAAATCTTCCTGTAAAAGTTTGAAATTTTTTGTAATTTTTAAGCAATAATTACACATTTCTGATGGTGCCGTAGGATTGCAATTGAACACAAATTATGTGTCAATGGTTGGGGTTTTGAGGCACAAGATCCAAAACAGGGATAAACTGGGTCAGTTACGCGTTTCAGCAATAAGTTACAAGATTAGACAACAATTGGGATAAAGCAAAAGCAGCTATAAATATTACAAAAATATAACATACTGATCACTAATAAAAAAAATACCACAGAAACTTGATTATCACAGCTTCTTTTAACTAAACGATTGTGTTATCCTAGGTGAAATTGATACTAAGTTTCTTCAGGTTTTAAAAATAGCTTCAAGCATCAGTGGACACTTTGTACTTGATTAGTCTGGTAGGCAGAAAGTTACATGTCACAGTGCGAGATCCTTGCTTTATAACTTTTTCAGTAGCAGTAAATTGTCTTGTCTCTATATTAAAAAAAAGCTACCGCCGCTGCAGGATTGAAAACTGTGTTGTTTAGCTCGATTCTTAAACGATTTCCCGAGAAAGTACTGATTGGAAAAAAACGAAATTAACATGATTTGTTCTTCATCGTATTCTTTGGACAATTATTAAGATTTTTTTCCGATGCGGCTATTAGTTTAGGGTTTATTAAGTGTCAAAATTGAAGAAGCGAAATTTCTTCCGCGAGTGAGCAAAACACATACAAATTTTCAGTCTTCAGTCGTGAGTTTTTTTTAAAGAGTACCTCTGAACGTACATTTCTGTTTTATTTTAAATATATATATTTTTGAAATTTCAATTTGGTTCTTGATAGTATTTTTTTTAAACTCGGGAAAAATCAGGACATTTTTGTTACTTTTTTTTAAAACTGCAGTATCTATATTTTATTACTATTAGTTTTTAATTTTTAAAATATCGCAGTATACCTCAGAATGTACTCTTTCTTATAGTACTATTATTTTTCAAATCGGTTAATAATTAAATTGGATGCGATCAAAAGTTGGTCATACAAAATTCGGAATCTTTGGATATTTTCGATACTTTTTGTTACAACCATTAACTCTAAAACTGTCATATCTATATCGTATTACTATTAGTTTTTTATTTTGAAAATAGCGCAGTATACCTCAGACTATACTCTTTCTTACAGTACCATTATTTTAAAAATTGGTTCATAAATAAATTCGATGCAATCAAAAGTTGGTGACACAAATTTCGTATTTTTTATTTCGCAGAGCATTGTATTCGCGGAGGGTTGTATTTTTGACTATCGAGTTTGCCAGATATCAAATTTATCGTAGCAACAATTGCCATAAAAAACGATTTATTTTTATGTGGCGAGGAAAAAGGCTCGCTTTTTTCCCTGTTTTCAGACGGTTTACCGAGAAAGTACAAAGTACACATCGTAAAGTTTGGAGATTAACAGGGTTTACTTAAAATTGTACAGGGAACAAGATGCAGAAGATTTTTTACTCATGCGGCAATTAGTTTAGGGTGCATTAAGTGTTAAAGTAAAAAAGAGTGAAATCACTTGCGTAAGAGGTATCGGTACCAAATGGGATTGCGTAGCAATCCCAGGGGGTCGGCGAGCGTAAGCGAGCAGGGGGCGGAGCCCCCTAGTACTTCATATAGGTGGTTTTATGTTATTACATACATATTATCAGTTTCAGGTAATAAGAGGTGACCTTGGTTCACATTTCCTTGGATAATAAAGGTTCAACAAATCATTGCGGATAGCTCAAATCTAATTTCAAGTAAATCTTTAAACAATTGCAATTATAACATGAAGAATGAAATTAAAAAATTATCAAAATGTGAAACATGATAAAAAAATAATCAAAAACCCAGTGGTATGTAAAAAGACAAACAAATTTGGATAGGATGTTATTTCAACTGAAGCTAACATAAAAGTAGTTACAAAACCAAAGTCAGGGGAAATTAAAATATGGCATGATGATTAAAGTATTCACCACAAAAGGCTAGTGTCATATGCATACAAAAGAATAATTTCATTCAAAAAGCAAGGCCTATGTGTAAGATGGGTGTGCCTAATCTATAAGTGTAACAAAACAACGTTACCCTACTCTTGAATAGTAGACTATTGTAGTTAATATTCAGTTTGCTTAACCTGCAATTTCCAGAGTACAGCTAATTGTCATGAAACATCTTCTGGGCAAGGGATTTCAAATCAGAAATTGAAAAGGGCAAATCATGACAATTTTCCCATCTTCATTTACCAATTTATTATCATGTATTACAATGTGCACAGCTACAAATTATGAATTCGGAAATTTCCTCAGTACTTTGTAATATCTATCTACATATTAAGTTAAAACTATTCTTACAAAATTGCTTTTATTCTTTGATTTCAATTCTATTTTATGATATAATTCAATAATTGCTACAGTTCTAAATTAAAAAATAATGTGAACATTTTAACAATGGTCATAAAGTTTAAAATTTAAAATTTAATAAAACATAAATAAATCTTCACTTTTCCTGCCTTTCATAATCCAAATTATTCCAAGTGTGTTACCAAGTTAAACTGTCATGTTGAAAATATACTTTCTACAAATACAGATGTAGACACGATAATAAAATGAATTTATATGTGTATGAATATCTTTCTTTCCAATGTTTCCCTTTTCCAAAGGAAGCATCTAGGATGCAATGTTTTGGCAAAGAGGAAACTAAAAAAAAAGATTCCACTTAAATTTTTATAAATACAGGCTGTTGCTATATGTATATTCTGCATTTGCAAATATTGTGGTTTTCCTATTTAAGCTCAGCTGATTTTCCAAGGCATCTTTTAAATGAAGCTAGGAACATCCACAACTCATTTGTAATCTACTGAAAATTGATAAATAAATTTAATCTTGAATGGAAATGAATCCAACCTTTCTGTGGGGAGGAATATGTTAGATTGGACTGAAAACACAGTGCAGTGCCATGAACTGGCCCCATGTTTCACAAATCTATTTATCAGCATATGTTGAGTAAGAATGACATGTTTTAGGTAATACAAGAAATATATTTGTAGGTTAGTCATCATTAACCACACAAACGCCAACTGCTAGGGACTCAAACTGTTTTGTTACTCTCAATCAAGAGGTAAATATTTCCGAGTAAACAAATTTGTTTAAAAAGTACCATGCCAAGTCCAAGGAGCTTAACCATTTTAGAACCCTTTAAGATTTTTATGGTTAGGGTCTCAAGACTCCAAACGTGAAGGATAAATATTACAAAAACATGAGTAATCAAATAAGCAGAACGATACTTTTACGATTAGGTCCTGGCCCATTTGACCATGAGATAAATGTAAAATTTTCTGATAATATTGCCAATGATGTATATGTTAACAAAAAGGAGATTTCTCGAACAAGTATCCTTGTACCTTCAAAGTAGGAAAGGTATTTTCAGTTGGGAAAAGTCATTTTTAGTTAACATGAAGGTGCAATTTTTTCAAAACTTATTTAATTACCAATGCTATTGTTTAATATTAGCTGTGGGAAAAAGTTTGATTTAAATCATGATTTTAAAAATAACTTAATTTAAATTGGCATACCCTGTAAAAATCTTAGTACTTTGAGAAATCTTGATGTTTAAGGTTATTTTCTGGCACAACATTAAGAATGTTCAAATGAGTTATTAAAATCTAAGAAAATAATGTAATCAAGATAACTAAATGTATTCACATTTTTTAAATAAATATGTATTTAAAAATACAAACTTGCAAGAGAATAATTAGAATTATGGTATTGGACAACATTGATATTTTTGAAATGCTAAGAATCTACTTAAAAACAAGCAGATGAAAGTTATTCACTTTTGAATATTGAAGAGATGGCATGAACGCTGGAGAGTTCCTTTTGCTACCGGATGAACTATTACGAGATGACGGTCTGCTGTTGAAGCATTCCATAGGCTCAGAAGAAGGACTATCATCTATACAAAATGAATTTCAAAACACATCATAAACAGACTAGTTACAACATTCAGAAATAAGCATTAAGTGTGGAAGTATATTAAATTAAAACCAAGACTCTTTTAAGGATTAGGTACCAAAATTTTGTTTTTCATGCAAAACTATCCCTGTAAACCTTACAAAAGCATTTATGATAAAAGGAACTGTTGATAATTTTTATAAAAAAAACCCCATCTTATTTCAATATATATAATTCAACTTCTATTTATGTAATCAACTAAATAATCAATGCTGTGATATGTTTTTCCAAGTTCATTTTGAGCTCATACTATTCTAAGTGAGGAAGGAAATTATGCTTATGTCAAAACTATCATTTACAAATAACTTTTGCAGACAACAAATATACAACCTCATTCAGTTTCATCTCACAAACAATCTTTAATTCTCAATACAACAAAACTTCCCCTGAACAAAGAAAATCAATGATATTCAGATACCATTCAACGATATTTCATGTTGCAAAAGAGTAAAACGATGAAAAAATTTAAGCAAATATTATTCAGATTATCAACTTTTTGCAAGTAAACATTCGAAAAATTTGTAGATGCTTTTTAGCTATAGCACTGTAAATAAAAGCCTGCTAAGGTAAAAACTGTAAGGCTTTAGATTCAAAACAAACACTGATATTGTAAGCACAGGGCACAGCAAATCCTGGGTGCCAAAAAAATTTGGTCTGGTGACTAGATTTCCCATTTCTGTAAAAAATTATTATATTTTTTTAGGCCATAAAAGGTAAAAAAAAAAAAAAAAAAGGAGCAAAATGTCTAATGTAGATAATAAAAATGTTAATTTTTATTGCCTCATTTACACTATAAATAGCAGATTATTTACTGCCCATGTGTGTTGTGTAATGTGTTCTGCAATATACTCAGCATTGGAAAAAAAAAGTATGATATGCATTGCAAGTGTCCTGGTTCCTAATTTATTTTTGTCATCCCTTGTTGCAAGCATATAAGTAGTACAAGATATAGTTGGTTGTTTTGCAGTGTTATAGAGCTACATTAGACAGACAACTTTCAATAAAATTGTTGTGAAATTAAAAAAGGAATCGGGGAATAGAGTAATAGGATGAAACTAGAAAATATCATTTGGGTGCTCCAGGAGCGTCCATGTTTACTAGAAAATAAACCCGTTGTAAAAAGAAAAGATAATTTAAGTACCTCAGGTTCTTGAAGACCATACAGATCTAAAAGATATGCCCATGGGTCTTAAAAAGTTTAGTGCCATAGCTAGCAACATTATAAAAGAGAATTTATCAGAAAATGGAAGAGTCCCATAGGACAAATTTGTTTATTTTGAAATATAAGGTTATAGCATTCAAGTCTGAATATACGTGTACTTAAATTAAAATATGGTCAATCATAATTTTATTTTTTAGATTCAATATTCCATCAAAATAGAATATCACTCAACAAAATATTAGCATTTTAACCTCTGCTTAACAAATTAAAATACACCGAAAAGAATGTCGTAAGTCTGAGAAATGGTTAAAGAAATTTAATTCTGAGATAATTCTAGAGCAAAACATGCCTAATCAGATCATAAGTGGCCAGATGCTATGGTTTACATCATCAGAGCAAAATATGACAATAACGTTTTAATTATACATCTAATTAGAATGTATAGGCTACATTTTCATCTCATGTTTCATAAGCATGTCAAATAACAGTTGAAGAAATTGTAAGTTCAACATTAAAACTAAATATGAGGCATGCAAAATTTTAGACATGGATATTCAGGTGTGTTTACATGACATTTACGTGATTAAATTATGACATTAATGATAGAAGCTTGTGTTGAATGCACAGTATTTGGATTGCTATATAACTATGGAACAGAAAATAGAGAAAGAAAAGACTAATTAAATTAACCATATAGAAATAATTCAAATAAAACACTTACAAACTAAATTATAAAGGCTAAATTTGAAAAAATCATGTAACCAAAAAAAATTGAAGTTAATTTTATAAACAGCAGGTAAATAAAGGAACGCAATAAGCAATACATTCATGTCAACTTGTTTGCAAGTAAACAAAGGAATTAAAATAGCTACAAAGGAAAATTCATGCACGAAATTAAAAGGCAAAAAACTGCTGCAATCCAAAGGTTTTACGTTATACGGTTCATAAATATCGCTTGACGTACACATTTCATTAGAACGTAGAATTTCTTTAAAAAATATATTATAAAAATAACATGAAAAATGAAGCTCAGGGCATTACAGAAACAAGAAAACAAATTGACACAAAGTACCCTTGATATACAAATGCTCCGAATGCGAATTTGGGTGAAGGTAACAGGAGTTAATTTACGTTACAAAAAAGTCAGGTGAATAAGATGTTAGGCCTATTCATTTAAAAAAGCACAGGTCCTAAAATACATTTAGTTTTGAAATGTCATACTTCCATTAAAATATTTTCTCTTCAAAACAAGCAAAATTCAATTCGAAACGGTCGTCAAATTTCTAGACCAAACAAAGCTCCTTTTAAAATTTTTTTAGAAACCAATTCCCCTTATGTCAAAACTATAAACTTCTAACTACACTCGTTTGGGGCCAAACAGCTGAATAGATACATATACTTGATAAAAAATTCACTTCGTACCTTCCGGAGTGCTCCTATTTATTAATTCACCTTCTGTCAGTTGTCGAACCATGGCCATCTTTCGCACGTAATGAAAAGGTCGTTTAAAAACAGTTTACAGATACACAAAAAGAAATGACGTAACACTATATTTACAGGATAGAAATTTACTATATACACTCTACAGTTGGACTTAGTTCATAATTCTAAATGAGGGGACGCATCATTTCATAACAAATAACAAAATACGACACGACTATTTAATGATGCAAAAATAGAAATGTCGGAAGGTGCCCAGAACCCGGATGCGAACCAGCTGAGCAGTGCCCTGAACTCCGAATCACGATCGTTCTTCGAGTTTCAGACGACGGCCATTCTTCGAAAGAAGCAGATGCAGCGCCACATTCTACCGCTACATGGATAACAGATTAGATTAATTTTAAATGAAATCAACAATTCGTTTTTATGCATTGGAGCTTCCATATTAACATGATCTCATTTTGGTCATTTGATTTAAACACCAAAAAGCGCACACAGAAAGTTGGTTTTTGTTTCTGTTTCCGTATAGATCACAGACGTGGAACGTACTTTATCTTTGGTATCCCCTTATAAGGCATTATCGGGTTGGGGATTTCAGATTCAAAGAAAACTTTTGCTGACAGCTGACACAAAAAAAAATCCATCCAAGGAACAGGCAGGAATCGAACATTAGACTTCAGTACAAAAAGCAATATGATCAGTGAGACTTCCTGAAGATGTATTTCTATATATGTATCAATAATCGAAAGTTCATTTAAAAAAGAAAAACTTTTGCTTTAATATGTTCTTTTGAAACTGTTTGTCGTTTTATTTCATATTTATAGATCTTGAGTTATCAGCAAAAACCTAATTTTAAGGTGTTTTTTACGGATACAGTTTCAATGCATATTTTAAATTGTAATTTGTTCGTTTAAAGTTTAGGATTCTTTTTTAGTACAAGTTAATCTTTTTTATTCTACATATAAATTATTTTACCTGCAAAAAAATTAAATTTATTTAAACGTTAGTGATTACTCCACTCCACTACTAATAAATAAATTCAAACTTTAGTTATACGTGAGAAAGAAAGAACTGAACTGAATATATGACGTTTGTTTACCAATCACGCTTCTCTACATCTGAGGTTGCTGACTTAAATTGTCTGACGAGTAAAATATTAATTTCGTTCCAAAGAGCTACAAGTTTGTTATATTTTATTCTGTTCTTGTTCTCGCAAATTCTATGATCATGGCTGATAAACGTAGTCATGATGAGGATTCTAGCAATGAAGAATGTATTGGTCCCTCATTATCCGAAGCAGTTCCTAAGAAGAAAATAAAAGTTCTGGAGTTCGAACCCATGTACCTGAAAAACATTCCTGATAAAGAATCGTACGAGAAAAGCTACATGCACAGAGATGTCGTTACACATGTTGTTTCCACCAAAACCGACTTCATCATAACGGCCAGTTGTGACGGTCACATGAAATTTTGGAAGAAGACTGAGGAAGGAATCGTGTTTGTGAAGCATTTCAGAGCGCATCTGGGAAACATTCAGTGCATCAGCGTCAACTCATCAGGAACTCTGTTGTGTTCGATATCAAATGACAATTCATTGAAAGTATTTGATGTCGTTAATTTCGATATGATCAACATGATTAAACTGAAATTTTGCCCTGAATATTGTGAATGGATTCATGGTGCAGGGGACGCCATTGCATCCCTCGCCGTTTCTGTTCGTCAGTCAAAAGAAATTTATGTCTATGATGGACGAGAAATGGGCGAACCCCTTCACATGTTTGAGAAATTGCATTCATCTTCAATTGCCCTAATTAAATTCAATCCAGTGTATGAAGTTGTTGTTTCATGTGACCGGAATGGTATGATTGAGTATTGGTCTACACTAAAAAAAGACTTCAAGTTTCCAAAAGGCCTAAAATTTGACTCTAAACTGGACACTGACCTATACGAGCTCGTGAAACACAAAACCCACCCTACAGATCTTGCATTTTCTCCCAATGGTGATTTATTTGCATTGTTGTGCGCAGACCGCAAAGTCAGAATATTTCGCTTCTTGACCGGCAAAATGACGCGTGTTTACGACGAAAGCTTGCAGCACCTGTCTGAACTTCAACAGATGAAACAGCAGTTGCCCAACATGGAATTTGGTCGCAGAATGGCCATCGAGAGAGATCTGGAAAAGGCAGAAGTATTCGACAATGCTGGTATTGTTTTCGACGAAAGTGGCTACTTCATACTGTATCCGACTATGTTGGGGATCAAGGTGGTGAACATTGTCACCAATCGATGCACACGGGTGATAGGAAAGAACGAAAACATTCGACCTCTGAAACTGGCACTTTATCAGGGAATCCCAAACAGATCAAAAGCAGCTGTCACCGTCGCAATGAAAGCTTCCGACAATCCCACCTTGGAAAGGCAGTCAAGCGATCCAACGCTATTCTGCACTGCTTTCAAAAAGAATCGATTTTACTTATTCACCTCCAGGGAACCAGCTGATACGAAGAGCATCGATGCTGAACGTGATATTTTCAACGAAAAGCCATCCAAGGAGGACATTATAGCAGCGACTGAATCTCTCAGTCAGCAACAGCTGTACCACAACTGTGTCATTCACACTACCATGGGTGATATACACTGCAAACTTTTCCCTAAAGAATGTCCCAAAACTGTTGAAAACTTTTGTGTTCACAGTAAGAACAATTATTACAACGGACACATCTTCCATCGAGTCATCAAAGGATTCATGATCCAGACGGGTGATCCTACTGGAACGGGCACCTCTGGAGAATCCATTTGGGGTGGTGAGTTTGAAGATGAATTCCACCCTAGTCTCAAGCATGATCGTCCATATACACTCAGCATGGCAAATGCTGGCCCGAACACGAACGGATCCCAGTTTTTCGTCGCTGTCATACCCACTCCATGGCTGGACAATAAACACACTGTGTTTGGACGTGTTTCCAAAGGCATGGAAGTGTGCCAGAATATAAGCACTGTGAAAACAAATCCAAAGACTGATAAGCCTTATGATGACATTAGAATTATAAACATAACTTTGAAATAAAAGTGATTTTAACTGCATGTAAGTTGTGCGACTTCATTTATTTGTTATCATTTATCTTTGTGACACATTATTTTATGTAAGTAATATGCCTACACTGTGGAAACATGTTTAGGTTTCTACTCTCTAGAGAAGGAATGTTCTGCATTTTAATAAAATAAACTCTTAGCACATATGCTTTGTTGTAAAGTTACAGGTCATCTCAAATTTTAATCTTATAGTTGAATCGGTTGTTTGAGAAATCCCATAAGTCAGGTGAGAATAATCTTTGGGAAATCAAGAAAAAACTTTCTGCATTAACCGACAACCTCTATATTATTATTTCTTATAAAATTTATTGTTTAGAGCAAAATACAATCTTTGTGCCCAATGGAGGTTTCAAAAGATAAATAATCAGTTGAGTCAGTTGACTTATGGGGTTTCTCAAATACATATATTTTTGGCAAAAGTAATTGCATTCTAAACTGTATAAAATAAAAATTACACTTAGTACACCTCAAATATGCATTCTAAAACAAGTAGAAACATTAAATAAATATGAAACACAAATAAGATTATTTAGTTCTATGAATAAGAGTAATATAAATGGTGAAATAAAATTTATTCATCAGTAGTGTAGTTCTCTGGCAACTATATATATATAAGAATCAGATGTACCTGTAGAACACTGGTCAACTATCTCTTTGCAGAATGCTTGAATGTTTTCTTCATTTGGGATGTATTTCATCAGTTTATGTCTTCAATTTTTTCCTGTTGATAGGGATTTTTCCACTTGGATATACTAGTTCATTTGGGAGTGATAGAAGCAGCTTTTTATTGTTGTTAAACCGAAAAGCGTGGCTGCAAAACCCATCATTAAAAGGTTTGGTGATTTCAACATCCTAATGTTTGAAAGAGTGTGAAAACTGCGAGATTTTAAAAGCGACCTTCTCATCCTTTGGAACTTTACGCCTATAAGTCATTTTTTTTTCTTCTCGAAATCGAGTTTTCGATAAAAATATATTCTTTAGAGGTAGACGCATCTTTTAGAAATGAAACACCACAAGTCAGGTCAATTCTACATAGAGTTGGCCCCATGAAAGTTTCCTTTGTTCGAGAAAGCTCATAAGTCACTGACTTATGGGCTTTCTCAAATAAACGAAAACTTTCATACGGGCCAACTCTATGTAGAATGACCTGACTCGTGGGTTTTCACTTCTAAAAAATACGTCTACTTATAAAGAATAGAATTTTACAGAAAACTCGATTTCGACAAAAAGTGAATTATAGGGTTTCTCAAACAATCGAATCAGTTACAAAGTTCATTTCCGCACACATTAAATCTCATAATCGTCGCTGGAGGTTGTTTTCAGCTTATTCATGGTTACGATATTGGCATAAGTTGCAAAATATGGGCATTCAAGAATTAACCTCCAATGAAAGATGGCACTTACCATAGTGAAGCTCTTTTGGCCTAAAACTTTACAGTAATTTGGAGAAGTACAGCGTTTTTGTTCATCTCTTTTATAATGCTAACTAATCATGAAGTCAATGTATCCCATATAATAGTAATTAGGACTTTGATTTAGATGATTTCCATTTTACATCTTTTTTGGCTTGAGAATTGTCTTAGTTAGCTAAGCTGATTTATGACTTTGTTGGTGAATTTTTTGCAATTATTACTCAAAATGGCATTTTAGTCTAGGAGTGGTCCTGAGGGTTATCTTCCACTCGTCATCTGACCATGGCATTATCTTTGAATCTTTCCCTTCTAGGGTACGACTTTAAATACCTACCCACTCATCGAGCAGAACACAATTCTGAGAATGTCAACAGTAGACTCATTTTCTCTCACCTTGTAGGGTTAGGAATCCTCGATAGCTGGATTTTCAAAGCGGGTAAAACTAAGTTCAGAATTTGCGGTGTAACAAATGAGAGTGGACTGTATATTGAAGAGTTGATTGTGGTGAGAACACAAATGATGCAGTGATGCCTTTTAGAGAAAATTACTGTTTTTTTCAAAACGAAGAAGGAGCATAGCATTGCTCCGCTATGGGAGAACATCACATATCAAGGGCAAAATTCGTTCTGAGGTTTTGGCGGGCAAAGCCGGTTACAAAAAAAGGCAACCCCTCAGTCAGTGAGGGCGCGCCATGCATGGCGCGTTAGCAGCAAGTACTAAACACACCTTAAAAACCTGCTTCAACTACCTCAGTCTTCTAGCAATGGAGTAAAAGGATCGTACACACCTTTTTGTATTGAAGAAAGTTACTTGGAATATCTCCAGACTTGAGTCTTTAAAAATAACCTTTCAGGCATCTTTCCACCTGAAGTTTCTGTTGGATTGCAATTTTGTGTAACATTTAATTTCATATTCAACAATCTACACATATTAAACAACTGAAAATTTTTTAAGAAATGGCTTCAATTTATTAGCGAAAGTATATCTTGATTTAGGTTTGGATCCTGGGGTAGGAGATACCTAATATGACTGGCTGCGAAGTGCACCTTCTGCAAGGTTAAAGAATTTTTGTGTTTTATTTGATAGGGTGAAGTCAGTTACCTACCTGTGGTGCCAACTGTTCTCACTAAATGATATGACTTTATTGCCATTTGTGGTAGCCCAATCACTTATCACCATTCGTGGTAGCCCTGTTGTAGTCACTTGCTTTTAACTTCTTATCATACGTGACTACCTATTAAGACACATTGTATAGAAGTAGCAAGATCAGCTATCTGCGGAATAAAATACAACTGCAAATACTGTAGATAGTGTTTTTAAAATACATCCATGACAAAAATGTTGCACCTAGAAGGAATTGTCCGAATGCAATGAAATTTACAAGGTTGGTAAAGTGTGTATGAACGAGTAAATGATTAAAATTTGAGACTAAATATGCAAACTTTATTGAGAAAATTAAAAAAAATAGTATCATTCAGTAAGCGTATGACCGCCATTATTCCCATTGCAGCATGTCAAGCGCCTAGGTAGTGAGTCGTACAGGCACTTTATGAAGTACTGCGACAGCCCATCCCATGGTGCTCAACCCTGTCACGTAGTTCCAGCAGAATATGCGAGGAGTGGTGACATCTCGTCCAATGGCATCCTATTCATTCTCGATCGGGGACAGGTCTGGTGAGTATGCCGGCCATAGTAAAATATCGCTGTGTCATAGAAAAGCTCTAGAGACGGCAGAAATATGGGTTAGAGCATTGTCTTGTTGAAAAAGCGGGTGAGCCAGGGAGATCAGGAATGGGAGCGTAACTGGCTGTAAAATTTCTTGTACGTAATGCTGACCTGTCAAAGGGCCTGGAACGAATACCAAAGGTGATTTGGCATACGCAATTGCACCTTACACCAGGTCTTCTGGACGTGTGACGTTGCACAACAAACCGTAAATCTTAGTGCTGACCACGTAGACTCCACACATGGATTCTATTGTAGCCCCCACCCACACAGAAATGGGATTTGTCAGTAAGATCACTCGATATCCCATGTCTGTCTCGCACGACACCATTCCAGTCTCTGATGGCGATGCAATGCTGTTAAAGGCAGTTGTCGTAACAGTCTACGTGAGTTTAGTCCCATGTCGTGAAGCCGCCGACAAATGGTGCGATCGTTTATTGGATGCTCGAAAGGTTTCTACTGCCCGTTGGATATCTGCATCAGTACACGCTTGTCACGTTGATCCTCTCTAGATCTTCCTGAACCTGGTTGACGCTGGCATGTGCCTTGTATCCACCACTGCCAACAGCGTGCAACCGTAACATCACTACAACCAATATGTTGCGCAATCCGTCGATTTGACCATCTACCTTCTTGGTGGATAATTACTCAGCCTCTGTCAAACTCTCCCAGTTGCTTAACTTTTCTCCGAGGGATAACTCAATGCGAAACGATATAACCAACACAACAGCATGAGTTTAAATGAATATGCTGCACTACTGAATGTCCTTTTATGCCTCGGTATGCAGCACGAGAGCTGCACTAAACGATTTTGAAAATTTGATCAGTTGCATCTCCAACGCAGATGTACCACTCCTTCAAATTTCATCTATAGCGGTGTACTCCTTCCAGGTGCTTTACATAGGAAAGTTCCTGGTTCAAATCCGGGTATGGATGTTTGTAAGAGTATGGTGTACGTAGAGGCGGCTGGTGCACCTTAAATCTGTCGTGACCGAAAGTCCTCACGTTGGGTTGGTGTGGAAGTTTGGAGAGTGGGGTGCCAGCTCAGGTGTTGCTTCGTCTTTCAACCGTAGTTCAAAAATACGAGGTGTTGTCCTCAAATCTTTCCCTTAAGGGATTGATCCCGTTGTGATGCTCTAGTGAAACGTTTATTAAAAATTACCTTCCAGGTGCAAAAAAAAAAAAAATTACGTAGTGTTGTCTTCGGTAATTTTTACTTAAGACACCACACAATTTTAAAAACTACGGTCAAATGACGAGGCCACACCTGAACTGGTGTTTCCTTAAAAGGAATGATCCGGGACCAACGTCCATAGCCCGTTGTGTTGCTCTAGTAGGAAGTTAATTAAAATTACCTTACCTTCCAGGTGCAACTTTTTTTTTTGTCTTAGTGTATATCATGTGATTTTTAACATAAAATTATGAAAATTCCTCCACCCGAGGGGTCTCCAGATGCTTCCCCTTTTTATTAGTCTACAGCCCATACCTCTCGGGACTGTCCCCCTTCATTATTCATCAACCCTAGTCATGCCTATGCCTCTGAGTAGTGCAAAGGTCCACGCAAACGAAGTCTTGATACTTACTCGTCAATAAATAGGGATATCTTAGGTGGTTCAGTTTCTTTTTGTCATACATTTATTTATTACTCATTAAGAGTTCTGCTAGTTTCATTTAATAATCACGTTTTTTTTTACAGCCTTCAACTAGTCATTCATCATGATTAGAAATCTAACTTCCTTAACCCGGCAGGACGTGCGGGGGTCATTTTATGACCCCAAGCCCTTGCTCAACCCCGATTCCTAGAAAACTAGCCACGTGTTCATTCCTTTCTTATCAGTAGCTGAGTTTGTCACTCTGATCTGCCTTTTGTGAGTATTTAATAGGTATTTCAGGAATTTTTGGTCCCCCAATTCAAGTTTGGTCAGTTAATGGGGTCATGGGATGACCCCGCATGTCTTTACGTTTGCTCTACAGATCAGTTACTTCGCTTAGCTTATGCGGACAGTTCGTCGACATTTTCATCATTACAATGTCTAATAAACTTTTATTGTTTTTTCTCCGTTGCATAATATTTGACAACATAAATGACAGGTCGCAGAGGTAGTTATTTGACAAACTTGCAGCTATAAGGGACTTAAGTTAGTTTTTTGTAATGAACTGTCAGAAACATTTTACGCTGGGTGAATATGCTACTATTGACGAAAAATTAGAACCTTTTCGCGGTCGTTATGGTTTTCTACAATATATGCTAAAGAAACCCGCAAAATATGGCATCAAAATATTTGCTGTAGTGGATGCACGGACATTTTACGCAAGTAATATGGAAGTGTACGTTAGATGTCAAGCCAGAGGGACCCTATAAAGTCTCGAACTCAGCAGGCGATATAGTGATACGGTTTATGAAACACATTTCTACAAATCTGGTAGAAACCTCACCGTTGACAATTGGCACACCAATTATAAACCCTGCGATAGATCTACTTTCAGAAAAAATTATACTCGTCGGAACAATACGGGAAGATAAGAGGCAAATCCCAGCTGAAAGTAAAATATGTAAAGGAAGATTAACTCATTCATGTCTTTGGATTCCAGCAAGACGCAGCATTAGTCTCAAAGGGAAGAAATATGGATATAAAAACTACTGGAACTTGCAATTTGTGTACAAATTTTGTTTGCAAGGAACACTTAATTTCCATATGTAATTGTCTCCATAGAAACAAAGTATAACTGAAAATTGTTATGTATATACATCTATTATTTTAAATTAAATTGCATTAAAATTTGTGTTTGCATTGACGTGATATAGAATGCACCAATTGCATAAGAAGGAACTGATAAAATCTTATCTATTATTTCTCATTGTAAAAAGTAATGGAGAAAATTTAGTTTTTTAAGCAAAACATTCTTTATAAAATGTCTTAAAGTCAAAAGCCTTATGGTTCCGACAATTTTTTAACAGCGTAGGAATGCATTTCAGTTTGGGGTCATTCTATGACCCCGCACGTCCTGCCGGGTTAAGGGGCTTTTTGAAGAGGCTTGATTACAGTGCAATCAGACAAACCATTTAACTCTGCAATCATTCAGCTTTATTAAATGTTAGAAAAGCAGTATGGGACACCTTGGCGATTTCTTTCCTTATGTCAGAGCTCAAGAATTCTTGATTCATTTTGTTACAAACAGGGTACACAGCACATCTGTACTTTTGCTTTATCTAATGTTTGAGTGTTCAAAATAACATTGCGAAAGCATTATTGCTGTTTAAAGTCAAGAGATATTTAATGCAATTAAGTTAGAATTTAAGTAACTTTCGGGAGATTACTTTTTTTTACTTAAAAAATTCGATAGAAATGTTACTGTGGAAAGTACAAGTTATTTTTCTTTTGGTTGACAGTACAACAGTGATATCTCTATTTAAGTTCCTACACACACTCATGAATGATTTTACGTCTTAATCTCATCATTAATATCATAGTTTCATGTATATTCACAAGTATATAGTTGATACACTTTTTTAAATAATTCTGAGCACTCATAGGCGGCAGTCAGAAGAGATTTTTTCTGGTAAATAATGTATAAATTAAAAAAAATGCGATTTTCAAAAATCATGCGTTAGTTAATGAATATTTATTAATAGATATCAGTATAAATAATTTATTCTTCCTTTTTTATTGGGGTAAAGCACTACTTTTCGGGAGGACCAACCATTTCAGCCACACTCAAGAAGTCTGTCTGACATTCAGCGAAATGTGGGGCAGGAAGCTGGAAGAAAACACCTTGACAATAAATCAGTTCTGGCCACTTTGCTTTTAATACTGCCATTTGAGAACTGTTTTATTTTTCAAATTTGTCTGATTTTGTGGCAACAATTCCTTTGTAGTAGTCCCACCATACAGAGGGGGCATCGTGTTCGAGGCTGAAATTTATCAAATCACCTTCGAACAGTGGCCTCAGAAACAGCACACATTTTACAGGCAGCCTAACTAGCATTTTTCTTTCTTAAAAAAAAAAAAAAAAAAAAAAAAGAAGATTATGACGAAAATGAACTTTTTGGTTCTCTATTTTTAGCACTGCAGTGAAACAAAAATTATGCCTCAACACATGCTATAATAATGCAGTGTAAGCAGAAAAGACCGAATTTAAACATCTGCTTCCATAATGGTCACTCCTTATCAGCAGTAGCAAAATAATAAAGCTAGCTTCGATTTGAAAACGCGCAGAACTTTACAGATGACCCATTAGTTCCATGAGCACAATTGCCAGATCCTTTCTTAAGAAAAACACCTGTATTAGTTATTTCTAATGCTCTTGAAAATACCAATTTTGCAATGAGGATATAGTGCATACACCATTGGATAGAATAAAGAGCAAAATATGAAGTCACAACTAGTTTAGCCCAATTGTAAAAATACCCCACATTTGGTTCATTACTGAGCAACCTCTCAGATGGCACCATGTTTGTACATTATAGCAACGACACCAGCACCTCACAGCGTATTAAGTCGCGCTATTTGACCTGTATCACACTGGTGGGAAAAAATCTCAATTGAGATGAAAGTGGGCCTTCCAAAGACGGATCGACTTAGAAATCTGATGCCCAAGAACTACTGCAATCAACAAAAGCTGCACTTGAGGTGTGAGCAAAGGTCTCCGATACACTGTCTGAGCATAGTTGAAAAAGTAAACCCTGAAGTTGCGACCATTGACATCTGGGATGAAGCAACAGGACAAAACAGTAAATCAGCCTCGTCAACAATCTTGCTTTTCAAGCAGGTTGGCAACACATTTTGCTTGACCCCATCACTGAGAAGCAGATAGTCATTTACAAGATAATTGTGCAAGTACTCAACATTGACACAGCAGCTGCTTTGCGAACCTGCCTTCACTTTCTATAAGCATAAAGCAGTGTACATTTCTCATACCACTCTCACCAAGTTCTACATAAAGATATGCATCTGCTTGATATATTTAAAAAATTTACCCAGCTTTTAACATATTTCTTCCATGCAGCAAATCATTATTTTTGTTGAAAAGCTCCAAATGTTATTGGGATGATTGTTTGCAAGTTTATAATATTAAAAAGGAATTGGATTCAATAACATTTCATTTTTCGACACAAAAACTTTGTATATTTTGAAGTTAGTTCATGTGAAAAAGGTTTTCAATTACAATTTGGCAAATATTTTGATATTGTTATGTTCAGTATCAAGTAAAAAGACAACTCGAGTTATTTTACATAGCAGGAATAAAAATATTTGCTTCTATGCTTTGACTGTACAAACTTCTCGGAATAGTTCTCAACTGGCATCTTACTAAGAGATAAATAACTAGTATTGTATTTCTCTAATTGTGGCTTGAATTATTTTATCTGTTACTTATTCAGCTCTCAGTATAACCACCCTCTGTCATAATTTTAGAAAAAAAATCAGAACAGGTTGCTCTAATCCTTTCAAGCATTTTTTTTTTGAAATCTGATTTAGTCAGGGACTGTTAATATAAACAATTTTCTAGCAACCTATATCAAACGCCTCATGATCCTAGATGCAAAACTTAATCAAAGTAATTTAACTTTAAAGTTGTACAAATGCAAAAAAAAAAACCCTAGACTATCATTTATCTTTTAGAATTGAAGGCTCTCCTGCTTTACTAAAAATGAAAAAAAGAATATTTTCCAGACTTAATTATTACAATGCACATGGCTACAAGTTATAAAATATATAGTCAATTATAATATTTAAATCTTAGTTTAATGCATGAAGTGTTTAAATACTCTTTTAAAATGTACCAGAAGTTATATTTTTGTAAGTCTAATTTAACGATAACTACTAAAACAGGGAATTTTTTAATTAATTCAGTGTTAAGCAAAGGATAACTATGGGATCCACAAGAAATGCAGCATTTATTATCCAAGTCTTTTTGCAATCAAAGGCTGCTCATACAAATAAATAAATGTCAATCTCGTTGTGGAATACAGAAAAGTTTATTAATAATCATTTACACTCATTTCTTCACTGCCTCCTCTTCTTTTTGGAAAGCTTGCAGCAATTCAGCCTTCTTTTGCTGTTGCCTCTCCTCACGACGGCGGCGAGCCTCACGCACCTTCTGTCGCCTGGCCTCGGCTTGATCCAACAACATCTTAGACCTGGATTTCTCTGCCTTCTTACGATGAATGAATTCCATGAGGACACGCTTGTTCTTGAACACGTTACCCTTGGCCTTCATGTACAGTTCATGGTACCTGAAAGACAACATTAGATCTTAAGTATACATATTTCAATTCACCTAGTCTCATCTCTTCCACAAGAACAACTCCAAGTTAGAATCAAACACTTCTACTTTAAAGAGAGCAATTCTGAAGGGAAATAACATACACTAAATAAAACAGATTTTTAACTTTCTAAAACCTAATTTCTTCTCAGGAATGAAATATAAAAGCAAAACAGACCAATTAGTAAAATTTTTTTTAAAAATCTAGTGTGGAAACAGACAAGTCAACAAAAAATTATTAAAAAACAAAATTCAGTGCTCCTTGAAGAACTAAAAATGAAGGATTTAGATCAAATTATCAATTCAAATTTCCAACATTAGAATGAATTATTTTACATAGGACAAAATGTACACAGGGAAAAAGGCCAGTGTTTTTTATTTATTAGACCTGCAATTACTGCTTGATGCATTAAGGGACCTCTCCAAAAACTAAGAAATCAGTCTGTAAACTGAATTTCATATCAACCACTTGTTACACACAAAAAACAAACTGAAATTTTATTTTAATGGAAGTATCCAAGCGTGCAAAATGTGCATTTAAACATTTTGCCACCACACATTTAGATTTTAACACTTCCAACAATTTAAATAACCAAAAACTGCACCAAACAGACGGTTGAATATGGACTAAACTCACATTATTTTTATGTTTGAAAAGTAATGAGAAACTTCCAACTAAGTTAGTTATTCAGAATTTCTTCCCTTATTTTTTACAACTAACAGATTACAACCTTCTAGTTAATACTAGATTTTTCACCTCAATTTTTATCCCAGAACAAAGTTAAAAATACTTACAGATGCCTGTCAATCTTTTTAGCTTCCCTGTATTTCTTGAGCAGTCGTCTCAGAACCCTCATGCGTCGAATCCATACTACTTTCTTGGGCATACGGGCATTGGCAGTACCCTTCCTCTTTCCTGGCCCAGTGTGACGTCCCTTTCTCCTGGCCTCCTTGTTTTTACGCACACGTGCACGAGAATGGACAGCAACAGGTTTGCGAATAATTAAACCATCCTTAATCAACTTACGAATGTTTTGTCCTGGAATTAAAGTGGCACATTAAGAACAAGCCAATAGCTAGCTAGTTATTAATAAGAAACCTTGTGAGTTAAATAAATACCAGTCTAGCTTTTATTTAAACATTCATTCGAGAAATGATAATATATTAGTTATTAAAAGTTAAATTTAGAGTGGCATGCAAGTACACAAACAGGTTCAGCAATGCTTGTTGTGGATGTTATTAGAAGCCGACACCTTTTTAAGACCTCCTCAAAGGTTTATCAATAGCAAAAAAATCATTAGTATATACTGTAGTCCCGATTATCCGAGTTAATGTGGACCAAGCTTAACTTGGATAACCAAAAAACTCGGTAATGCAAAAATTATAACAAAATAAATCGTGTAGGTTTAAATGTATATGGTGTTTCTTTTTCTCATTCTAGATTCATTTTATCTGCGACCTATTGTTGTTCATCAGTGTTTATCCAGTCACGAATTTCGTATCTTGAGTGTTCATGAGATCAAGTTCAGAATGGTAAATGTAGAACACACAAAAAATCCCACCTAGAAATATTTTATAGCTTGGTTAAAGCGGAAACTCAAATAATCAGTGCTTTACTGTACTACCCTAATATTGTTTAACAGTGGTTTGGGATAATTTAAAAACCAGAACCAGATCGACATATTGTTTATTTTAACACTTAACTTGGAATAAAATTTGCAATAAACTTTTTTTAATTCTGTAGTTGACTATAATAAAGAATTGTAGTTAAAATTTAAAAAAATGTTCCGATAGTAAAACCCACTAATGACAAATGTGTAAGGAGCTGGATAATTTGAATTGGACTAGGGATGTTACAAATAGTGACTTCGGTACAGCTACACTCTACGTTTATGACTGATGGCAACGGCCTTGACGATTTTTTTTGGCGCATTTCTAAAGTCGCCAAGGAAAGAATTATTTCTTAACTCTTTTCCTGTCACAATTTTTTTTTCTTTTTACAACACACTTTTCAGAACATTTTAAAAAGTATATTTTAAAAAAACTTTCACAAAAAATAGTAATATTCATCACATATTAAAACACATTTGTGAACCAGCAGAGAAACTAAGCTACGAATAGTAAGAATACCCTGAAATTTATCAATTATACTAAATACAGTGGGCATGTTGAAAAAGAAAAAAAAAGCAAGAAATAATACAACCTGATAACGTCTGAATTCTTTCGTAAAAAAATAATGAAAACGAAAATGGTCAAAAAAAAAAAAAAAAAACTCTTAATCATTTCGTGAAAACTATTATAGTAAAATAACAATTCCACAACTGTCAAAATACAAATAAATGGACCAATGGTATCACAGAAAACGATTTAAAAGGACCAATGCAATCAAAGGATATTTTAAAAACAAAATAACCAATGGGAAGAAAGAAAAAATTTCAAGCGAACCAATGAAATCAAACCACTTTAACACATTTTGGAAGAACTTTCTAGAATATTCAAAATAAAAATTTCCGTTTGTCGAGGTTGCTATGAAAACCACAACAACCGTAACGAAAGATGGGTTGCCTTAATTTATCGTAACTCGCTACTAGAAGTGTGGCAAAAAAATCGCCAAGCCGTTGCCATTACTCATAAACGTAGAGTGTAGCTGTACAGTAACTTCACAGTAACAGTTCTATGTGCGACTGCTACTGGAGAATAATATATTCCAATTCTAAACTACACATTCCCGAATTAGGCTAATAAGCGCTCTGATGAACTTCTGCATCGTGGTTCCAGACTCAATCCATTCCTTTAAGGATATTTTGTTAAAACTAATTATTTTCCAGTGAAAATTCCCAGGTTAAAGCTTATCACACTTGGTTTTGATTTTGTTTGTATTGTCATTCATTTAAGCTATTTGTTGAAATTAGCGAGGTTTAGTACTATCACCTATCAAAAGTATAGTCTACTTTTGATTTTGTATTAGTTCTGCAATTTTGTGGATCAGCGAGGAGCAAGGAATGAGGCGATGTGTCTGTTTCATGTTGGGTAGAGGTGGGAATCATTATTAAAGACGTATCTTTTTTATGTTTTCAGTACCAGTTAGGACACGACTAGAATGATGACACACAGTGCTGGCACCGCTAGTCTATAATATATAGTTCGAGACAGGGGACGACTTTCCTGCTGAACAGTTGGACGTAGGGATCACCAAAAGTCTCCATTCCATACTTTTTCATTGGAAATATGTTTGTTACTCTTTCTTTGGCAATATGAAAAATGCACCAAGTCCATTGCTACCAAACGAGGTCAAGACTGCAGTAGTACCGTACACTATACTAATTTCTTATGAAGTAAACATAATGCAGCATGTACCAAATTAATTTCTAAACTGGAACCTTTGTATCATGAAATTTTTTCATCAAATTAAATCAGGTTACTAGAGCTAGCAACACTTACGTGAGTTAGCATTGGCAATCTCACTCATCTCATTTGGATCCAGCCAGACTTTCCTTCGACCGCATTTTAGCACGGCTGCAGCCAAACGCTTCTGTAGTCGTAAACAACTGAAAAAAGAAACATTTCAAATTAAAACCTGACTGATCTTTTCCATAACAAACCATTAAAAATTAAATCACAGCAGTTTTATTTCCATGTTTTTTGTATAACTTGGAAAGAGAAGTACTTTGTTTCATAATTTCATTTTCTAGATGCAGGTTGTGAATCAATTGCACACCTAGCTTGTGCTTAAGGTTGGATTTATTAGAGGTATTAAATAAGGTGGGTCCTTGATCACCTACTGTAATTTATATTCTTGTAGCCAATGTACCACTGGAATAAATGGTAACCTATCAAGTTCACTAATCTTTCCTTTAATTGATAAAAACAAAGCTCCAATATCAAATCACAATGGTCTGAAATTACAACATTGCAGACTTCTTTCAATCGTGATTTATCTCAATTACTTTTATTTTTAACAAAAAAGAACTAATTTGGAACATTTTACTTGACTTTTAACATTGAATTATGAAAGTAATTAAGTTTTTACTTTCATAATTCAATGCAAGATTCTAAATGACAACTATTTAAGAGAAATTGCAAATAAGATCTAGGAATTTATCATGAATTATGTGCACTAACTGGTTCACTCCACTAAATTAAGGACAATATGGAGAGGTATAGAAATGCTGATATAATTTTAAAATGTTTTATCAGTTAGTAATTTTATAAATAATCCCAATCGATTTAGATTGTCTTCTGCTTCATCAAGTATAAGGGAAGGAAACTGAAGATTTCCTCTGGGATTTGTTTCAGAACGTTAAAGTTGTCATCATACCACATTATAGAATTTGATTAAGTAAACAGGGTGTTGTAACGTAAGAACTTGCAAGTTTAATTAGAGAATTGCTATCTATGTCATGTTAAATTTGTTAATCCAGATTGAGTTAATTTTTAAGAAACGATATTTTCCAAATTTAAGATTTTAATTCACATGATTCATTGTTACTTAGGAGTAATCCATTCTGAATTTCAAAACATTTCAGATGCGTAAAAAGTTTGGAAGATAATTCCAATTTTCCATGGTTACAAAAGAACACATAAATGGCGAACATTACGAACAGCAAGCAATGCGTATTTCAACAAGAACGAGTCAATGCGATTTTTTTTGCTTCATAAGCATTTGGGAACTGATAGTTATCACATAATTTAAATTAGATTCTATTGTGAACAATAAATACAGTATATATGTGACGCCACGTGTAGCACGTTAGGGTTAATACCATAAGGCTACTTTGGAAAGCGTAAGTCTAATTATGTAAACTACCGACAATACAAATTTTTATATGGACGAAGTTTTTTAGTTTAATAAAAGCAGCAAATATTGCAAGGAATTTTTATTAAATTAAATTTCACAAGTTGCATAATTTCTTACCCCATCTTCTTACTCCGACGCCGTTCTCTCAACCTAAACTTTAAGAAATCGTCAAAGTTATAGTTGCAAAAGCCAAAAACCGGATTTCTGAGAGTATTGTGGAATGTATATCGATTATGAGGCTAAACTATAGCTACATAGTAGATTTACGATGACAACTGTTTTCTATTGTTGTATTTACATTAAATTATATGATTTCGAGTATAAATTTAAAAAGGTTGTTCTTTAAACATTAAAATTTTTTTTTATTAGCAAGTTAAATAATTAGTAGAAGTTGACTGATTTTTGTGACGCAACAACTAGATGTATATTCTCTCAAGAGATGGCGCTAATTTTAAGAGCGTTTTTTACTTTAGAGAATCCTTTTGAAGGACGAAGGGACGGATTGTGTTGGGAAGTTCTTGATTCTTGATCTTGGATGCGGAAAAGGTGACAGATTGACAGGTGGGTTCCCTTTTTTCTGTTTCTCTTATGTTATCCTTTCTGAATTTCAGAAGGAAAAAAAATATCTTTTTGCAAATCGATCGTCTTGTTATGACAATTGAATTGTTATTTTGTTGATATATTTTAAATTATGTTAGTAAATAGAAATTAATTCGTGTTTAAGATACTTGACTAAGCTGTTTATATTAACGTTTTTGTGAAAATGTATTTGCTATTTTTATTTGTTGAGTTTTGAAAATAATCGAACTCTTTCTTCGTAAGGAAGCGCAATAAAAATATTAACACTTAAATTCCAATTAATAAAGAAGTGCGATTTATTTTTTACCCTTTAATTTTTAAATATCACAGTGTTTAAATTTTTCTTTATAATATCAAAGATTTAATTTGCTATGAGTGGTAGAAACAAAGTTTTATGATATTTTCCTTACCTGTTGGTTGTATACCGATAAAAAATACAAAAATTTTTAATTCTAAAAACCGCTTTGTTTTGTGTGAAAGATTATTACAATTTGATCGACTTTTCTTTCAAGTACTTTTCTGTGAAATAAATATACAACTATTTACTCGCATAGATATGCGAGAAAAGCAAGTACCCCATCTAGTTGTAACAATTTATTCTGCTTTTGCATCGTGTTTTGTAAAATAATTTTTCACATTTCGAAAGCATTCTTCAAAATATTATTGAATTATTTTGCTTTTTGTGGTATGTAGTATCCGATAAGTTACAACTTTTGAGCGATTTATCGCCAAATGTGGTATTATGTGTTGGATCCAATTTTACTCAATTTTTATAGCAACCCTAAATATTTTTCATTTCGATAATAAACACGTCTTATGATTGGTTAAGGAAGAAAAAATACGCTTTCCACTTTTATTCAAAACGTTGAACGGAGTAATTTTAATTGGAATTCTTGAAGCACTGATTTGCTCCCCTTGATTTTTTTATTTTTGCTCCTTGAATTGGAAATTTTGGACTATGGAATTTTTCTTACCGGATTAAATTTGATTTTGTGATTGAGATTGTAAGTTACAATTTTTTATTTTGCTCCATGAATTAAATTTGGATTTTCTTTGAATATTTGAAAGTTCAGTAATGTGGAACTCTATTTTTCTCCATGGATTAAATTTGATTTTTTAAATTGCAGATTGTAAGTTACGATTCCCCCCCCCCCTTTTGTTGCACACTTCCCTTTAATGGATTTGTTATGGCAAGGGATAAAGTTACTGGACGTTTGAATTTGTCTTTTTTTGCAAGCATGTATAAGGATTCCTTAGGGGATCCCGATAGTTTGAAATGGATCAAATGTAGTCAGAAAGTTGGCTTGATTGCGACAAGTGTGAAATGTCCAGCATGTGAGAATGATATGATTTTAACTTTAAGAAAGGATTCCAGCAATAGGTACGAGTGGAAGTGTAAAAAGAATGTATACATGTGAACTAAATCTGTGCGAAAGGGAACATGGTTTGAATGTAGCAAATTTCACTTTTGTAAGATTCTGATGATTACATGTTACTTTGTGAATGATACGCCATTTAATTGTGTTATGAATGAAATGGTTGTAGCGTCCCATACAATAACTGATTGGTATAATTTTTGTAGAGAAGTTTGTTTGCATGCGTGTTTGGAATTTAATGGAATGCTTGAAGGACCAGGAAAGACTGTTTGAAATTGATGAGAGCAAGTTTGGTAAAAGGAAGTACAATAGGGGTAGACGAGTGGCAGATAAATGAGTGTTTGTGTGGAGGAATTGAACTAGAGGCGGATAAATGTTTTATGGTTGTTGTGAAAAAAAGGAGTAAGAAAGTTTTGACTGAAGTTATTCGGAACAGAATTTTGCCGGGAGCTACAATAATATCTGACTGTTGGAAGTCTTATGCTGATATAACGAAGGAGGAGTTCAGGGTTATCAATTCGAGCATCTAGCAGTCAACCATAGTCAGAATTTAAAGGACCAGGCTAGATGAGCCCATAGCAACTCCATTGAGGGGGCGTATGGTGCCGTCAAGTGGTCCCTGAAAGCAATAACAGCCATTAAGGGACAGTTTGACGGTTACCTTGCTGCATACATCTGGTGGCGGCAACATCTGGGAACCGAGATTCAACATAAATTTTTAGCTTTCATTGAGCAAGTTGTCAAGATTTATTATGTGGATTGAGAGTAAGTTAAATTTTTCTAAACCTATTTGTTATATTAAAAACACTGGACCATACCCAGGTGGGCACCCGATACAGTGGTTTATACGCATGGAAGCCAACAGTGATTTGTTCTCACTGTCAGATTATCAAAAAATAACTGGTTTTATTATCATGATCATAGAAAAGGACTAATTTATCTACCAAAAAAATCCTTATTTCCCATTTCATATATAGTACAAAGTCCCAAATACGGAATTGTTCACAATCTGGACGTTTTGCTAACCGGTGTTTTTTTTCTAATTTTTTTTTACATCATTCCAAGAATTAAAAAAATAAAATTTAAACCTGGACCTAATTGACGAAACAACGCAAAATAACAGACATGTGTTTGGGGAAATACCACACAGAAAAAAAAAATTTAAGATTTGCAGATTTAATTTGTTGCATTGTATAAAATATTTTCCTTTTTCAAAAATTATTCCTGTTTATGTACTGTATACCTACAAAGGTTCACAGTGTGAATTTTTCTATATGGTGGCCATCTCGGAATTGCTTAGACTGGCTGCCATCTTGATTTGGCGACCAATGTATCGGATACTACATCTCCACCTGACCTTTAAAAATTCCAAACTTTCAACTCTTACCACCTTAATTTTTAACTACTCATAAATATCCATATTTTTATTAAGAAATACATAACCTTCTGCAGAATTTGTTTATACTTTGTCAACCAATTCCTTAATTGCAATTTGTCGTCATTAATATGCAACTTGGAACAAAATGTAGTTTGTATCTGAAGTGACTGAACAATAATTATCACTATTCTTTTAGGTTTTTCTGAGTCCTCTATCTAAGAAGTTCTTTCCTTGTTCTGGTAACGAGCACACATTACATTTATTGCCTGTTTTTTATTAGATCGTAGAAATGTCTTATTAGTACCTGCATTTAGTGATTCTTTTCTATTTGCTTGTTTGAAATAGAAATTTAACAATGGAGAACCTTCCTGAGTAAGTGTACTGTAGTTTTTATTTTGCGATAAATTTTTATGCTGACTACTTTTTTAGTGCTTTTTTATCTCCCATTGTACTGCATGGCTTCCATTTTTGCATTTCATCATCTCTTATATTGCATGTTCCTAACTCGTATATTTGAGTATATCAATAAGTTTCAGTAGAAAAGCTGTACTTCCTAACAAATGTTTTCATTCACAAATTCATTCATCATACTGAGCTATTTGAAGCAAACTCACTTCTAATTATTATGACAGTTGAATAAGTAATTTTTTAAAAATTAGATCTATAATTTTTTTCTGTATGTTGACCACAGAGGAAAATGTGAAATTAGTTTATTTAATTAATTAAAATTAATCCATTTTTATCTCTTTCAATTTTTTTTAATAATATAATGGTGCTATTACCAACTAATTACATATTCTAAATTGATAACAATTCACAATAAAAGGTGTTTTGTCACAAATCAAATGCTAAGGAAAAACCCAGTTTCTTTCGATGATGTCTGATTGGTCTAAAATCTATTCCAATAGAAATCTATAGCTACAGTAAACAGTCCCAAATCCGGACGTCCAAAATCCAAAAATGTCCAAAATTCGAACATTTTGCTAACCAGTGTTTTTTTTTTTCGCTTTTTTCCCGTCTTTCCGACAATTTTGAAAGAACAAGGACCTGATTGATGAATGCAAAATAACGGACATGTTCAGAGTAAATACCATGCAGAAAAGTTAGAAGATTTGCAAGTAAAATTTGTTGCATTGTATTAAAGTTTTTTTTTCTTTAAAAAAAAAATTATTCCTGTTTATATATCTATTTTACTATTGCAAACGCAAAATTTGCACAGGGTGAGTTAGATTAAGGTTTTTTAGACAGAAACTGCTAGTAATTTGTTATCCGGATTGACTGAGGTCCAGTGGATTCCGGATTTTGGACTTCGTACTGTATGTCAAGATGAAAAACTTAGCATTTCAGGAAAGTAAAAATGGATTAAAATATCTTGAAAACACACAAACTACTGAATTTGCCAATCTAAATTACAACATTCCTTTTTCTTGCTCTTAAATGTTTGCAATATTGCAGAAAGTACACGGATTTCCACTGTAAAAATCACTATGAAAATCCTCCCAATCTGTTGAACAGTAGGACAGATCATTGATTTATTTTAACTCTTTTAAAGGCCAACATACCTACTAACTAGAGAAGGAAAAATTTGAAAGCTACTGATGAATGAGGTCCATGACTGTTAAAACTAAGCAATTAAATTAAGCATCAATTACTTCAGCCCTGTTATAGCAATTAAATTACTTCAGCCCTGTTATGGTAACATATTGAAATAGAGAAAATAATGATAATGAGATTAATTTAGGTAGGAGTTTTTTACATTAACATCAGCAACAGCACTGATTTTTATCTACTTCACACATGTAAAGTTTTGATGCTTGGGAGAAGGAATTTCAGCGAGTACTAGTAAAAAAAATTGTGTTGTTGGGTTGCATTTTTAAATTATGTCAAGCATTCAAAATGGCACAAAATAAGGAGCAATTTAGACCTACCTATTGTGCTTTTTTATTTCTGAAAAGGCAAGAATGCTTCACATGTGGAAAAGGAGAGATGGAGAAAGATCATTGAACAGAACTACACATATTATATTGATTAATGTAATTTTTAGTAAATAAAATTTTTTTTCTTCCAATTTTTGTCAAAAAATGGGACGAACTTCAACCAACAAAATGGAACTTCTACCTTTATCAGCCTTAAAATAATTCCCTTGACTGCTGGCTTGTGTTATATGGCATGTATTTGTCTTTTTTTATTGCTGTTAACAGCTCTGTATTCGGTATTTTACAGCACTCTCGAGGAAGACATCATCCACATCCCTGTGATGGCAGAGCCTGTTAGTCGAGAAGGCATGTCGGTTGTCCAAGGAACGCAGAAGGGGCGTGTCATTGGAGTGTTTACGAGTGGCGGTGACTCCCAAGGTGATTGAATTCCCTCAGTTGGATTGATTTGGTGCTTTTTATGCTTGACATTTTGTTTGAATATTTTTCTATCAAAAATGCTACACAGCTTAGATGGGAAGATACCAGGGTTTACTACAAATAACATGAGATATCCGTGTCTCTCCCATATTAATTTTGTAGAACTGATCCATATATCTTTTACTCGTATCGCACCACAGCAAGAAAAGTGACCCAACACAAAATTGCAGAATTTGAGAAACATCAACTTAAAGGATACTACAAAACTTAAAATTGAAATAGTATAAGCTTCTCTTTTAAATTTTAGGTAAGTATTTATGGTGGTAACTTTTATTATATTCTATAGAATAGTAATGTAACACGCTGGGGCACCTCATACATATTTTTCAATGACATAAAATAAAAATTTTTATTTTTTGACTTGTGTCACTTTTCTTGCTGGGGTGCTATATATTATAATTAATTAGGAATTATAATTTTACAACAGCAAACCAGGCTCCTGTCACAATGTGCTTATAGCTTAAAGAAAAACGTTTTTCTTAAAGTTCAAATAATACACTTAGTCTTGTAATAGACATGTCAATTTCTGAACCTTGTAAAAGTGAACTGTGTTATTTTTAAAAGGGGAGTGATTACTTTTGCAGTTCTTTAAAGACGAATATTTTTGTTTAATTGAAAAAGATACTGATTGTATTTGCTGGTTTCTTAATGGAATCTATGTGCAAAGGGTTAAATTCTTGTTTTAAAAGCTGAACTTTATTTAACAAAACAGGTTTAACTTTTTAACATTATTGGTTGAGATTTGAAGGTTTGCCTAAATCAAGGGTAGGTGGTGATAACCCAGAAAGAGAAGTCAGCACACAGATTAAAACTTGATACAGCAAGGAGCAAAAGTATTTATTATGATTACTATGCAGCATAAATGCAAGTAGGCTTTAGATCATCGCATTCAATATCTGCATTCCAGCTACAACGCTCTTTGGGAATCTGACTTTATATCCACTTTGCAGTCACGGTTCTTGAATATTTCTTTCTGTTTACACATATTTTATAGAAGAATATTGCCAGGTCCAATCGTATACAACAAGGTTATTGAAAATTTGAAACATTTATCATGGTTAATGAAGATTGGTGGTTGGTTTGAGGGTCATTTGTCCAAGCTGCACCAAACATAAGACAATGCCTAATAAAAAATGTTGTGAAAAGGTAAAAAAGAGGCATTGGTGAATAGTCAGGGTGGTAACAGGAAATCAGGGAATTCTCAGAAAACTTCTTAATTCTGGGAAAACCGAGGAAAAATTTCCAAATTTCACAAAACATCAGGGAAATTTTGATAATTTAAACGGCCACTATTATTGTTATAGATTATTTAAAGATGCAATTATGAGTGCTTTTGAGAATCGAATAAATCGTATTCGCCGATATTGTAATTAGAATAAAGAACCCTGCTACGTAATTTTCGACCGGCCCAAAAACAGACACCCCGTTTTTTTCACGGCAGCAGCGCCTAGTCGCTGTGAGGCTAGCGGTATAGCTTGTATACAATTTGAAATATTTGTAACTAATGATGTTTATTTGTGTATAAATTAATATTTTTTGTTTGCAATTACATTTTTGTAGAATTTTTTATGTATATTTGCATTTGGTTTTGGTAAATAGTATGATTATGTAGGGTCAGTTGTAAAAAGTTCATAATCAAAATATTTTGTATTTTATCCCCAGTTTTTTTAATTGCTATTGTAAGAGTTCCATTAAGGGTTGTAACCCTTACAATAACAATTAAAATATCTAGAGAAAAAATACACAAAATGCTTGTGGAGAATTATCCTTTTACCCTATCTGACCCTAAATATTTAAAACTATTGTAGTGTGGTCACTGTCTATCGATACCAATCATGGATCACATTTCTTAAGGGAATTATAATGACAGGGAAAATTTTGTGAGAATAACAGGAAAATATTACGGCTCCTGAGGGCAACTAATGAAGAGTAAATTCTTACGTTTTAGACTTTTTGTGGTAACCTATGTGGTATCCTATCCTAGATGAAATACGTCCTTGATGTTATACGCATGTCTTCATGCTTTTCTCATTTGCACTCAGGTATGAATGCAGCAGTGCGTGCTGTGGTGAGGATGGGCCTTTACCTGGGTTGCCGTGTCTACTTCATCAAGGAAGGCTATCAGGGTATGGTGGACGGCGGGAACCACATCGTCGAAGCTACATGGGCCAGTGTCTCTAGTATCATTCACAAGGTTGAGCATTCAGTTTGTTCTCAGTTGCTTCTATCAATCAGTTGAGCTTACTTTCATACCGTGTTTACGTATTTTCACCTTACACTTCAGGAAATTGATGCTGTGTTTTCGGAATGTTACCGAGACCCAAGAAGTAAAAATGTGTAAAAAAATAAATATATTAACTGAAAGTTCGAGAGAAGCAACTGCACGTTTTAAGTTTTACTGAGCATTAAAAATAATATGCTCATTTTGATAGTGGAATGATTTTTTTTTTAATCTCTTAAATTTTACTGTCAAATATAATTATTTTAGATAATAAAATTCCCTTTTCATCGGGCTTCCCTTGAAAATGTTTCAGCAAGGCTTTGCTAAACATTTTCTCTTTGAACATTGTATGTTTCAATGAAGACTTATAGGGTATAACTTGTATATAAATAAATGTAAAAGTATATTCCATCAAAGGCTAGTTTCTGTCAAGAATCTTTACAAAAAACAGGGATAGAAGTCATGCTATATTTCGTATGTATTTTTCAAAACCTTTAAAAATGTCCTATATTTCATAGATGCAGTTATTTTCCCCTCCATATTTTATTTCAATCATTCTGCGTATCTAAATGGGCGGTCACGCCCCTAACAACTGAACGACGTAGCACTATGCGCTCTATTTACGGTCTTTTATTGTAACTTTCTTGATATTATTTTCTTATGTCAGAATGGCAACAACGCACTTGTAAGCATCGGTGGTCGGAACAATAACTTTTGAAAACCACGTGCTGCTTGTTCTTGTGATTTATATTACTTGTTGAGCATCGTTTCTGAATTATATTTCGTTTTCAGAGTATATTTGCTATAGATATAAAAAGAAACATTTAGAATTTTAAAACCTTTTGATTTTAAATAAAATCAAAATTTTATGTTTAAGTGCTTCAGTTAAATGTTTTCCTTTTTCAATTCTATAGAACAGTGCAATGATCATCTATTAAACTTTAAAGACATAGCAAATAGTTTTCCAAACATAGTTTTTTCTTGTAATTTCAAGAAACCCTTTTTTAATTTCTTGAAATGAATGCCTTGAACAGAAATTATGTAATAAATTTTGGGTTTTAAACAGGGGGGGGGGGAATCTTCAAATTGGCTGCCGTTATGAAGTGTTTTATAAATTCAAAATTTTCTTACTTTGCAACAAAAATTAACCGGCAATAGGAATTAAGACATTTGTGACATTTATTTGAAATGTTTAATGATTAGTTGTAATTACAGTTCATTTTTGTGAGAGACCTGTTCTCATTTACTTGAAATCATGGGGATGTTTTCTCAGGATGGAGCATATCAAGGTGAAAATGAGGGTACGGGCAAGCGTTTCATGAAATAGAGCCTAAAGAAATGTGTTGCGGTTAATATGTTAGTTACATTATAGTAGTTACCTATTATTGTCTTATATTTTTTGTAAAAAAATCCTTTATTTTATCATATGGACGCTTCTAACCCCGAAAAAATTATGGTGAAACCTGCACAAGTTTATATTTTTCATTGTAAATTTATCGAAATCCGATAGTTTTGGTGTTGTCTATAGCCTTGTGTGTTACTCCAGTACGACATTAATTAAGATACCTACCTACGATAGTTTTGGTTTTGTTTCTAAATTTGCCTTATCTGTGTGTGTGGACTTAAAACCATGTATTTCCTATTCCTGCACCAGTAATTTTCTGTTTATAATCGACCAAATAAGTCAAATGACTTATTAAGCCTTCCATGAGTAAATACAGTTGTTTATAACAACACAAATACACTTGGCTAAAAATAGTTGTAGAAAACCATACTTAGTTTAGGAATCTGGTTTGAAATGTTTTAGTTCTTTGTTTTTCTGTTAGTTTAATCTATTTTCACAAAAAAATGCAGAAACAATTGCTGTTTAAAAAATGTATCAAGTCTAATCAATGTCATATCTACAGGACATTAAAATTTAAATGCTCAAACGTAGGCAATAATGCAATTTCCTCGTGATGTCTGTTTCAGGGTGGAACTGTGATCGGAAGTGCCAGGTGTCAAGATTTCAGGGGCCGTGAGGGTCGTCTGAAGGCTGCATTGAATTTAGTCAATAACGGCATCACCAATCTAGTCGTAATAGGAGGTGATGGCAGCTTGACAGGTGCCAATCAATTTCGACAAGAGTGGTCATCTCTTCTGGATGATTTACTGTCATCAGGTTTGTTCAATTTCACTTTTTAAAAATGAAACATCCTTGCAATGTCTGACCACTTCTGAAGTTAAATGTAAAGCAAATTTTTGGATTTCCTTTCTGCTAAGAGACCTTAATTTTTGATTCCTGTGACCTCATTTGATATCCTTGTGTGGTTTTGACGACTGTTTAATGGGGAAGCAAACTTCCAGTGAGACTTTCCGATCCAGACGAGACCTCTGTCTTCAGTTCTGAATCAACCCCCCCTGAAAACGTGTCCCTGAATTTCTCACCAACTCTGTCTGCCTTTAAAATCAATACGTTTAATGGTATTTGTATCGGCCTCAAATTTCTGGATTGGAAATCAACTGAAATCACATTAGCGTTCAGAAACAAACCTCAATTTGTTAAAGATTTGTAAAGATTTAGATTTTTAAATGAATCTTGACGGTGACTCTTTTTTTTCAGGGCAGATTACAGCTGAGAAAAAAGCCCAGTGTAGCTCTTTAAATATTGTTGGAATGGTGGGTTCCATCGACAATGACTTTTGTGGAACCGACATGACCATCGGCACCGATTCAGCCCTGCATCGTATCATTGAAGCCATCGACGCTATTGTTACGACTGCTTCCAGGCAAGTTTCCAAGCTGTTTCTTTATTCAAAGTCCTTGACTGAATACTTTTTCACCCTATCTCTTGAACTTCAAAATTGTGTGGAAAGGTGTTTGCATGATTGCGAATGAACATATTCTTTTTTTTAATTTCAGTTTAACAAAAACTTTTTTAACTAACTGGCTTATAATTTATATTCTGTGGATATTGTTGGTATTGAAACATCCTGGTATTGTTCATGTGGACCTATTTTATTTAACAAATTTGCACTTAAAGACATTATTCATGACGACATGCAGCTACACCAGAGTTCCCATGGGTCAGGGTAAACCTGGAATTGTCAAGGAATTTAATTTTATCCAGAAAAGTCAGGGAAAATCACAAATTTTCGTCCAAAAACTGGAAAGTTGTCTCAGTGACCTGGAAAATGATTGATCATAGCATCTCAGGTTCTTGGGAAAAAAGAAGCCAATGCGATTTGTACACTGTTTCGTATCACTTTATTTTATGAATATAATTTTTCAATCGATTTTAAAAGAAACTGCTAATATTTTAACAGGTAAAGAATTTTGTTTCGTCCACTGGCTTAAATCGGTGAATATCATGCTTATGAAACATTAAATCACAAATTGATTTAAGTCAAATATATTGGATTATTTGAACAAGTTATTTTAATGCAAAATTACTTGTGCTTTTTAAACATAAGTTTTACAGTGCATAATTCTTAAATTGATTTTTATTATTGGCTAGTAAATGCAAATTATTTCTTGGTTTTTCACCTTAAAAATGTAATGAATTGCTTAAGGTATGATCTGGAATTTTGAATAAAAGTCAGGAAAACCTGGAAAAGTCAGGAAATTTTATTTCTGAATTAGAGTGGAAACCCTGCTACACTCAAATAGTATTGCAGCATTAAAATAAATGATTTAAAGCCAAAACATGACATATGAATTTTTATGAATAGTGTTTATAATAATAAAGTTTTCTCTCTGACATTACTTACTAGTACCATTTCTCTCTTCATTTAGAGATTACTTGATATTGTCTGTCTTGCATCTGGTCAAATATGACCCTTTTGCCATTAAACCCAACTCCTCTTCATTTAAAGATTACAATCCACCATCACATGCAATATCACATTGTTTAACATTTTATTATTTTGCTGAAGGGTCAGTTAACTTGTTAATTACAAATCTTCTATTGCATCTTCATATGTTGATTTAAACTGGTTCGATTTAAATTAAATTTAAAGCTTTCTTTATTTCCTTTTATAGTAAAATTAATAACTAACTTTAATAATAAAATTGAAGGTCTCTGGTACAGGCATACATTATATTCAAGTTAAAAATTTTGTTTTTGGTTCGCACAAGAATAACAATTTTAAAAATTGAAAATTGTGTATTCCTTTGAGGCTAATCACTGGACAGATATCAGTATCATTGATTTGTTGTGTTCAGCACTCTCACAGTGGTGCCCAAACCAGGGGTCGAAAATTTTTGTGGTCTCCAAATTCAAAGAAATTTATTTGACAATAAAAAAATCTTTTCTTCAATAAATATCAGGTACCAGTACATTTGTGAAATGAGATAATATTATTTATAAAAAAACTATATTTTACGAAGACAATTGTCTGTAATAATATGTAATACCTATACTTCAGCAACCGGCAGATGAACAGACAGTAATAAAAGATAATTGTCAATTTGAGATTCCCTTTACCTGCTCTTTGGTGGGATTCATATGCAACTTGGGTCCACGTTTCACAGTGGTCATCTTTACTACAGCTTTTTCAGTCTATCTAGAATCACATTAAATTCTTATAATGTAAAGTTAAAAAAAAAATATTTTTACCCATATGAATAAATAAAACCATTGCTTCATAAAATTATGTGTTTTATTCAGACCTCTATTATGGTAGATACATAAGCGCAAATCCCAAAAAGAATTCAACTTTAACTACATTGACAATAAAAAAAACCAGAGTGTCAAGATTTAAATCACTTGATTTAAATCATGATTCAAATAAAATGATTAAAAAAAAAATCACTGATTTAAATCACAACTAATCTTACATTTTATAACTAAGTAAATACACCATAGGAAAAAGACAAGTGGTCAAATGCTTTAATTTCTCTGCACTCACGGGGATTTCAGCACTAATGGTTACACCCATCTCAGAAGGAACTGGGTCAATTACTGCATGTGATAAAAGATTGCAACAGCCAGTTGTAACTTATTAGAATATAATATATACTGGAAATAGTAAGGTAAACACACATGACATAAATCTAAATGCCAGGAAGAGTAATGTATAAACATTTCTGATTTACAGCACTCATAATATAAGCACTTAAAGAAAGTATACAACAGTTTGATTCAAAATTATAAACGAAAGAGGTGACTGATTTTATTAGCTAAAAAAACACAAGTGGGAAGTAAAGTTTTTGAGGCATTTGTTAGTTAGCTCCCAAAGTGTGTGCTGCAGCACCCTGGGGTGCCGTGTAGAGAGATGAGAGGTGCTGCAAAATGCCCGTAACCTCCAATCTAAGCTATTTCTAAGCAACAGAAAAAAGGGGTTAAGGTCACATATCAAAAAACGGTTCACTCCCCAACCAAGAGCATGATGAAGGTAATTTTATTTGTTTTATTTATATTTTCACTGACCTATGTTTTCTTATTAAGTAAAATTAAAGTGTTTGTGTGTGAATTTTAAATACTAGTTGTATTAATTATGTTTATGTTCTTATTTGTCTAATTTCTTTTTCAAAGTGCTACCAATATGAATTGTGTATATATATGTAATAATATACCACAGATAAATATTACATGATGACGAGGGTGCTTTGATAAAATTATAATTCACTTAAGGATGCCACCACTTGGATAAGTTTGGGTACCTCTGTGTTTGCTTATTCTTGTAGTTAGAAATAGAGATTAAAAGAGTAGAAATATACATTTTCACACACAGCCATTAAAATGTCAGCAGGAAAAAAAAAAGATACAATATGAATTAAAACTAAGTGAAAATCCATTTATTATTGCTGCTCGACAGTTTTTTTTATCAGAATTTACTATGGTCTGATTATTTCTGAGTTCTATTCTACTTCTCAGACTATAGTTTAGGTCTGTCACTTACACTTGCTGATAAATTTGTTAACATGATGTAATTTTCTCAAGAAAAACTATGTAGGATGTCAACTTGTATTTTAAAGTTAAATAAATGTTAAGTAAATATTGATTTACCATGTCACAAATTCTGATTGTTTACTTAAAATAAATATTGGTTTACATGTCACGTCACAAACTCAATTTCTTATTTAACAAATTTATATATATTTATTATATAAACAGTGTTTAGGGCCTGCAGAAATTTAAATAGAAAAATCTTATTTAAATCAAAATTATCCGATTTAAATCAAAATAATCCGATTTAAATCAAAATAATCCGATTTAAATCAAATAAATCCGATTAATTGATTTTTTTTAAAAAAATCATGATTTTTTTACACCCTGAAAAAAACCATCTACTGTCTATCCAGGGGTTGTGACAAAATAGTATACAAAAAAAGGGGGGGGGAATGAAAATAGTTTGTGCACCACTGCTCTATAGCACAATTTTGTCTTACAACTAACATAGCACTTACTGTTCAATACTTAAGGGGATGCAGTACCCTTTGAACAATTTATTTTGTTTTCACATTCACGACAAAATGTTTTAGTGTACTTTATTCCAATGCACATTAAACATACATTTCAAAAGAAAAAAAAATCACTTTTTTTTTTCATTCACAATAATTAAAAAAGTCAATTTCTATGAAAATGTTTCTATATTTTCAATTTCCTACTCCTGCCAATTTTAATTTTTCAATTTTGTGCATGGGATAACATGCATCACAATTATTTATTATTTTAGATATATTTTTGTAACAAACTTAAAAACATTGAAGAAACAGCAGTTGATGTAAACAATTTTTGAAAATATGACTATTATTCCAAATCTTTATTCCATGCACAAAGTTATCAAATATCACAACAAACAACAAAAATTTTTTGTATCTCTACATCAATTGCAATAAAAGCCCTTGCATTTTACATACACTGTAGTCATGAAAAATAAAAAGCTGAGTCAATGTAATTTGAAGTTTTAAATACTTTAGGTTTTGGTTCTTACATTGAAAAAAAATCTAATACCTCACTAAAGAATGTAGCTGCAGCTATAAAATTTTGCAGACATATTCTTTAAAGTTGTATTTGTTGAAAACACTAAAAACTGACATTTTTATTAAAACAGGATAGTCTGGAAATAATAAAAAAATGGCACTGTGGTTCAAAATGTTACACATGGGCAACCAATCTATCCTATTTTTAGATTTTATTTCAACTAGGTAATGTACTTTCAAGGACCTAGGTAATTAGGAATAAAACACGCTGCATTTAAAAATTCATCTTTATGTGAAATGGTTTTATGTTTGTTACGTTATTTTTTAAAATGCCCTATTATTTCTTATGCTTCAAGTGTGGGAACCCTGAAAGGTTTCTTATTTATTTCTGTAATTGATCTAATCAAGTTATGTGCTTTCTGAGAAACTGACTTTCATCCACTTCTGAGAATCGGCACTAAGCTTTTCAAATCCATTGTTTCTGCATGCAATAGTTATAGACCAATTATTTCTCCAGCTCTTTATGATCAAAGTCAGAGGTCATTATTTCCCTACGAATCTCACACTCTTGTTTTTTCCCATGAGAGCTAATCATTGTTATGCAATCATGAGTTTTGTTTCTGATTCTCACCCAAGCTCATTTTGCCACCATTTAAAAGAAAGAAAATGATATTATAATTTTCTTTGTTGCCTTTTAAATAATTCTTGCTCATAAATTGTAATTTTGAGTTATTTCAATTGAAATGTGTTGGATTTTTTGATACATAGATTCCTAATAGTCATTTAAGCAACTAACATTAAATTCTTCTGTTGCAGTCATCAGAGGACATTCATCCTTGAAGTGATGGGTAGGCATTGTGGGTAAGTAAGTTATGAACAACTTCACACTTATTCAGCGTTTCCCTAAACTATCAAGGTTTTGGTTTTAAACCTACACAAAGTAATCAACCTTTTTTGCTATCAATTTTTCGGTACAGATTTGGTTTAAAGACTTGTGGCAAAGCTTTTCGCACACTTTCTATATTTCTAAGACAGAATTTATTTGAAGAAAAGTTTTTAGACTATTTTAAACTTCTTCCAATCTAAAACTCCTTTACAAAAATCTTATTTAATTAATCTCGATTCCTTAACACTAGAAGCCATTGCAATTACCCTTAAATGTTTGTCGGTGTCATTTCGACACCAGTAAATAAATTGCATAAAATAATTGCAATAGCCAAATATTACCAAGACTAATATTCAATTGAGTTAACTTTAGATTATTTCATGAAATTTGTCAACATTTATCTTAATTATAACTGTTGATCGATTGTTATGTTCTCACCAGGCTTGTAATTCTTTACACAACTGTCAATAAATCTATCCCAAACTTCCGAAATCATAGCAAAATTGTTGGCTTGAATTCTCTAAGAACATGTGGATTTTAAATCAAATCTTAAAAATCTAAGGATTTCTCTAAATCTATTTCAATTTATTGTTTCCTTGCAGAAGTTTAGGCTCCAAGAGTCAAACCTTGGGGACTGCAGTTAAATGTACTTGGCACTACTTACTCTGCGAGCATAGAATATCGCATGTAAAGCACATAGTTCATCAATGGATACAGACCAGCTGATATCGTTAAAACTATTTTAGCTTCAACATTTGTGCGTGTTCGAATATGTAACTGTCGATGAAAAGTAACCACAAACTTATGAAGTATTCATTTACGTTTTGTTTCGCACAGTTAGTTGGACAACTACTTTGGCGTTAAGCAAATCTAGCAGCGAATCTGCCTGTGACTTTGCCATTATGCGGCATACATTCCAAGTCGTTCCTAGTGACATATATCCATATTAGTTGGGTATTATTAATTTCATCTGCACTTTCTTCAGATTCTTTGCACTCACTTTCATGTAAATTGGGGGCATTGGAATCGAAATCCAAACAAGAGAGCTCCCCAGCATCCAATTCATTTTCAGCAAGTTTTCGCAACAAATTACTTTCAATTTTTGCAGGACTTGGACCTTTCCAACGAACCATCGTTTTCGTGTATAAAACAAGGTCCGAAAATTGAATGTTTATTTTATAAGCAGATAATCAAATATAAACAATGAAACACAGACCTAATCACACTAGTTTAATTTATTCGTTTCCGCTATGAACATGTAAACATTGTGTTCAAGGTCAAACAGATGTGTGATAAGAATTTGTTTGGTTTGCTAATAATGTTTGCTACTCAATGATCTTGTATTAAGTTGAACGGAAGCGATTTCAAATGATAAATTCACATGGTGTCGAAACGACACCAGCGGACGTTCTAGGTAAATTTAGCTGTAAAATTTTTATAAATGAATCTTAACCAACAAAATTTCTACAGTGTATTCATCTAGCAAAATGATTAAAAGTTACCAAAAATTTTTAATTTCAATTCACAAATGCAGAAAGGAGAACAAAATAAACAGACTCTAGTGTCGAATCGACACTAGACGCTCTAGTGTTAAGGAAATCCGTAAAAAGCTGTTTATGTCCTGGCATAAATGTATACAAAATAAACAATTAGTAACTCTCATTTCCTAAAGTTACCCTACCACCAGAAAAATTATTTTTCAAGTATCTTCAAATAACACCTTGAAATTTATTTTCAACACTTAATACAGAAGGCTTAGTAAAATAAAAAAAGGTAATGATTTACAAAATTAATAAGAGATTTAAAGAAAGCAAGAAATTATATAACCTGATGCCAATTGCACTCTGCTAAAGTTTAAATTCAAACTCGAAGTTTTAATTCTTCAAATTTATAGAAAACGGAAAATAAAAAATTCAGAAACGACCAATGAAATCAAAGGTCAATAATACGGAAATGAAAAGAACATTCCAAATCATTCAAGAACAAAAAAGGTCTAGAAATAAGAATTTTACCATTTGAGGTACTTCAGGAGGTTGCCATAATTCTAATAAATCAGAGTTGCCTTTACCTGGTACAACACGCTACAAAAAAATGCAGAAAACAAGTCAAAAGCATTGCCACAGAAAGTCTTTATATCAAAGGTGTACCATTTTTCCCTCAAAAATTGCACATTTTCCTCATAATCTTGTTTTTAAGATGACAAGTGGAAGTTTGTAGAGTGGGGTGCCAGCTCAGGTGTTGCCCCGTCATCTGACCGTGGTTCAAAATTATGTTATGTTGTCCTCGGTTCTTTACTTTAGGGGATTCATCCTGAACTGTCATCAATGGCCCGTAGTGTTGCTCTTGTACAATGTTAATTAAAAATTACCAATTACCTTAGCATTGACTGGCCCTTGCGCCGTAAAAGCCAAAGGCTCGGATTTTCTCATTTTAAAATTTAGCTTAATTTGTTAACAGAAATAGCTATTTTCTCAATTAGCTCCTGAAGTTGGTCATGCTGCTAAAGAAACTGCTTTGACAAAGAAATTTTCAGATCTACCACTCATATGTACACTATGATGTTTCATAATTTTATATTTTTCCAGTTATCTAGCTCTCGTGGGTGCTCTTGCGAGCGAGGCCGATTTCGTTTTCATTCCGGAATGGCCCCCAGAGTCTGATTGGCCAGAAACTATGTGCAAAAAACTGAAAATGGTGAGTTATAATGTTCAAATATTTTGTCTTGAATTTTATGTAAAATATTTTGTAGAACATCTTTGAAAGAAAGTTATAGCTATTCACATGCAATGAGTAGACCAACCAATCATTTAAGCATTTTGCTTCTTCCTACTTTCTCACGAAAACATAACCGTTTCTACGAACATTGGTTAGAGCTTGAGAAGTGTTTCTTAAAAAGTGTCAAAACATGTATTAATAGATTATATCACAGAGAGGTTTACTTATAATAATATCTCCATATTGTGTTGTAATTACTTTTAGTTGCTTTAGTTTGAATCAAGTTCCATTGATGTTCATTATTTCCACTATTTCATTTCAGTAAAAAATCTGTGATGCTGTAGTGTTTCTACAGGCTTTTAAAAAACTTTAGAAGGCCTGATTTTTATTTCAGTCTTTAGCATAGAGGTGCACAACCTGTGGCCCACAAATTGTAAATTTGCAGCCCACAAACTAATTTTGACTATAAACTTCCAAGAGGATTTAAGTTAAAAAGCAAATTGACCGACAAACATTTAGAATCGGTCTTAAGAGTTTCTACTAGCAGTATTGAACCTAACATACCTAAATTAGTTAGTAAAACTCAATATCAGCCATCCCATTAGCAAGCTGTAACATAATTATTGTTTATGCTTTAGAAATTTTTTTTTCAATATACTTGGTACTGTAATTTTTTTCTTCTTCTAATTTTACTGATATCATTAAAATTTTTGATACTCATCTTAATATGCTCATGTACTATTTCTGTTATTAAATTTATAACCTAAAATAATTTGCTGAAGTACATATGACGTTTTTGAGACACATTCTTAAAAATAATTCCAAATGATTGAGCAAATGTTTGTAACTTCTTTTTTTTAAACTATTCACACTATCATTCATTTAGCTTTGTAACAAGCTCCTAGATTTTTTTAGAAAACCTTTGTAAGTTTAATCTTAAAAAAATTAAGTGATTATTTTTTACTATACATATTAAGTGTAATAACAGCTGTACATAATTGGGTTGTAGCACTTTCATTGTGTCTGTGCTGTAACTTGCCATTTGTGGCCCCCCATGTCTCAATCAATGGTGCGAGTGGCCCTTCTCCCAAAAGGTTGTGCACCCCTACTTTAGCACCTCATAAAAACCATAAGATTTGCTGAGAGTGCTTAAAATTTTTCAAAGGTCTTCAGGGTGGTAACAGATTCTGGATAACTGGGAATTCTCAGGGAGCTTTTTAATTCTGGAAAGATCAGGGAAATCTTGGGAAAATTTTCCAAATTTCACAAAAGATCAGGGAAATTTTGATAATTTAAATGGCCACTACTTTCGTTTGTCCTATTTAGAGATGCGCGATTACAAGTGCTTTTGAGAATAGACTAAATCATATTAGGCTAAATTGTAATTGGAATAAAGAACACTGTCGTAATTTTTGAACACCGCGAAAACTTCCGCCACCACTTTTTTCGTGCCCGAGGGTTGCAAGTTTGAAATGCAAGCCACCCCAAAACAGTCATGTATGTGGGCTGGTGTATGATAAATCTGGCATGGCCTCCAATGTCCCCACATTGGCATGGTGTAGATGTTTAGAGAATGGAGTGGCAGCTCAGTTGTTAACCTTGACAACTGATAATGGTTCAAAATTATGAGCTGTTGTCCTTGGATCTTTCCCTTAATCAGTTAAGCTATTGGCCTTCTGACTGACCAGTGTACCCTGAAAAGGTATCACAACCTCGTATGTGTTATTGATGACCCAACATGTAGGGGTTTGTCGGGTGGTAGAAGAGAGTCAGTGATTTAGATTACTACTCTGCACAACGACTTGAATATCTGGGATACCATTGTAGCGAACCATGGGAACTGGGCGATCGGTCTTTAGTGCATCAGCAGGAGTTTCAGTTGAATGAAGAGCGCCAGCACAGCAACTAATAGTCTAGAGTCACCCCCACATTAAGTCATGTCAGATCTTTCCCTAATTGATTGATCCTGGATCATCACCAATAATCAATGTACTGCTCCAGTGCAACAGTAATTCAACTACCTACCTACTGATCCAACCAAAGACTCGTATATATGAGGGGGCTTTTGCATGTTAAATTTGCTGTGACCTCGAATGTTCTGACATTGGTGTGGTTGTTTGGTGTTACCTCGTCATCTGACCATGGTTCAAAATTACAAGGTGTTGTCCTTGATTCTTTTCCTTTGGGATTGTTCCAAGACTGACACCAACCCCCTTTGCGTTAAAAAAAAAATCAATTTGAATATGGACCAGAAAAAATATCACGCTGTAAGTGGGACTCTCCTGAGATATCGCCCTGACCCTAGGACATCTTGCTGCTTAAAATATTTAGGGTCTGCTGCACACCACACAGTAACTTCTTTGAATCATTCTTGGGTGGGCTGTTTGGAGGGTTAAATCTGTTGCAATCTATGTGAAGCCTTACAAGCATGGAAAATAACCCTGGAAAAGCCTGAAGAGCAGGAACTCTGCACTGAGATTTTTATTGATATTACCCCAAAATAGACTTACCCCCCCCCCCCCTTTCCCCCTCCCCCAAGTATATTTTCCCTGATTTACAAATTGCTTTTGGTACAAAGATTTTTCTTTCGTGTGTACAAATAATGGGGTAACTTCAATATTAATAGCTGCATAAAAATATACTATAGTGTCGTTCAAGTGAGGACTCTGGACGTTGATTTTCTTAAAGGTGTGAAGGCTGCCGTACACAAAAACGGGAATGTTAATCGACGAAGATGCTTTTCCACTGGTAACTCGTTATCCCTGCATTTGCTTTCAGCACCAAACTATAAATTTAACAGTCAGAATCCGTTTTAGACACACCAGCTGTGTTAAAAAATGCACTATTGTGTGGTTTGAGGAGATGAGAAAGCAGTCGACTTCGGAACTGACAGTTTTTGAAATGGTGTAAAAGTGTAGTTGGGGAATGCCACCATACACAAAAACATGAATGGATGATGATGTTTTCCCCTGTCGACTCATTTGCACTGGTTTCTCTTTCTGCATCAAACGATAAACTTAAAGAGTCAGAATCTACTCTAAAGATGCCAGTTGTAAAAATGCTTTATTTCTGTTTCCTCCAGTCCCCTAATTTAATTAATAGACTTGTTTAACCCTTTGAGTGGTTTCAACGGGACGTCCCATACGTCAAGATCTGACTAATTTTGCAAGATCCAAATCTGGCACGGTTTCTTTTAATGAATAGAGATGAGCAGGGTTCCCATGGGTCAGGTAAAACCTGAAATTGTCAGGAAATTTAATTTTGTCCTAAAAATCAGGGAAAATTACGAATTTTCGTCTAAAACCTGGAAAATTGCCTCAATCACCTGGAATACAATTGATTATGCCTTCTCAGATGCTTTGAAGAAAAGTAGCCAGTGAGATTCGTACATTTTCGTATCACTTTATTTTATGATTTGAATTTTTCAACCAGTTTTAAAAGAAACAGCTAATATTTAACTGGTTAAGAATTTGTTTCATCCACTGGCTTAAATCAGAGAATTTCATGCTTATGATACATTAAATCACAAATTGATTTAATTTAAGTATGTTGGATTTTTTGAATAAGTTATTTTAATGCTAAATTACTTGAGCTTTGTGTATTAATTTTTAGTGTATGATTCTTAAATTGGTTTTTATTATTGGCTATGAGAGCTAAATTATTTCTTGGTTTTCACCTTAAAAATATCATGCATTGCTTAAGTATGACCTGGAATTTTGTAAAAAATTTTCTGGAAAACTGGGAAAAGTTGGAATTTTATTTTTTAAATAGGATGGGAACCCTGCTTGAGACCTCAATAGACGAGTTATATCGTCCATCATGTTCACGTCAGTTTTGCTGATGATGAGACACTGCATCGAGACAAAAACAGGGAGGTTAAAACCACGTGACTCGACTGCCAACTATCTAACTGATTTCGCACACCTTAGTTCTAAGTCACAGAACTTTAAGGCGTCACCTTTTTGTTAAAAACCTTGCTTTTGTGTTACATTCTATTGGTAGAAACTCTGAATAACATCCACGTGTAAAATCCTTTTGAATGCCGACTTTTCTTTTCGCCCATAGGAAAGAGATGCTGGTCAGAGGTTGAATATTATTCTGGTTGCTGAAGGAGCCATGGATCGCGATGGAAAAGCTATTACTGCAGATTTAATCAAAACAGTAGGTGTTTAGATTTGAAATTTAATCATTAGATGTGTGTGTACATGTATATTGATTCTATGCGATTGATAGAAAATGTGACTCTACATTTTACAGGGCTGCGGTAGTCCGGTCGGAAGAGCAATGGATTAGCGACCGGAGGGTTGCCAGTTCGAATCCGACCCAAGACCGTCGTGTACAAAGGGGGGCTGGTGAATGTTAAATCTGTCATGAAATCAAATCTTCTCACCTTGCCGTGGTGAGTAATTCAGAGAGTGGGGTGCCAGCTTGGTTGTTCCCTCGTCATCCGACCGTGGTTCAAAATTACGTGGTTGTAGTCCACGAATCTTTCCCTTTGGGATCGTTCCAGGATCCTTTGTTGATAGCCCGTCGTGTTGCTTCAATACGACAGTAATTAAAATACCTACCTCTCTCCACATTTTTCTGCCAAATGTGTGATGAATAAGGTTTTAAAAAGATCTTGGAGGGGCTGTTGTTGTTCTGTGGGCATGCAATAGTAACTTGTGAGTTGTAGGCAGCGCCGGTTCGATTCATCCCTGCTTACAGCCAGACACTAACCATGAAAATAAAAAATATTTTAAAAAATCTTGGAGAAATGGATGTTTTGCTCGTATACATACAGGCTGTTATATTCCAGAAGAAAAGCTGCCAGAACCATAGCCAATATTTTAAAATTCTATAAAGTATGTGAAGAGTATGAGTGAAGTATACCATATCTTCTAGTTTAATCTAGCCATTTTGATTTCTTGAAATAACACTTTATTACTGTTCAGAATTCCTCTAAGAAAGAATTCTAATTTTTAAATGTCTTGATTTCACTATTCCTTTTCACTCACTTTAAATAGTAGTTCTTTACCACATTAAATAAAAAATTGTGTTTCAAACATTAAGTACGTTTTAAAATTTTTGTTTGATTTTAACATAGAATATAACTCTCAATCACTAATATTTTAGATGGTATGTTGACATGGAACCCCAAACTTTTCAATACAGGATCTGGTTGTTTTGGTCAAACGACTTCAAAGATGCAAACATTTTCTCCATTATTATTTACAAATAATAAAATTAAAAATACATTTGGCTTGTCATTTTCATGTACATTTTACTAAGAAAAATATCTGTTTTCAAAAGGCAACAGTTTGACCAGCTTGAAATGGTGTTGAGAACTGTTCTTTTGCATTTTGCGAACAAAGCTACTCTGTATTTCAACACATAATATCAAAAAAAGATCAAACCCATCCTTATTTCTATAAATTTGTCCGGAGACCGGAAGTTTAAAAAAATAAGAAGCTGAATTTATGAGAGCTGTTATAGCTGGTGATCAATTTCAGCAAATTATAATCTAGTTCCAATAGAAGAGTTATGTTCTATTGGTAAAATGTCCTCATATATTCAGAACAAAAAATAGTATTCTGATGTAAAATTTGCAAATTTCTCTGCATTGTAACATGCAAAATATACATAGCAATGCTTATATTTGTGTGTTAATTTTTGGAAACTTTTAGAAACTTAAGTACTGCTATGTGAAAAATGCTTGTCAGTGTTGATGTTGTAATAACTTTTCATTGCATGACTAATACTTTATTCATATTTGCAAACATCTATATACATATCACTGTGTGGCTCAGATGTTGACATTATTTGTATACTGGCAAATGGCAACAAACCTATAAACAATTTAAATTCGAATGTTACAAATTGTATTCGACAGTTTGCCACTTTTCAGTATGTTTTATTTGAGCTACTGAGCCACATAATCTTGCTGAAACTATATGGAAAAGCTCGCCGCTCTGATGAAACTTTTCCGCATTCTGATTACAGAAGGCAATGAGAATTCTGGAAGATAGAAATCTTTGCAGAAAAGAAATTGTCAGCAAACGTGAAATTAAATCTAGACAAAAAAAATGAATGCGATGCAATTGAAGTTGAACTTTCTTATGCTAATTGTGATAATACGACCAAGGAGTGTTTTTTACCATGCAAAAAAGTTATTAGAAGTATTAATTAACATCAGTTAGAAGTATCAAATGTTGTATTTTTGGTTAGTTTTATTTCATTTGTAGGTACAAGATATGCCTATATTGATTATAAACTGATTTAAATAAGGTATTGGATGTGAGTATTCTTGTGCTATCAATAGATGTAAGCAGTTTAGATACTTTATCACAGGTGCTATGTGCAGATCTACTAGTTATAACAATTTCTGTAATGTGGTATAATATGGTTGATATGTGTTAGTTGGCGTAGCACATGAGACGTACATAGTCCTTGACAAAAAGGATCTTGCTTTACTTAATGCTTAAAATTTGAATAAAGTTAACCTATTTTTACGAAAGAATACAACTGAATTACATCTGTCTTGTTGATTTGTTAAACGATGTTTAGTTTATTAGCAAAATTATATGCAGTATTGCATTTTTAGTTTATTCTAATTATTTGTACTTTAACGAATTGACAAATATTTATCTTTTTTGTTCATAGATTATTGTAGATAACCTTCAGCAAGATACAAGGGTAACAGTTCTTGGCCATGTTCAAAGAGGTGGCAGTCCATCTGCCTTTGACAGAATTTTAGTGAGTGTTTACTTATTCTTAGTTACAATAGCTCTGTGAATGAGAATAATGGTGCATTTGCATACTTTTTAAAGTAGTGAGCCATAGGTTCATCTGTCTTCTAAAAACAGACATAATCATAGACAGGAAAGCAGGGTTTTGTAATTTAAAAGTTTTGTGTAGCCTCAGATAATCTTTATCCTTTGTAAACTTCTAAAGAATACATTGTAATTGAATTTAATTGTAATTAGTTATGTAGCACATTCTTTAGAATTCCATGAATAAACAGAATGTTTCTATAAAACTCGGATAATTTTATTTAAATCTTAAGCTATATTATTTTAAAATTTCAAATTTAGGCAACAAATCTCTTTGAAAGAAGTGATTGCTTTTCTAGAACTGCTTTCCCTTATTTCGTAAGGTTTCTCTTCTAAGAGTTAGTTATCCTGCTTTTAGATACACTACTTAACCCTCCAAATGTATTGATCTCATTTAAGACTTGGTCAGTTTTGTTGTTGAGACTCCCTCATTATTCCAAGGAAAATGGACAATAAAAACAATTTTTTTTTTCACTTGACATTTTGAAACACCCATGTCTTTGAGGTTGGCAGGGCTTATAACATGTCACCTTTTGTCACAAACGGTCTAGTAGATAGAAAAAAGAACTAAATAACTCCAGTTAAAAGTTTATTTGTTTTTTATCGTCTGCTGGAAAATCATTCCACTGCATAAAATGAAAACGGAAACAAAAAAAAAAATTTAGAATCTGTGATCTTCAATGCTGTTGCATTCAATAATAATTACATGTCATTAAATTAATTTTAAAATGTTCTAGATTGAATTTTAAAATTCACCGCAACCCAAAAATTGCAAAACATTTGGGCTACCTGTAATGTAAATGCCATAGATTCGTCAGCTTTGCGTGCAGGAAACAGACAGACTGGCAAACACTTCCGTTTATAGTATTAGAGATTTAAAATGAAAATTTAACTTTTTGACTACGACTATCGATATAACAAGCGCGATTCTTCCTTGGCGCGATTTTTATAACTTTCAATGCGCAACTGCTGTAACGGCCGTAGTCTAAATTATTTCTTGGCGCAATTCTTATAACTTTTCAAGCGCAACTGTTGTACTGGCCCTTGTCTAAATTCTTGACGCGATTATGGTACAACTGCTATACCGGCCGTAGTCTAAAGCCCGGTGCCAAGAACGTTGCCACCGCTTTAAACGTAGACTGAAGCTGTACAAATTATTTATGTATATTTGGATAATGTAGGGACTGGTGTAAAAAGTTCATAATCAAGATGTTTTTATTTTTTCCCCTGTTTTTTCAATTGCTATTGTTAGAGTTCCATTAAGGGTTCCAAACCTTACACTAACAATTAAAACATCTTATGATAAAAATACAAAATATTTGTGGAGAATGTGTGTGTGTGTATGATCCGTTAACCCCATCTGACCGTAAATATTTAAAAATATTGTCGTGTGGGTACTGTACATCGATACCAATTACGGATCTCGACCAATTACGATTACACCGTGAGCTTTTCCTTTTTTTTGTCCCTCTTATAATTGACTGCAGACTTTGATCACCATTTGCGAGATGTCTCTAGCCTTAGGTTAAATGAGTTGTGTCTTATCAGGGATCAAGAATGGGTGCTGAAGCAGTCCTAGCTCTCCTGGAAGCCACACCCGGATCAGAAGCTGTCGTGGTGTCCTTGGACGGAAACCAGTCTGTGCGTGTCCCCCTCATGGAATGTGTGATGAAAGTAGGTTAACTATTATTTTTTTCCAACTGTTTGCAATGAATTATAACAGACTGAAATGAATGTAATATTTTTCATGTGATTCTTGGCAAAAAGAAAGAGAACACCTAAAACTCAACAGTTTTTTTTTTTTCAGAACAACCACAGTGTATATACTGGCCTGGATAGTTCAGTGGTTCTTGACTCGATTGGTTTAGATTCATACCTTGGGCATAGATGTTTATAGTGGTTTAAAAAGTACTTGGGGGGAGCAATGGATTCTAGTCGAATATATTAGTTGCTGCATAGCCCAAAATGACTAGAGTGAACTTCTTACACATTCCCATCTAGATTTTCTATCCTTATCTCTTGATGTTTTTTCAATACTTTCCATAATTTCCTTTATACAGTCTTCTTTCATTGTGGGATTTTTGTCATTTTCTTAAATTCTCCTTATTATACTTGATATAATCTTCCATTTAGGACTGGCGTTCTTATGTATTGTATATTCTTTGTGTTTTTTTAGAGCAGGCCTTGAAATAGATTTTTTAATACAGGTGCACCTTGTGCACCTAAGTTTTTAAATTAGGTGCACTGAGTGTACCTAGTGGGAAAAAATTAGGTGCACAATTTTATTTTCATGTGCACCTGTGCACCCGGGTATTTCGAGCCCTGTTTTAGAGTGACAAAAAGTATCTCTTAATAGTTCTAACTCTCCTTTAATTTAATTGAAAGTTACTCCTTGCATAATATCACATTTGCCTAATGGAAACTATGGAAATTAAGTTTAATTGCATGTATATTATGTTTAATTTTTTTAAGCATTTTAAATATGCAAATTACAGTCTGCAACTTTATTTTTCAATGTTATGCGTTGTGAAAGAAATAACTACTTAGAAATGTATTATTTGTAAATTTTAATACCTCTTTTTGTATTTATTATTTGTTTTTTAGCTATCCCTAAAATATACTATGTATTAAAAAATAATTAATGGCATGCCTAACTGCAGAGAAAATGTTGAGTACTTCACAAATCACCACAATCTCATTTGTTTAAAAAGACCAGATACTATTGGAGGGTTCAACAAACTATTGATATACCAGAAGCTAATGGAGTCTGAGATTCTTTCATTTCCTCAAATCCTGCATGTTTCTGAAAATTTAGATACACAATACTAGTACTTGTTTTAGAATAGAGCACTACACGAAACTAACACAAATGCAACTATAAATTTGACTATTTAGCTATTCAATAACTACTAAATTAACTATTTGCTAATTTTTTTTGTTTTATCATTAAAAGTTCAACTCAAAAAGACGTTTTCTGCGAAATCAAAACTTTAAAAACTATTATTTCCATGCAGACTAAATCTGTAGCTGAAGCAATGGCAAACAAAAGATGGGAAGAGGCTGTTAATCTCCGTGGCAGGTGAGAAGTTTATAATTTTTAAGTTCAAAAGGTTCATATTTCCTTGGAGTATTTTTATTAATGAGTCGTAAATCACTGGTGTTTAATATTGCTCTTTCCTGCTTTTAGATTTCTGAGTGTTTCTGTGTTTACATTACTGTTTCTTGTATACATATGCTTATCAGTTCATTTGGCTGATTCAATCCTTTTTTATAATTCACAGTGAATTAGTTGCCTCTGAGACTTTATGCTGTTTTTATCGTTTTGTATGCTTGTCTGTTATGATGTCTCTTTATAATAATTAAATGTCTCGTTGGATTTGGAGTTACACTCTTATGTCAGTATTACAAGACATAACAAAAAGTGAGCTGAAACCCATTGGGAATTCAAGCTGATGTGCATACTTTTTATATTATAGGAGCTTTGCTAGCAATTTAATCACCTACAAAATGCTGACCCGAGTGAAGCCACCAAAGGGTACAGTGGATGAAAAAGGCCACGGGACAGTAAGTGTAACAGAAGAATTTCTTCTTTCCTGAAAAGTTCTCCCTGATGATCTCTACTGACGACATTAGTTTATTATCCAAATACAGCTTTGTATGATCGCAACAGCGCAGGATTAGGTTAAAAATTTATGTCCCAGAAAACTTAATATATTGTAAAATGCAAGTTGAAAGGACACAGAAGGCCCCAGCTCACTTACACTTTTAAAGTCTCTGGACGTCATTTATGGTTACTATCAGAATTAAACTGTATGGCGTTGGTTGATTTTTTTTATTGTAGATTGAAAAAAGACCAGAATATTCTCTCTTTTATAGACTAAAGTAACTATATAAGTACCCAGATTTTTTTTTTTATAAACTCCGTTTTCAGTATTTAAAAATTTTTTCAATTTACTTGGGATACAAAATATATAATTCATATATAATCAGTTCTGAATTGCCATTGAATAATAATACTTTGTTCTCATTCATTTTAAGGAAAATATTGAATAAATTCTTGATACTGTTGCTTTTGAAAAGGGTTTATGAATAAGTTATCATGGTTAACAAATTCTATTGGACAGGACTGCAATTGGACTTTTTTTTTCCAAGCGAGTCAAAAGAACCTCAGTGATAAAATTTCCTTGCACAAGTATAGCAAAGTAACAGATACTTTTTAACACTACCTCACATAGCAATGCTTTTTGTGAATATTTTATTTATTTTTTTAGCAAAAAAAAAAGCCTATTAAATTTTAACTTAGAAACTCTTCTGTTCTGATTCTAGTACCTTGAAGAGTGCTGCATTTCATGTCAATCTATGATAAAAACAAAGTTAAACTTTCCAATCACATATCCTTACGTATATTTCTTTTATTTTGTGCTCTCGAGAATAGAGGGTACAAAAGGTAAGTAAGTGTCTGCAAATAGTTTATTTATGAACAAAAAGTATTGCATAAGAAAAAGCTGTTTCATAACAAGTGTTAATTTTATATTCCTTTCAAATTTCTGGTTTTTTTTTAATGTTGAAAATGGTTGATGCAATTTAAAATTTTTGTTGTAGGGAAAATTCACGCTTGCCATAATGCACGTGGGAGCCCCATGCTGTGGTATGAATGCCGTGGTCCGTTCTTTTGTACGAGCCTGTATTGTCAGAGGTGACACTGTCTTGGGTATTCATGATGGTTTTGATGGTCTACTAGATGGAAATGTGAGAACATAATTATTTTTTCTTTGTGATAAGAACAATAGATATTAAGTACAAACTACTTACAAAATGAGCTTATATTTGTATCAAAATATCAATTTTTGTATTAAAACTTTGTACTCCGTAACCAGGGTTGACTTTCTGTCGGCTGAAACTGCTTTTTGCCATGCCGGTGGCAGAAACTGGATATAACCGGTTTAAACCGGCAGAAAATGGCAATAACTGGCAGAAACTTCAAGGCAAATTTTTTTACAATAGCAAAATCGGGATGTGGCAGCATAGGCAGAGTTATAGGGGGTCACAGACCCCCCCCTCACATAAAAACAGCCTATTTTGGCCAACAATATCTTGTTGGTCTTGTCTGAATAAATGAAAGAAGAAAATGGAATTTATATTTTATAATTAAAAACGAAGAACATCTTTTCATCAATAGACGACACAACATAATTTTAATTTCATTATTAGTAGGGCGGAGGGGGAAAAAGAACCCCCAACTTTTTACCCCCTTCAGTCAGCTTTTGTGCCCCAAAGGATTCCACTCTCTCTCCGCCTATGTGTTGCATTACTAATTAATTATTCATAATAAAAATAGATTACAATAATTAAAAAAATATTTGGAGTAAATCATAGATTTATTGCAGAAATAAAAACTGTATTTAGAATGACACATTATTTATAACTTAGACCTAGACCTACCGTAATTACTGGTTTTTCTATGCATAGAGTTGGCAACACTATTAAAGGACGCCATTTTGTCAAGAATAAAGTTTGAATGTAGTTTGTTGACATCTGTTAATTAATGCTGTTATGTCTTCTAATAATCTCTTGGAAACTAACGAAAGAAAGGTTATAAGTAGATTTAATCAGGCAAGTAAATCAACATCATATGCTAGCTTATATGCTTCACCCAAAGTACATAGGATCTAAATTGTCACATGACCAGGAAGAAAGTGCTAGGGAATTACTTAATGACATCAACCCAAATTTGGTGCCATACATCATAGCATTTCAAGCAAAATCAGCTCATTTTCCTGAAACATATTACTCCAATGAAGTCTTAGAAAATGTTTCAGCTTCTACATGATGGTCTAGGTTTAGGAAAACAATTGTAAATAAAGATTTCATAACTCTTGTTTGTACAATGATAATATTGCATGCAAGTTCTGCTGGGATTGAAAAAATATTCTCAAACTTTTCGTTTATTCACACCAAATTAAGAAATAGTTTGGGTTTGGAAACAGCAGTAAAATTGGTCATTAGCAATAGACTACTTTGTGGAAAAGGTGAACTTGACTGATGAATTTGCTGTAATGTAACCTTTGAATAAATATAAATACTGTAAACATTTTACTGAATTTGTTTTACTTCAAAATGCATTCCTCTCTACTATTTGTGGCACTTCAATAAATTTTTATCACATGAAATAGTTATTTTCTGGGTTTCTGTCAGTTATTGCCGCTTTAATGGCAGAAACTAGTTTCTGTCATTAAAGTGGCCGAAACTAGTTTCTGTCATGCTGGTTATAACCAGTGGTTTAAACATGCGGAGAGATGTATGTTGTTGAAAAGAAATTTTATAACCAGGGAAAATTTGGCACTGTTGTGGGTTGAAAATGAATCAGCAGATAATTAATTTCCACAGGTAACATGGTTTTATTAGCCCTTGTGTATCATAAAAGGACTATGCAGCAAACTAAACTGAAATGAAAGAAGCATTTGTAAAGTGAGTTGTAGTAATGTTTTCCATTTTTACTTCTCAAGATAATAATTGCTGTACACTGTAGCTTTAGTAATGTGTAAGTATTTAGTTCATCTGTTTATTCTAGGTACAAGAAATGCATTGGTCAGAAGTAGCTGGTTGGGTTGGTCAAGGAGGAGCATTTCTGGGCACTAAGAGGTCTGTTAATCTAATTTACAAGATTCTACTTCCTATTGTTTTTTTATAAGTTCTTTTTAGTTAGTACTGACTGCCATTATCTCTTACGATTATATTCACAAGTCCGAGTTAACTCGCGGATCAACGATAATCCCCGGGGTAAAGAAAAAACCGTATTTACAATGCCTCATTCCGCTGTTTCTGTGTACATTTCGATCCTCCAAAATCAGCGAATTAACTCTCGGTTGAGTTACGCATTCACAGTACTATCTTTTTTTGAAGGAAGTGAGATATGCTGTAAACAAACAAAATGATGACCCACTTCATTTTATTCTAAATTATAGCATTCTTGCGACGACGCGCATTCAACTGATCTTATAGGAATCGGATTAAGATCATGATTACATTTTCTATAAAATAAATATGCCCAGATGTGTTCTGGTTCGAACTGTATTCTGGCTCGCCAGAGTATAACCCAATGAGAGAGTGAACGTTAAATATTGGGTGAATAACACACCGGTTTCTCAAGGTTTGAATAAAAGAATGTATTGATATTAAACATTAATCTATTTACAAGTTGGCTGGAGACTACTCAAGAGAAGCAATTGCCCGTGAGCAGGAGGAACCGTGGCGCCTTGCGTCAGAAAGGAAATTGTTTACCTACTTTTTGTTCTCTGCAAATGATATTCAACAGAGAATATGAATATGAATATGGCAGATGCAAATTCGTCGTGAAATAAAAATGGTTTTGGTGATTTATTATTACCAAAAGGAAAGAAAATTGACAAAATGCAAGTGTGTTACTTCACTTTACACCAACACACACACATACTGACAAACACAAAGATATTCAGATTACATTTATTTGTCAAGACATTGTCTACAATTCTTACTTGCAAAATTTAAGTTTCCATAAAAATCCAATTTGAAATTAAATACCTCTGCATTTCTTTTTCCAAACCCAAATTAAAATGCCATATGCATTCTATTTAATCGCAATTTGGATTCTATTCTGCTGTTGAAGTACGTGTTTGAACTAGAATGAAAGCAGATTCGGATATCGTAACAAATTTTACAATATCACGTGTTCGTGAGGAGATGGTCCATTCACAGCAAGCTTATCATGTTAATCCTTGGATCACTTAACCCGCCATTTGAGAATCCGGTTCTTGATCCAGAATTTAACTCTGGCTCGCCAATCAACTGATCCTCAAGTTAACTCGAGACTTGTGAATATGGCCATTAATGTACGGACCACTGTAGCCCGGCCAGAAGAGCGACGGACTAGTAAACAGTGTGTCCCGAATCCGAGACGAAACCGTTGTATACAAAGGAGGCTGGTGTATGTTTAATTTGTCATGTCCTTACATTTGGCATGGTATGGAAGTTTGAAGAGTGGGGTGCCTGTTCAGGTGTGACCTCATCATCTGACCGAAGTTCAAAATGACGTGTTGTCCACGGATCTTTCCTTTCGGGGATTGATCCTGGACCGTCGCCATAGCCTGTCGTGTTGATCCATTGCGACAATGATTAAAATACCCACCTACTTCTTTTAATGTACATATAATACACTGCTATTCATTTATTTTTTTATTTCCTCTTTTATTAAACATCAGTTCTATTTTTCAGAACTTTACCTCTAAGTATTATGGACAGAGTCGTCGAACAATTTAAAAAGTATAATATCCAAGGTCTGTTGGTTGCAGGAGGTTTTGAAGTGAGTTATTTTTTTTTATACAAGTTAAACTTGGTTTTATAAGTGAAAATAAATGCATCTGTAAACTTCAGTTTGCTGGTTTTAAATTTAATATGTTTTAAAAACATAAGCAGTACTTTGGAAATTGTATTTTACTGTATCGGTAATAAACCAATGTGTTTTCACCTTGAAATATAGTTTGTAAAGAAATTAAATATTTATGCTTAAGATATGAAGACGTACACATTTTCAATGAACTATTGCAATGAGAGAAGAGAAAATACACTGTGTTTTGAAAATGTCTGGTTGAATCGTAAAGGGGTTTAGAAGGGCTCAAAATAAACATTTTAATAAACTTGAAAATAAAATCTTTTAATGTTAAAAGCATTTAAAAAATTAATAATTGTCCGTTTCTGTTCGCATCCTAATACATCAGATTCATATCTGCTAGCTTCGAATTCGTGTATCAGTGTATGCTGTTGAAAATCTGTGTGGGGAATAATGACTCAATGCAAATACACAATGTTATCAATTGACCTAAACAGGGTCCTCTACCACCTTAATGTGGTATTTCCATTCATTCTTTGATAAATAATACTTAGTTTTGGACCCTCAACCACCTTTTTCATTTTGGCCAGATATTTTCGAAACATCTCTTGTACATAAATTCTTGCTTTTATCCGACTGTGTATTTCTCTCATAAAATTATGAGCTTATTATTTCTTTACTAAGTTTCTAATATTGAAGCTAAGTTGAATGTTCCCCTTTTGATCTACAACATTTTGAGATGTATAACAAATTATTTCATAAAATGAAAAAGCAAATTTTGTTTAAAAATATTTTTAGTTGCAAAATGGTTTTGCATGAAATGACACAAAATTACCAAAAACTACAACTACTCTATAGAAACCCTGTATTTCATGTGTGATTTTTGGCAAATTTTCACATATACAGATCTATTTTTCTCACACACCTTTATTTACTTTTATTTATGTTTTTAGGCATATCATGCAGTTCTGCAAATGGCAGATCAAAGATCCAAATACCCTGAACTATGTATTCCAATGATTGTCATCCCTGCTACGATCAGTAACAATGTCCCTGGAACGGATTTCTCTCTTGGATCCGACACAGCCCTCAATGAAATTACAGAAGTAAGGCTCTATTCTTGAGGGTAGAAATTGGTTGCAACCGAATTCTTTCAGACCTCTCTTGTTGTTCATGCTCTTCAAAATTCGATTTGTCTGCATGTGCCCACACACAACATGACTATAAACGACTATAGTAAGTGTTCCAAATATCGCCTACCCTAACTATTTCTTTGTATCTCAGCCTCCTGGGTTGGGAAATCAAGCTGACAACTAAATGACTATCACTAGGAACTAATCTTTGATTTCCAGAGAGCATATACCTTCGTTACTTATGACAGTTTAAGTTAACTAGTCAAACTTCAAAAAGTTTCCTAGAGTATTTTCAAGTGTGGGTTCCTAATATTGCCTACCCCTATTCCTTATTACTACACACCAGGCGAAATGAGGATTGAAAACAAGTTGCTAGTAGAGCATACATACCTACCTTTAATATTGAATGTACATTCGAATCATATAAACGAAATTATGATTTGGAAACACTTACCTGGATATTCCCTGGATTGATCGTAGACAAAAAATACATTGTGTGTCATCACAACCTCAAATACTTCAGATGCAATAGTGTTTTTGCTATAACTGACAGAAAACTTGCCAGTGGCGCTACCTGTGGCAAAACCCTAAACTGTCGAGATAACTACATAAACTCGTAGATGTCGGGCATAGTAGCTTGCAAACATGAATAGGCGATATTAAGCACAGGGGCGATATTTGGAACACCTACCCTACTCAATACTAAAATGAATTTGGGGTAACTAAAAATAAACTTTAAGCTTTTATTGTTAGAGTTAAATGCTTGGGCATCGATTATTTTTTTTGCTAAGTGTATGGAGTTTACTCTTGAAATATATTAAGATTTTAAACAAAATCACTAAATTTGTAAACGATTAGATTCTTACTGACTTTTCTGTTGGATAAAACCTTATAATTTTTTTAACACTCCTGGTAGTTGCCTTGGTAGGTATTGAAGTAAAACTGACCAGATAGAGATGTCTCGTCATTGGATGTTGATCTTGTCATAAAAACAAATTGGCATTAGCAACATTAGTCGGATCTTGATGGACAAGATCTCATCGAAACCACTTGTAGGGTTAAATGATTTCATAGTTTGCCAAATGAGATACAAATATTGTACTGTGACTATCAACCATGAGTTTCATAACCTGGTTGGGCTTGGATATCTATTACAGACCATTATTTTATGATGAAACCAGCATTGATCTGAATTTCACTTTTATGCTGTGGAGAGTAATTCCTACATTCTAAGCATTATTCTTACATTAGTTTTTGGTTTCACATCTATTTTTGAAAATGGAGACAACTCTTCATTGTTTCTGCACTTTTAAGCTTTTAAAGTTGTAAGATTTTTACAAATCAATAAAGTAGCTATAAAAACCACTTTAGTAAATAATTGATCTAAAGAAAGGTACACCCACCCCCTTTTCCACACACAGCTATACTACTCAGTTTTACTTTTGTCCTATTAAATTTAAGTTTGCAAATGGCCATGAAAATCTTAGAATTTAATGCATAATTTGTGCCTTTACATTAATGTAAGTTTTTCTTGATACTATTGTATATCAGTGTTTCTCAACTGCCAACATCAATGTACCAGGCTTTTGAGAGATTCTACAGGGACTGGTTATTTTGTTTTCAAGTATATTTTATGAATGCATGTTTTACAGTGGAAATATTCTTCTCTGAGGAGAATAGTATTTGTGAATGGCAAAAAAAAATTAAGGTCATAGCTGTTTTGCGTAATAAGTGTCAGTGACCAATCAGCAGGTTTTCTACTGAAACTAAATCCTCAGAGCACATCCACATTAGGTGCGTGTGGGCTACACTGACCCTAGGTACTCTAGTGATCCCCTGGAGTTTACTGTCTTTAGTAAACACAAGAATTGTGCTACTGGAATTCCCAAGCAGTCTTTTCCTTTCATCCCCTTTTATTCCTCTTTTTTCAATTTCATGACTTTTTTGCTTGAAATTGTTTGTTGCAGCTCGACCATAGCCCCTGCGCCATAAAAGCCCAAAACAATCGACTAACCACTGAAATTGAAGATCAAGGCATTTTGTATCTGGTTCTTGAATCTAATAACATTGAATACTGTTTCTCCGCAAGTTTACATTGCTGTGTAGAAGTGATTGTTTTGAAATCTGAGTGAGGTTATTAAAAAAAATGTAGTTGGTCTATGGGGGATTAATATTTGAATGCAAATAAGAGACACAGGACTGTAATAAGAGACAGGTTTTGGTGTTAAGCCATCCCCTTGAGAGTGATGGGGCTGCAACAAATATAAATGTTTGGTGATCATAATGAGGTATGGGTCAGTATTAATCAGCCCATGTTGATTTGAGGGAACTACAATACGTTTCAAGGTTTCATTAGTCTGATCATTGATAACCGATTTAAATACAATTTCATATTTGTCAACATCACACTGTATAAGCAAGTGTACTAATACACTGTAAAAATGCCATAATTAATACTTCTGTTAGTTTGATTTATGAATTTTTAAAAATTCGAAAGGTATTTGTGATAAATGTGTAGCGATCGGGCACTCGTTTTACAAATAAAAAGAATTTATGGGGCCACAGTCTCATGAAAGTTGAGAACCACTGCTCATTATCACAATCCTTGGTATGTCAAGCTTTTTCTCGCTTCCCCATGAAACAATATATGGAGGGATTACTGCATTTATACTTTAACTCCCTGCATATGTAGAGGCATAATATTGTTTCCTCCCTCGATTATAGTAGCCGGCCTTATAGGCAACTCACTGAAATGGCCGAAGTCTGCCATCATGATGCTTTCCTCCAGGAGGAGAGGGAATGTGTGTCGTCACATTATCACAGGACGTTGCGGTTTATTGTGGGGTTGTTCTGCTCTGAAGGTACACATACTTCCTGTGTCAACTGAAAGGGCAGTGGTGACTTCAATGCGTACAGTCATCCTTTCAAAGGACCCACAAGTTGTCTTTGGGAACTTTTTAAGGGGATTAACTCTAGACTCAAGGTGAAAAGATTTGCAAGCCCCCCCCCCAACGGCCTTACAGGCAACTCACTGGAATGACCAAAATATGCTGTCCCGTTATCACCTTGCGCTGCGTTTTCTATTGTGGAGTCATTCTGCCCAGAAGGTGCAGATACTTTCTGTGTCAACTAAAAGGGCAGTGGTGACTTCAATGCTTTCGGTCATCAACATTCAAGGGACCTGCAAGTTGTCTATGGCAACGTTTTAAAGAAATTGACTCTAGACTAGATGAAAAGATTTGCGAGGCTCCACATCAAGAACCCCAATGTCCCTGTCTACGGAAATAAGGCTATTCATGCACATGTCTCTTTGTTGCATATAAAAGAGGGAATGGAAATCTCAATGGGCTTCGGGAGTTCGAGGTTTGAAAGAGTCAGAACCCTCCCTGTCCAGGGATTGTGTAGCTCTCAGCCGCTTCTGTATACAGAGGGTTAGTGTTATCATTAGGGCAACTTTTTTTGTTGTAGTAAAAATGGGAAAAGTTATCATTCCCTAAAGTTACATTTATGGGGAAAAATTTGCATTTATTTTTGATACACTAAAATCTAAAATAAATTATTCGTAAAAAATGATAAAAATCGAAATTTATTGACAATTTTAGTCGTGTACAACAGTACTATAATACATAATTAAGTAAAGAAAAACGTTGACATCGTTGAATGGACGATTCTTTTCCAATTGTTTTTTTAGATACATTTTAAGTTTGCAAGGATCTTTAAAATCCATCTATATGATATCTTCATTTGTTGTCTTGGTATTCTATGCTTGTGATTCCGATTTTACTATAAGACGAATCAAACATTTGTAGCTGCTTTTGATTTTCAGCAAACTTTTTGGCAGCTCTGGGTAAACAAAGTTTTGCGTTCTAATCACCTGCATTGTTTTGTGTAAATAATTTAAATTTTAACTATGCAATAGTAATTTTATATAATTTAATTTTAAGCCAAATTTTAAAACATTGCATCAAGTTGCATTTATGTTGTGGTTGTAATTCACTTACAATACACCCCATGTTGGAGGAATTTTGGTTTTAGTTCTTTACATGCAGTGTAGAACATGTGAAAAAAAGTTGCATTTGTTGCAAAAAGTTGCCTTAGTTTGTATTATTTCATTTCAAGTATTATTTCATTTACAGATTTGCGATCGTATCCGACAGAGTGCCCAGGGTACTAAAAGGAGGGTCTTTGTGGTGGAGACCATGGGCGGATATTGTGGGTACTTGGCCACTGTTGCCGGACTAGCAGGAGGTGCAGATGCTGCCTACATATATGAAGAGCACTTTTCCATCAAGGACTTAATAGGAGATGTCTACCACATGCAGGCCAAAATGGCAGAGGGAATCCACAGAGGACTCATTTTGAGGTAGTGTTTTAGCCTTGTGATTTGTGGCTCGATTTTGTAATTAATATGCTCACTCTAAGTTTATCAGGATAATGACAAAGAAATATGTGTTGAATTTCCAAAAACTTGATGGTATAGCTGATGATAACAGACCCACATTAAAATAATTTTTTTTGTTAAAATAATGTAAGCCTATTAGTCTGTTAATTCAAGAGAAAATGTCCTTTACATGATGGTAAGAGTTGTAGTATACGAATGTGTAAACAAACAAACCAGACGAAAGATGGAGATTTAACTTGTTATCCAAATGCTCTTGCATGATACAGATAAGAGTTACCTTAAAATGTAGTTTATTGACTGATGATTTTAATCTTGGCATGCCTTCATTGCCTGATTGGTATTTAATCTAATCATGGTTCAATCAACTATCATACATCAATTTTGAGTTCATGATTTTGAATTTCTATTGGCAAAAGGCTGGAATCATTGGAAAAACAAGCAGTGATGTCATGTTTCAAATATATACTGGACAGAATTTTATTTCAAAGTAAGACTAGATTAAAACAAATAATGAAGAATTTGGAATTGACCATGGACTTTTCTGTTCAATAAATGTTGCAAGAACTTTTGAGTACTCCAGTATGTTGTCTTTTTAAGATTTATCTTTTCGTGTTTCAGAATGAACTGTTTTTTCTTTTGCAGAAATGAAATGGCTAACAATAATTATACAACAGATTTTATTTTCCGCCTGTATTCAGAAGAAGGAAAGGACATCTTCAGCACAAGAATGAATATTTTAGGCCATATGCAACAGGTTGGAGACTGACTTATATATATTAACATTAGAATATTTCGAAAACGTGGCTCACATATTAAGTACGAGTAAAAATTTTGAAACTTGCAATTCAATCTTGAATATTATAAATTTTGAACAATTTTATTTTTGGAAGAAAATTTTCCCCATCTGCTTCACTTTCCTATTAATCATTAAATTTAGATGTCACAAATATTTGTTTTTCTTTTTAAATATGCTTATTTCATGATATATGTTTAAGATTGATCATATTAGAATAAAATTCTATGTACATGTTTGATTCTATGATGATGCTAGGCTGACCATATTTCCTTGAGACAATCGGGGGCCACTGTAGCCCAGTTGTAAGAGTAATGGATTAACAACTGAAGGTTGGCGAGTTCGAAACTCGGTTCAACCAAAGACTGACCAGTACGCTGAGGCTAATGCATGTTAAATCTGTTATGTCCTCAAACATCCTTCGATATTACCAAGATTTTCATTGGATCTTTCCCTTCGATCTGAAAGGGAAAGATTCCAAACTGTTGCAAATAGTCCATTGTATTGCTCTAGTTGGATGTTAATTCAACTACCTATCTACCTTGAGGCAGACACGAGTATGACAAAAATGGGGTGGGGTTATGTAATATTACGTATTCATGCAAAAGTAGGATGATAAATTCTTTCAATCAATCAAAATTTAAACTGCAGTTTTATCTCTTTGATAAGGATAGACAAAGCTCTAAAAACTGACTTAAAATTGAAAATTAAACAGTTGGCATTGTGTAACAAAGCCATTGGATTTCATGGTCACTGGCCATATATGATTTCTCAATATTAAAGTACATTTATAGTTTATTAAAAATGGGACAAAAAATCGACAATTTTATAAAATGATGAGACAATTTTATAAAAATTGTATTGTCCCATTCAAAAGAGAAGGTATGGTTAGACTAGCTGATGCTCACTCAAATTTGTATCAATAATATGTTTATGTACAAGCTAAACAACATGAACTGTATTTCCTCTTCTCTTGAAAGTATATCACTACTTAATCTACTTAATACATTTCTACTTATACAATCACAACTTAATACATTTTTTAGTATTCTTTTCATTCTTTCTTCTTTTTTCTAAAATCTTTGAAAGTTGTTACTCTAGTCAGGATCAGAGTGACTAAAGGAGAGTTAATTAATTTTTTTTGTTGTAGCTTAGAATAAAAATTTCTTAAGCATACTGAAGAATTTCTACATCTTTATCTCTATTATTATAAAAAAGAAGTGTTTTTGTCTCTGATCACAGTATGAAATTTGGCACACAGGTAGTCTGAATTTTTTGCAATTTTTGTATTGCCTCTGGGATTTAAAAATTTAATCTAGAACATTTTAAAATTAATCAATTAGATTAGTGACCCACCAAAAAGCAATAAATTAATTAAATTTACTGTCCTTGTTACTGATTTTGAAATTTGGAATATTTCAGTGTATTTTATGATAATACTTCAAAATGAATTTTCTGCTACTTGGAAACAAATTCTTAAGATAAGATTCTATACCATTGCATAGAATAACATACCATGTTCTTGCATACAGGGTGGTAGTCCTTCCCCATTTGATAGAAACTTTGGAACCAAATTAGCTGCCAAAGCTGCTGACTGGCTGATCAAACAGGTGGAATCAAATGCTCAAGCTGACAACAAAGTGTTCTGCAAGGAACAAGAGACGGCAGTTCTGCTGGGATTGGTCAAAAGACAATACAATTTTACACCTGTGCAGAACTTGAGACAAGAAACAGATTTCAAGTAAGTTCATCAACATTGGACTTGGGTTGGCAACATTCTTTCTCCAAAAATCCTTCACACACAATAACTCTGTTACTTTACAACCATACATCATGTATTAGAATTCAATGTTTTTTATGTACCCGCTGAGTATTTTCAAACTTTAGACTGGCCAGTACACCTATTTTACTGTGTACAGTGAGATTTTCCTCTTTGGCCCCCTTTTAAAAAAGACCTTAGCAGAGTTTGAAATCCAATCAATATCAGCAGTCACTTGAAATGGGGCGAAAGTGACAAAAATCTCAAGGTACACGGTAAAATAGGTTGTACTGGCCATAGTCTAAGGTTAAAAATATTCAGTGGGCATGTAAAAAACAGCATTGGGTCTTAATTGGTACCTCAGGCTGCGGTTGCCTGGTTGGAAAAGTAACTGACCATCAACTAGAGGGTTGAAGTTCGAATCCATTCAAAGATCGTCGTGTACAAAGGGGGCTGGTGCACGTTTCATCTGTTGTGGCCTCAAATGTCCTCATGTAGGCGTGGAGTGCAGGTTTGGACCCGGGTTCCAGCTCAAGTGTTGTCTCGTCATCTGACAGTGATTCAAAATGACGTAGTGTTGTCCTCGGATCTTTTCCGTTGGGGATTGATTCCAGTCGTCTTCAATTAAAAATACTTACCTACTTACTTACCTTATTGGTGTCTGATAAAAGTACCAATTAGGTAAGTAGGTTGTACCGACCATAGTCTAAAGGTTAATAATCCCTGAGAATTCAAATAGGTCACCTGTTTCAACCAGTTTTTTTCATCTTTTTTCCTCAGTTCTGTCAGCCCAGTTGGAAGAGCAGCAGATAAGCAACTGGTTTGAAATCAATCTCTCTCTCTCTAACCAAAGCCCATGGTGCACGATAAGTCTGTCATGGCCCCAAACCTCCTCATTCTGGCATGGCCTGAAAGTTTGGAGAACAGGGTGACTTCGTCAGCTGACCATGACTCAAACCAACAAAGTGTTGTACTCAGATTTTCACTTAGAGATTGATCCCGTACCATCGCGGACAAGCCTAGGAGGCCTTATTAAGCCTAAGAGTCGTGAAATATCATAGTAGTGTCGTGTTGCTTTCCCTACAACAATATGTCTAAATAACAACAAATCGTTGGCTTTGAGCAGATACTTGGAAACTGAATAAAAGGATTTTTTTGCTGTTCTACTATTTGGACACAAACATAGTTTTTGGATTTAAAAAAACGATTGCAGGCATTTTCATAGTGTTATATAATTTTTAAAGAGATTGCAATCCGACAATGCATTTCTCTGCATGAAAATACGAATGAAATACGAAAAAAAGTATCTTCGAAAAATTGCCAGTTGATGTGTTTCTTTGAGCCGGTGATATTTATTTGACAGAATCCTAAGATACTATTGGTCAAAAAGGTCAAAACTGATTTGTAATCATGCACGAAAACCTGCAAGTTCAGGGTTCCCACGGGCCTTTGAAAGTACTTGAATTTCGTTTTCAAGGGCCCCGGAAAGTTCTTGAATTTAGTGCAAAGTACTTGAAAGTCCTTGAATTTATTTTGAAAAATTTTAATCTGGAATTTTTTCGAGTATGAATTGCCTCACAACGCGCTTAGAATGCGTGGTTTTAATACAGTTTTGAAGAATATGCCAAATACATTTGTTCATGAAGGCATGTGTTTATTTTCTTCACTCAAGGTTAGTGGGATTCTGTGTCAGTTTGAACATATAGAACATAAGTATAATAATTTAGCTACTTTACTTTTTCTTTTTAAGAATTTTTTCTTTCCCATAACATGCTTGAATATTGACTAGAAGTATGTTTGGAATTGTTAAGTATGTGAATGATAATGAAGAGGTTATATTATAGAATAGGTTCTTCAGAAAAGTTGTCTACCGAAATGGGGGGTGGGTTACAGAGGGACTTTCTGCCTTTTTACGATAGTCCTTGAAAAACTTCAAATGGGCCTTGAAAAGTTCTGGAAAAGTACTTGAATTTTTTCCCCACCAAAGAGTGGGAACCATGAAGTTGCAGAATAGATATATGCAGGGAATCTCTCAGAGGGTTGAGGATTTGAAAGCAGGTTTTTTTTTACTCTTTTTATCCTTTTTGGTATTAAATTATTTATTGAAAATAGTTCTGCATTAAATCTACTGCTTTTTCATATTTTAATTTTATTTAGTCTAAGTCTCTTATTTCTCCCTCTCACTTAATATTATTTAGTTTAATCAATGCTTGTTATCAGCAAAATGAGATCATTGAAAAATTATCAAAAGTTAGTAGAATGTACACAAGAATAGGAAAATTTGTAAGACAATATATTGTATATTGTTTAATATATATATATATATATAGGAATACTAAACAACGGTAGTTGTCTACTAGTCTGGAAAGAACTCATTATAAGAGCAACGAGACTGGTAGGAGTCAGTTGCATTGTAGTAGGAATGCAAGGCAAGACTGTCACGAGCCATTCACATTCTGGTATTCAGTTACGAGAAAATTAATAGAACAGACACTTTTTCCCCTGGACGCCATTGAGAGCTGACGTATTTTTTCCGAGCAGAGACGACTGCTGCCGATAATGACGGAACTTTTTTGAAATATAACTCAACTGTACATAATAATTGTATATATTTATTCATTAAATGTCAATGTGCTGTAAGATTCGAAGTCTTTAATATAGACCTTACCGAACAGAACAACACGAATCTTACAAAAAATGAGGGTTCGGCCGCGATGTGAAAAACCGTTGACGACCGCGACGATTCTTCTCCTTCGTACGAGGGCTTGAACGACGGATTAGCAGACCCCGAAAGCAGTGACGATTGAACCGGCCGGCGGAATGTTTTGACTCCCTATGCAAACCTGGACTTGTGTTTTAATCATCTGCAAGAACAGTTTCATGACTTCTCCTGACGTGGTGCTGATGATAGACTGAAACGACAAAAAAGAAAACGCGTAGACGAAAAAACGCGTAGACGAAAAAGACGAGTTGACGGAAAAGACGGATAGAAGGAACTTTCGAAACTGTGAGTACAGAATTTTGTTTTAATTGATGACATGGCATATTTAACTAAGGCCCGAAAAGCAGATTTGCTAACATTGATTGACGAATTAGGCCTGATAGTGCCAGCGAATCCCAAAGTAGCGCAGTGCTCGAAACTTATAATAGATTCTGAAAATTATGACGAGGAGATAACAAAAATCTGTTGAGCGTTATTAGAACTGAACGCGAAGAGAAAATTGAAGCTGAAAAACAAGCCCGCGAAGAGAAAATTGAAGCCGAAAAACGCGCAGAGAAAATTGAAGCCGAAAAACAAGCCCGCGAAGAGAAAATTGAAGCCGAAAAACGCGCAGAGAAAATTGAAGCCGAAAAACAAGCCCGCGAATTCGAATTAAGGAAACTCTAAATCAAAACTGCTAACAGACAAGGCAACAGTTATGGTAAAACTACCAGCCTATACAATAACGATTTATTGAAATTGATTAACCGTTACGAGACGAATAAGGATATTAGCTGTTATTTAACTTTATTTGAAAGACAGATTAGTCGTATCGAAATACCAAAAACGGAATGGGTTACACATTTGTTGGGTTTACTCCCATTGGATTTGGCTAATCTTATCACGCGTGAGCCTGACGAAAAGGCTAATGACTATGAAAATGTCAAGAGATTATTGTTGAAACGTTTTAAATTAAATCCGGAACAATTTAGGCAAAATTTCCTTTCGCATAGAAAAGAAGCGTCTTCTACTTGGAATGACTTTGCTCATGATCTGAAAATTTTCTTTGAAGAATGGACGAGTGGGTTGGAAGTATCAAATTACCAAGACCTTAAAGAACTCATGATTACCGATCAACTAAAACGAAAAATACCCAATGACGTTCGAGACCATTTTATAGACGAGCTACCGAAAATAACGAAAATAGACCAACTCGTCAATAAATTAGACGAATATGAAGCGGCTCGATGTCATTTAAAACCCAATAGAGATTCGAAAACATCAGACGATAAATATAAGAAGCGTTTCAATAGGGATTTTGACAAATTAAAGCCTCGATCTTTCGTGCGCCCTGAACAAACTAACACCAATCATATAAAATGTTACAACTGCAATGAATATGGACATAAGTCGATAAATTGTGAAAAGAAAACTGAGGGTGTGAGATGCTTTAAATGTAAAAATTATGGGCACAAGGCCGACGTGTGTCCCAAAAGAGATGTAAATAGAACTTTAATTAATAGCCCTTTTAATTCTCGTACTAAGCTAAGAAAATATGTTGAAATGTGCGGGAAAAGATCTAATGCGCTAATCGACACAGGAAGTGATGTGTCAATGATAAAATATGAATTTTATGTTGAAATTGGATCCCCAAAATTGAGTTTTGATAATGTGACTTTAATGGGTATAGGAGGAGAACACATTTCTCCTCTAGGTTTCTTTTCTACTGAAATTATTATTGATGACTGCATTATTGTTACTGATGTTTATGTTTTAAAAAATTTACCTGATCATATTGTTCTTGGGTTCGATTGCATAAATAAGTTAAATCTTACTTTATCAGAGAGCGGAATTCATGTTTTGAGCAGACGCGATAATTTTCGAGTGAATTACGCAAGAATTGTTAATTTAGCGAACACTTCAGATTCAACTAAAATTCAAACCGAAACTCATCTCGAAGTAACTAATCGTCTGGAACCAAACACTAAGTTGGAGACAAAACGAACCATAGCAGAAGATAACATGTTTTACTTTTCTTGTCACCACAAATCAGAAAATGTTAATTTAGCGGAAAGTTTCCTAACTACAATGTTTAACGCTGTGACATTTGACGAATTAGATCTAAATCATGTTTCTTGCGTTAAGCAGAAGGAGGAACTGACAAAACTTATCAGCCAATATAAACCGTGTAAGACGAGAAGCACGAACTTGGAAATGAACATTATTTTGACTGACGAGGTCCCCATAAGCCAGCGTTCACGCAGAATGCCGTTCGCTGAGCAAAAAATAGTTGAAACTCAAACACAACAGTGGTTGAAAGATGGCATCATTAAGCCTAGCTGCTCTGATTTCTCAGCCCCTATCGTGTTGTGTAAGAAGAAAGACGGTTCTTCTAGACTCTGTATTGACTATAGGAAATTGAATAAGAAAATTATTAAAGATAGATTTCCCTTACCACTAATAGAAGACGTTTTAGATCATTTGGAAGAAGCTAAAGTTTTCACTTCCCTTGATTTAAAAAACGGATTTTTTCATGTAGATGTAAATGAGAAAAGTACCAAGTATACATCTTTCGTTACACATGAAGGGCAATATGAATTTCTGAAGGTCCCTTTTGGTTTATCGGTTAGTCCCAGTGTTTTCCAGCGGTACATATACACGGTATTTAGAGATCTTTTAAGGGATAACACTCTCGTTATCTACATGGATGACATGATAATTCCCTCACGAGATGAGAAAGAAGGAATCGAGAAACTTAAACGTGTTTTAAAAATATCATCGGAATATGGATTAGAATTGAATTTTCAGAAATGTCAATTTCTTAAACGAAAAATAGAGTTTCTTGGTTATGTAATAGAAGACGGGACAATTCGACCCTCCCCAGCTAAGACGTTGGCTGTACAGAAATTTCCACAACCACAAACAACTAAACAATTGCAAAGTTTCCTTGGTCTTTCAGGATACTTTAGGAAGTTTTTTCCTCAATATGCCAAAGTGGCCAAACCTTTGAGTGATTTACTCAGAAACAATACAGAATTTAGGTTTGGGCCAGAACAAAAAGAAGCATTTCATATTTTAAAGGAAATGTTGTCACAAAGCCCAGTACTACACATTTTTCGCCAGGGAGCGACTCTAGAACTGCATACTGATGCAAGTAGCCAAGGATTTGGGGCGGTGCTCCTCCAACAGTCAGACGACGGGAAGTTTTACCCAATATACTATAAGAGCAAAAAAACAACACCTCAACAAGAGAAGTATAGTAGTTACGAACTAGAGGTACTTGCCGTAATTGAGGCTCTTAAACACTTCAGGAACTACCTTTTAGGCTCGAAATTTAAAATATTCACCGACTGCTTAGCATTTCAGAAAACTATGGAAAAAAAGGATTTAACCCCTAAAATTGCAAGATGGTCTCTTTTCTTAGAAGAATTTGACTATGAAATAGTCCACAAACCTGGTAAACAAATGGCCCACGTGGATGCACTCAGTAGATACCCTGTAATGCAAGTGATGCAAGTCATTGCAGATGACGGAATAACTCATAAAATAATTGCTTCCCAATCCAATGACGACCACATTACCGCAATTAAAAAACTGATAGAAGATGGAAGTAATTCAGATTATTTTACAAAAAACGGTGTCGTGTATAAATACGATAATGATCATGAACTTTTAGTTGTCCCCAGAGCTATGCAAGACGAAATAATACGACATGCACACGAGAAAGGACATTTCGCTGTAAATAAAACTGAAGAGGTAGTTAAGCGTGAATTTTTTATTCCTAAATTGAGGAAACATGTTGAAGATTTTATAAGTAATTGTGTACCATGCATACTCAGTAATAAGAAGCTAGGAAAGGCTGAAGGATTTCTAAATCCAATTCCTAAAGAGGACGTTCCATTATACACTTATCACATTGATTTCATAGGTCCGTTACCTTCAACATCTAAGAACTATCAGTATATCTTCACGGTAGTAGACGCATTCACAAAATTCACTTGGTTATATCCTACCAAATCTACGACATCAGGTGACGCAATAAATAAACTCAAACAACAACAAAATAGTTTTGGAAATCCTGCGAGGATAATCTCGGATAGAGGATCCGCTTTTACATCTAAAGAATTTACAGATTTTTGTTGCGAAAACGGAATTGAACACCTAAAAATCACAACAGGAATCCCAAGAGGCAATGGACAAGTAGAAAGAATGCACAAAACCCTGATTCCAGTGTTATCCAAACTTTCAATTGAAGAACCGATCAAATGGTTCAAACACGTTGACGCCGTACAAAGAATACTCAATAGTACAACCTCCAGAAGCACAAGATGGACACCCTTCGAACTTTTGACAGGTGTGAAAATGCGAAACAAAGAAGATCTCAAGATAGTCCAGCTTTTAGAAGAAGAATATACTGAAGTTTTTCTAGAGAAGAGGAAGAAATTAAGAGACGATGCCAAAGAGAATATCCTAAAAATTCAGGAAGAGAATAAAAGAACGTATGATAAGAAGAGGAAGAAACCTCATCAATACAAAGAGGGCGATCTTATTGCTATTCAGCGGACTCAATTTGGTGTCGGAATGAAATTACGACCGAAATTCTTAGGACCATATCGAGTGAAGAAAGTGAAACCCCATGATCGCTATGACGTTGAGAAAGTTGGAAACCATGAAGGACCGAACTTGACGTCGACAGCAGCTGACCATATGAAGTCGTGGTTCAATAACTAATACTGAATCAATGTATTCCCAGATACTGTTTTGTGTTTTGTTTTTTAGGTTTGTCGTGTTCCTTTCGAGGACGAAAGATCATCAGGATGGCCGATTGTAGGAATACTAAACAACGGTAGTTGTCTACTAGTCTGGAAAGAACTCATTATAAGAGCAACGAGACTGGTAGGAGTCAGTTGCATTGTAGTAGGAATGCAAGGCAAGACTGTCACGAGCCATTCACATTCTGGTATTCAGTTACGAGAAAATTAATAGAACAGACACTTTTTCCCCTGGACGCCATTGAGAGCTGACGTATTTTTTCCGAGCAGAGACGACTGCTGCCGATAATGACGGAACTTTTTTGAAATATAACTCAACTGTACATAATAATTGTATATATTTATTCATTAAATGTCAATGTGCTGTAAGATTCGAAGTCTTTAATATAGACCTTACCGAACAGAACAACACGAATCTTACATATATATATATATATATATATATATATATATATATATATATATATATATATATATATTTGAGTTGATCATATTTTTGTTGTTGATGATATGGTAATGTTGCCCCTTGCTGTTGAAATAATCAACAGTTGTGGATGAATAATTGTTTTTCGCATGACTTTCTTTTACTGTGAACTCGAGTATAAGTGTTGAATTCCTCTTGAGATGATGTCGAATTACTCGTTGGGACTTTAATTCAGAATGGCTGGTCTTTGTTCTAGGTACCGCATCCCCAAACACCAGTGGTGGCTTCACCTGAGAGCTTTGCTTCGTGCCCTCGGGACCCCAGTCAGTTTCCTAGTCAAATCAGGAATCACCCCCTCACTTGCTGACGTAGAAAAACCCGTCGAAGAGCACGTGGACGAAGTGGCTGCAAACCAATAAGTGTTCCTCTGTTACCTAACAGCAACAAAGCTTGAATGCGAGCCAATGGTATTCAAGCGCGTCATTGTGTGGAAACCACCTGACAGTCCCATTTTGTGATGTTGTTTTAATGTTTGATAAAAAAACATGTGCAGTTATTTAATTAACCCTTAGCTAACTTGATTGTATATTGAGATGGTTTAGTTCCATTTTTATGTTTAGGATCTTTTTTTAATTTATATTTTCACGTAAGTGGAAAGCAGTGGAAAATGTTGCCTGTTGTTTTACAGTGATTCTAATTTGTAGTTCGGGTGGAAAGAGACTGTTTTTTTCAACCGTGAAAAGGACAATACTTATGTGAAAGAAAGTGTTTTGATAAGCTTTTATCCCATATACATGGCACAATTTCCCCATGGACTGTTGAATTGTTGCTCCCATGAAATAGTTTCTCTTGGGCCATGTTGTTCAACCAATGTGCATGATTTTCAGTGTTCAAAGTTCTGAATATAAGCACATTTATTGTTGTTGTGAGTGGCCTGTTTTTCTAACAATCGTTATCGGTGATTGTTAGTGTAACACCTTATACATGTTTGGCTTTGATGTTAATGTTTCTGCACTCTCACGAGGCCTCTTAATCTTTTAGTCATTTTTGGAAAAATATTTAATAAGTGAGTATTTAAATCGATTCTCATATGTAGGGATCTAATTAATTCTTTATTTTATTTATCTGACTACCACAGTAGCTTTATAACTGTTTTTCAAACATCTGTGATATCTTTCAAGTGATCAAAATATCAAGCTTTAAATTTACATTGCCTATGAACTTATAACTGAACTATAGATATTTCTTTTATCTCTGTTGACAAATATATATATTTATTTATGTTTCCCCTTATGTATTTTATAGTGTTGGTATATTTTGTTCCTTAGAATTAGCTTTACAAATTTTATCCTAGTCTGTTTTTGTTTTATTTCTTTGTATGTTAGGTTTTTAGAATGTTAGTGCTTTTAATTGTAATTTAATATACTACTATTTATGTTCTGGGTTATGTCTAGAGAATTTTTATTTTATCATTTTTTCTAACGCAAAGTTCCCTCTGGGTAGGGTTTCCAAAGCATTTCGGAATGAAAAGATGATTGCAGGTTATACTTAATTGTACCCTGTAGATGTTTGCAATATAATTTTACCAAGTATAACTTTGTCAGTATTTTCACCCTATTTTTTTTATTGTTAATGTTGCAAACAATAGTTTCTAAGTATTATAACTTCACTTATATGCTTGTTATACTTTAAAATAGCAAATGTATTTTGGAATAAGGGGAAAATAAAAATATGCAATAGTGTTTCAGGCATTGCAAGAAATTATATTTTATGGTACTGAATCTGTTTTTAATTCTAATAAAGCATCTATGTCCCCAAATAAGCATCTATCTATCCCAAAAGCACTGGTATAATATAGAAGTAAATTATTGAGTGTATTATACAAATGTAAATACATTGTACAGTTTATAAAAGTTCTCTATTTTCTTGACATTGGGCCATTTATGTACCACAAACTCTCATAATCGTGTTTGTATAAATTTTAAAGCTCTCGTTCGAAATGGTGCACAGTTTACCTGTTTACAAATTTCGGTGTCACATTTCAGCGATGTCGTGCAACATATTGTGTTGAGATTGACTGCCAGATGAACCTTCAGGTATTTAAATTTAAATGTTGATGAGGGTATTTATGATGTTCAAGACACTTTTTGGAAGTAGGTTGAATACATTTCTTGTGTGACTTGTCACTTTAAATTGTTGTTATATATATCTATACAAACAGTATTACTATAGATTCTCTTGTTATAATAAACTCATTTGTACAAAATATTTACCTATAAGATGTTATACACACTATATATCTAAGAATTTTGAATAATTTTAAGTCAAGGGATCTGAAGGTTTTGCCCGGTCCTTCATTTTTTGGAGGTATGTTTTTCGTGTTATTGAAATTCTGAAGTATTTTTTAAATTTCCCTATGATTTTTATTCTTTTTTATCCCTTTCTCTTTGGGATAAAAAATATTTATTCCTTTATTAGATATATTTGCAGTTCCACCATGAAGTTTTGTTTTAATATATGTAAACTAACCAAACAATGCAATAGCATGCCTGCCAATTTTCAGGGAGTCTTCCAGAAATATGCTCAGTTTTCTGGGTAAGATTATCATGTGATGCCAATTGCGAAATTTTTTCCCTGAGTTTTGGTAACCACGAAAGGTAGCATCAGAATTAGTTGAGCAGCTTGATGTAAAAATACTCTTTTGGCACTAATTTATAGAAACTCCCACAAATTCCCTCTGAAACATGCAAGAAAAATTTTAATTGTTCATTTTTTGTATATATTTGGTGCCATTTTTTGAAAAATATTGTAAAATCAGCTATGCAGAATTTGTACTGTCGTACTCTATGACAACAATTGAAAACATAGTTAGTTTTTCTGCCTTGAATTACTTTCACAAAGTACGATTCGGCACAGTCGTCACGAATTTGGCTCTTAATTAGTTTTAGGCATTTTATTTTCTGATACTTGCATGTTGCTTTTTTATGCCACAAGAATCTTCCTGATGTTTTTTCTTGAAGGTTGGTAAGAATGCAATAGGGGTGCTTTATTTTATATTTGGTAAGTTTCAACGAAGCTATTCCTTCAAAACATAATCGAATGCGCATCTACTACCAAACAGTTTTGTTCTTGAAATTTTAGTAAACTTTTAGTGATCTAGATTAACTCCAATAATTTTGTTTGTGATTTTTAGCATATTACCACTGAAGCTCTATAAGAGATGGATACGAGTTGGTGGCATATTGTTAGGAATTTAAATTAACCTGTATGCTACAGCAGTCATACCATCACAGTATAATAACCAATAGTATGCTGTAGTAAACAGGTCACTTTTTTGAAGATATTGCTGCAAAAATGCAAGTTTCAAGACTACATCTTACGCAGTTATAAACATTTAAATATTTTCTCCACGTTTCAGTACTTGACCTTTCGATTTGATCTTTTACAGCCACAGGATACCTGAATCGCAATGGTGGAAACGTCTGCGAATACTTTCTAAAATTCTCACCCATCTTTTCTAAAGGACCGTACTAACTTCCTCATGTCTCGTAAATGCCTTTGAGTGGACTGCACTGCATGCTTTGTGTGTCGCTTGTTCCCTTTGTTGTGCTCTGTATGTATAAAAGTGTGTTTTTGTGCCACATCAAATATTCAAAATTCCTTTACAAAAACTGTATTTGAATGTTTTGCATGTTTTTTGTGATAGATTTGAATTTGGTGAAGGGGAGGCAGGATCTGAACTGCACATCTTATTAACAGGTGGAAGTGAATGTTTTACTCGAACTTTCGTAATCAGTAACCTCTGGGTCGTAAGGAAAGAAATGAATAACCAAATCTCAGAAAGCAGTAAGGCGTTGTAAAATAACACATTTACATCTAGATGGCAATTACTGTATTTCATTCTATCAGTTTTAATTTTGAATAACTTGCGAGATTTATTTGTGGCTTGTGACACTACACAAGATTAATGGTACGAGTCTCGTCAATAACTGTGACTCGTACTATTGTTATTAAAAATTAAAATTAGAGGGCAATTCAGTGATTGCCGTCAGATATAAATATTAAATTTTATAAATGCCATGCTGCTTTTTGAGATTTGGTATCTATTTCTTATGACCCACAGCGGATACAATTATATGCAACAATGTGTTATGCAATGTCACTGTTCCTTGTCAAATGTGAAGTGACCCTGAACACCTAGGCTTACTGTATATCCAGTCCTATGGAATGCGTAAAAATATTTTTTTTTCTTGATTATGTATTTTTTAGAAATATAAATATATAAACTAATTATGAATTATAAATGACTAAATTAGATTTTTTATTAATATACTCAAGGTATAAAAATTGCTCATGAAAATAGGCTTGCATATTGAAGTTTCTTGAGTGTACTAGCAACAAATGAGTAATAAGGTTTTAAGATTGTTGGGTGCTTTGAGGTATATGGGAGTAATAAGGTATTTCAAAATTTCGATGAATAAAACAATATTTATCCTAAAAAAGTTTTGATCTTATATCCTCTTCATCATATATGTCTAATCAGAATCTAGTCAAACTAAACTAGGATTGTTGGAAGTCAACAAACATTTATACTAATAATAAATGCTTCTAGAATACAAGACAAAAATATATTTGCAAACAAATCGGTTTAACTATATTAAAGTCTTGTTGCTTGCTATCAGATTTTGTGTTTATTAATTTTGTGCAAAAGTACTCTTAACACATTTTCCTTGTTGGAAGGATTCATTATTTTGAGCTGCTTATAAAAATGTTGTGATGAGTTATGTGAAGATACAAATTTTATTTCAACTTGCTTTTGACATGATATACTGTTTTTATTGAAGGATCAAATTTTCTTGTATACAAATTCTCCATGTAATAAAATAAGTTTTACTTCAAAATGAGGCTGATTCTTATAATGAATAATAAATAATAAACATAAAGATTGTGAACACAAAACACAAATTCTTTTACTCACACTTAAAGTTTTGTATTTTACAAAAGACGTAAACAAATCCTGGCCATTAAATACAAATGGGGCATTCCACGCAAAATGAGCAAATCGCTGTGGCTGACACATCACCGATTTTGATGAAAATTAATTCTTAGATAGGTCATATATAGTAAGGAGGAACTGCCAAATATTAGATGTGCAAGATGTATATTTTATTTTTTATTGAATTTTAAACTTCTAGGTCACACAAATGTAGATTTTTTTAGCACTAATTGTAGCCAGTTTGAGAGACCATATTTCAATAAGTTATTGGCACAAATTATAATTTTTTATATTGTTACATTCTTCAGTAAAAGGTCTTTTAGGAAATGTCAGAATATAGTTTTATATCCGTCACTGCTCACTCTCGGGGATCAGCAAAAATAGAGATTTTGCCTGTATGATACACATTTCAAATTGCGCTAGTTCCTTTAAAAATGGAGAAAAACAGTATCAAAAATTATTATTAACAAAGCACTTCTTCTGTCTAAAAGTCTGGTATCATTTAGTAAATGTGTTTCTATTCCTTAGATATGCAAAAAAAAAAAATAGTAAACAAAGTAAAATAATTGAAAACAGTGATTTTTCTATTTTTTTAAATACATATTTCATTGAGAAGGACAACTCCGAAAACCTCAAAATTTTCCAGGATTTTGTGTCGAGATGTATATTATCTGTCCTGAAATTTCCATCATTGTAATTTGTTTATTATCATCCCAGGAATATTTTTACCTAGATGGAAATTATCGTTTTATTTTATCGCATGATGAATCAAAAAAGGCGGGAACACGCCAGTGAGATTCATTTCCGCCTTTGAAAGAGATGCTATTACATTTAAGGGCCGTAACCGAATAAATAAACACTATTAAATGAATTATGGTTATAAATGTGCTTGGTTTGCTAAACCAAAAGCTTTCGAACACCGGCGAATGTTCGATGGCAGTCCAGAAGTATTCCATCAGTAACCATAGCCATTACGGGAACGTGTAACTATTATTGCTACATTCATATTCCCAATTGTACGACACAAAATTCTTGTTTCATATTTATCACAATCACCAACAAAAGAAGCAAATAATTTAAAAAGAATTCGGCAGCATAATAAAATCAACTTTCAATTATAGAAGATACAAAATTTAACATGGGAGATTTACCACATAGTGAACTTGAAAAGGAAAGAAGTTAAAAGTCAGTAACTATGTTACTAAGTTGAAATTTTTAAACTTGTTTCGACACTGATTTTTTCTGCTTATCTAATTCACCTTTTAAGTTAAAAATGATTTGGTATTTCTTTGTTAATTTAGAGTTTCATTACCTGTATTTAATTTCTCTGTTATCATTTAAGTTCTCGTAATATACATAGACTGGAATGCAAGTGTCATGGTTTTGATTTTATTATTGTTGCTTTACGAAGCGGATTACAATCCCGAATTTTTTTTTTACAAGTAATAAACATATTAAACTGTAATCCTGTGAAATCTCGGTTTTATCAGAAATGTCCTTCATTTGAATTCTTATGCCTATTTAGAGTAGAAAATTGCTATTTTCGTTACCTGTGTGTGTGTTTTGAAGATGAAAGACTTAAAATGCGACTTCCAAACTCTATCAGTAATATTATCATACCTAGCACTGTAACTGGCATGAATTTAAAGTATGTCGCAAAATTTCTTTAGCCCATAGAAATGTTTTTATTCTGTCAAAAATGACAATTTTCCATTTTTTGCAACTAAATTGTAGTTTAAATATGATGTTTAAAATCAAAAATTCCAAAGTGAAAAAAAAGACAATTTTGTACAGATTATAAAGATGTAAAATATGTTTGTCTACGTTAAGTACCTTTTGAGAAACAGTACTTCAAACATGCAACATTAAGCGATCTCACAACTGCGATTAAAAAAAACCCCGATAATTTCCATCTAGGTAAAAATATTCCTGGGACAATAATAAACAAATTACAATGATGGAAATTTCAGGACAGATAATATATATCTTGACACATAATCCTGAAAATTTTGGGGGTTTTCGGAGTTGTCCTTCTCAATGAAATTTGCATTAAAAAAAAATAGAAAAATCGCTGTTTTCAATTATTTTGCTTTGTTTACTATTTTTTTTCTTATCTAAGGAATAGAAACACAGTCACTAAATGATACCAAACTTTTAGACAGAAGAAGTGCTTTGTTAATAATAATTTTTGATACTGTTTTTCTCCATTTTTAAAGGAACTAGCGCAATTTGAAATGTGTATCAAACAGGCAAAATCTCTATTTTCGCTGATCCCTGAGAGTGAGCAGTGACGGATATAAAACTATATTCTGACATTTCCTAAAAGACCTTTTACTGAAGAATGTAACAATATAAAAAATTATAATTTGTGCCAATAACTTATTGAAATAGGGTCTCTCAAACCGGCTACAATTAGTGCTAAAAAATCTACTTTTGTGTGACCTTGAAATTTAAAATTCAATAAAAAATAAAATATACATCTTGCACATCTAATATTTGGCAATTCCTTTTTACTATATGTGATCTATCTAAGAATTAATTTTCATTAAAATCGGTGATGTGTCAGCCACAGCGATTTGCTCATTTTGCGTGGAATGACCCCCATGCTTGAATATAATGCAATAACTTTATATTGTAATGCAGCAATTCCTACATTTTTTAATTCACAGCTTCCAAGTATTAGGATTTTCCCATGGTGCCTAAGGAACTGCCATTACAGTGGGTTTGTTTAGTACGCTAGCAACCTCTAGGTGGCTATCGTTCGATTGCTCTCTTCTGTGTCAGTGAAACTTTCTTTGTGTGCTTGTCCATTACTTGATGTTGCCTGGGTAGTCTACGTCTATAGCGGTCGCAACGGCCTTGGCAATTTTTTTGGCGCACTTTTAAAGTCGCCAATGAAATAATTATTTCAAAAATATTTTTATTTTTACAACAGAAAATGAAAACTTGAAAACACATATGTGAACGTTTTAAAATTATATTTTTTAAAAACGCTTACAAAAAGTAATAAGTTTAAACACACTTGAAAACACATTTGTGAACCAGGAGAAAAACTAAGCTATGAATGTTGGGCAAGAATACCCTGAAACTTATCAATTACACTAAATATGGGCATGTTGAAAAAGAAAAACATTTTTAAAAGTAAAAATGCAAGAAATAACAAAACCTGATACGTCGGAACTGTTCCGGGAAAAAAATATCAAAAAGGAAAATTATCTGGAAATTAAAAGTGCTAAAATGTTTTATAATTTTCAAAGTCAGTTAAAATCAGTTCTTTTCATTTTGAAATATTTCGGAACATACTTTTAAATCAGCCTTAAAATATATCAAAGCTTTGGTGTTAGTCATAATCATTCAAATATTTCTTGTAAGCATTCACATCTAACGTACCACTGAATAAAGATTTCGTTTCACTGCAATCTGTTACGTGTATTTTTATTTCCTGTCATGACTTCTTAGCAGGGTTGGTCGATTTATATCATCTTAATATAAATGATTAAATCAAGAATACTTTTTTCACACTTTAAGTTTGTAATATATTTTCAGCAGTTTATATAATTTTGTATTTGCAAGTTAACATTTACCCTAAAACGTACAAAGTCAGTACCACATAAAAGTAATTTATAAGTGTGTCTTATTACACCAGAAGAGTCTAATAATTAATAAATTAAACAACTTTTGAATCTGCAATTTAATTTTTCATTGGCATTTTTTGATTCGTAAACATTTTAGTGGAAGAGACAATTATGTTGATATTTTACACTCATGCCATCTCAAATCAACAAATGTAATTTAAATTATATTTGTTTTTGTATTTATCCAAATAGTAATTTGATAGTTTTGTATTAATAAATACAATATTCAAAGTTTGTAGAGAATTGATTTAAAAAAACAAAACATTTGATTTTTATCCACCTTGTTTGTGATGATATATATTTAGTTTTTATTATTAAAGACCTTAATAATTATATTTCAGTTATTCTCATTTCCTTTTTTTCTAACTGCAGTGTTTTTCGCTTAATCAAAAGAAACGAGGCAAATTTTAAATTTGGTTATGTTATCAATCAAACGATTATAAATGCTTCAAATATTTACGTTTCGATGGTAAATAATCTAGCTTTTTGCAACAAATATAATCACTTAAAATTTACAGAGTCCGTAAAAAACACGAAATAGAATGCACCTGATTGATTAACCTTACGGAAAACAAAGATTTATCTTTATACTTCCGTTTGTTTCTTTGTTTATATTTTGTTTGTGAAGCACCAGATTTTATTAAATACTTGTTCATTATGTCTGAATGAATAAAACATTTGTTAATTCTGTGCTCAGATAGCAAAATGTTTTTAGTCACTTTTTTTAATTTTTCGTGACTGCAATTTTAAGATTTAACATGTGGTTCCATGGTTTTTGACTTATTACGATTTTTCCATCTTTGTTTTCTCATAAACTGAAAGAAAAAGGCCTGCGTTTTTTTTCCACCTTCTAAACATTAACATACCAGACTCCAGGATGGGACTTACTAAATTTTTTAGGAAAAGTGACTTTGACATTAAACTAGTGTCCAAAATTATCTTTACATGAATAGAATCACTGATTTCTCAGAAACTGTGAACTATAATTTATGAATTTGTCTGGAATGAGATAACATCATAACCCATCAATACAATGAAAAAAATTTAAGAACACTGCATATGATATAAAACTAGCATGAAGCCATAAAAATGGACGGAACCAACTTTCGGCGATTGGACAGAACCAACTTTCGACGATTGGACGGTACCAACTTTCGGCTATTGGACGGAACCAACTTTCGGCGATTGGACGGAACCAACTTTCGCGGATTGGACGGAACCAACTTTCGGCGATTGGACAGAACCAACTTTCGGCGATTGGACGAAACCAACTTTCGGTGACTGGACGGAACCAATTTTCGGCGATCGGACGGAACCATATTTCAACGATTGGACGAAGCCAACTATCAGCAAAAGATCGGAACCAGCTTTTGACAATAGGTAGGAACCAGCTTTTGACAATAGGTAGGAACCAGCTTTTGACAATAGGTAGGAACCAGCTTTTGACAATAGGTAGGAACCAGCTTTTGACAATAGGTAGGAACCAGCTTTTGACAATAGGTCGGAACCAGCTTTTAACAGTAGGTCGGAACCGACTTTCGACAATGGTACGGAATTAACTTTCGGCAATTGAAATATATATTGCGTACGTTGTATACATTATTCCACTCTGCAAACGCTTAATATCTTTCTCTGACCCATACCAAATCGATCAAGAGTTTGTAGACATGAGACAGAAGGGCCCACCGTTAAAAGCCTACATCCGACAAAACGGGGAGCTGAAACAAAAGGAACAAGTTAAATGGATACCAGAATAATGTACTACTATTATTGAACGATGCTCGAACACTTCGAACGAGCCGGAAAATTGAGAGAATGGGTGAAAATTGACAATCTACGGCTCCAGTGGACGAATTCACTGCATCAATTTCGTAATCCAGAGATAGAGCTCTACCACTTACGACTGCTGCTATAGTACATAGTTCACAGCAATGCAATCACATTAAAGAATTTTAAAGACACTTATTTCACAAATCTTTTGATTTAAAGAATAGCCTAATTGAATCAACGTCAATATAACACAATTGGGAAAAAAGTAATATCATATAAAAACGCGGGAAAGGGAATTTAAAAAAGATTTTTTAGTAACACCGTTGAGGTAATTACAAATACTATTTCAAAGTTACAAAACCTATGCAATTTTAATTTTTTGTTAAAAACACTCGCGGCACATTTGACAATCTCTAGTGGCACACTAATGTGCCGCGGCGCACAGGTTGAGAAACACTGCTCTGTAGGAATCAAATTGTATTTAATTGTTACTTTCCTGTTTTTAGACCCATCTGTAGCCATGAAAATTGGCACACAGGTAGTCCTAAAAGTGCCCCTCGAAGCCCCAATTTTTAAATCTAAAGTTTATTTTTCTGCAATAAATGGACATGGACAAGGAAACACGTTTTACAGTGTTGGTGTATGAGTTAACACAGGGAAATGTCGCGGTCCTATTTTAGCTATCGCGGTCATATTTGAAACCCGAGGAACGTCGGTTTATTCAGCTAGTTTGATATATAATAAGCACTTTTTATAGTTAACTACTGTACCTTCATTGATGTACAGTACACCTGTTATATTACACCCCTATAAAAATTTCTTGTTATAAACCGGATTATCATTAAAACGAACAACCTTCAACCCCTATTAGTTCGTTTTAATAAGGTTCTACTGTATGCATATTATTTCAAGTGATGTTTCTATTCATTAAATATGCTCATGTCCATAAGCTAACGAATTCGCCTAACTGCAAAATTACCACTCGTATTGAAACAGAAAGCAAATAGCAATGCTCTCGGAAGGAATAATGGAAGTTTCTGTAAAATGAAGATGTAACTGAATTTCTTTAATGTCAATGCAAGTCAGATAAAGTATAAAAAATGAACTCATTAGTGATCTACATTTGTAAGTTGTTTTATTGCCTTTTTAACACAAAGATGGTTTTTAGACAAGATTGATATCTAAGTGGCAGCATTATCATTGGTCATTCTCAAATACAAGTGTCCAGGAGGCCAATATTCCGTCATGTGTAGTGTGCGGAAATGTTTGAAACTTCATACGATCCAATGCAATAGGGTCAAAGTTACCCACTTATCACAGTTGTGCAACACAGCCAGCGTATGACCGACCCCATCCAACCCCAATTGTCATTGTCAGCTTTCCAGACCACAGAGGAAATATAAAAGTGGAGTGAGCAGTTGCGAACTTTTTTGGTTCCAAGGATCATGTGACCCAAACTAGTAGTAACGTGACCTTTAAATACTTTCCTCTGCCGGGAGGAAACAGGCATCCATCATTTGATTGGTTCACGAGACGGAAGAAAACACCCATCCATTGATTCATCATCTGATTGGTTCATGAGACGGAAGAAAACACCCATCCATTGATTCATCATCTGATTGGTTGGCACGACATGCGGGTTCACGCACCCTGTCATAAGATATATCCAAAAGAGGCGATTAGTTATGGAATCAGTCGCCAAGTCAATTTTTCATAGAGCACTCACATGGCTACTAGTCGACATGTTGTGGTCACACTTTCTGAGGCATCGACGCTACATGAGATCGACCTATACGTAGGGTGGCCTATCTGTATGTATTCCCCAAACTGCACGGCTCATGTAGACCCTAGAACATCATGCTTGGACCCCCCATAACAATGGTTCCAAGGAACACCAATTTCGAAGTTTTGGCACCAAGCCATGGCAATCATAATAAGAAAACATCGGAGTCTCGTTGCTAAATGGTCATGAAAATCTTATGAAGAAAAGATTTAGTTTTCTAACTTTAAAATTTAGAATTATTAGCGAGATCTTCAAAGTCTGTTTAATACACTCTATAATAAAATAATCGACGCACCAAGAAGATGCAGAATTACAGTGGTCCCGGGTTCGATCCACTTGGAACGGCGCTTACTGGGGACGTAAAGTCTTTAGTGTCGAGTCCCGTTTCCAGCTGTGTCTTGACGACAACTGTAGACGTTTATGGAGACGTCCAGGGTAGCGTGGGGATCTTGTCCTTACTATAGCGCGCCACACATGCCCACAACAGGGTGTTGTATGATCTGGGGTGCCAGCTCCTTTGATAGCACTTTGGTAGCCCTTTGGTAGTCAGAACGGCCATATTCACAAGTCTCGAGTTAACTCGAGAATCAGTTGATCCGCGAGTAAGAGTTAACTCGAGGATTATCAAAAACGGTATTCTCAAACGGCGTGTTAAGTGATCCGGGGATTAAAATGAGACGCTCGCTGTGATTGGCTACCTCACGATCACGTGGTATTGTTTACATTGGTTACGACGCCCCAATATGCATTCATACTGATCAAGCACGTACTTCACCGTAGAATTGATTCCAAATTGTGAATAAATAGGACTCGCACAGCATTTTAATATGGGTTTGGGAAAAAAAATGCAAAGGTATTTAATTTCAAATTGGATTTTTATGGAAACCTAAATTTGGCAAGAAAGAATTGTACACAATGTCTTGACAGATGTATGTAATCTGATTATCTTTATACTTGTCAGTATGGGTGTGTGTTGGTGTCGTGAAAAGTAACTTGCATTGTCAATTTTCTTTCATTCGTAATAAATCAACAGAATAATTTTTATTCTACGACGAATTTTTGTATCTGCCCTGGTCGTTTTCTACCGTTCGCTCTCTCCGACTTATAGGACAGAGGTGGCGCCATCTATCTTTTCGCTAAGCTGCTTGTTTAAGATTTACGCAGCTACCTTTATTTTCATTTTTCTTTTGAATTTCAATAAAAATATGTTTAAATTTTTCTATTTAAGCAATATTATGATGATGAGATGAGCTGCTATGTAGCAGGTGCTCCGTAATGACAGATCCAGTCCAGTCGTCGAAAGAATACTGTAATTGAGCATAGAATGAAATGTGTCCTCCATTTTAATTTTCCAAAAAGATGGTACTGCGCATGCGTTAAATGTAACTCGCGAGTTAACTCGCCGATTTCGGAGGATCAAAATGTAACACCGAAACGGCAGTTTAAACCACGGATCAGGACTTGTGAATACGGTTTTTTCGATAACTCGCGGATTATCGTTGATCCTCGAGTTAACTCGGACTTGTGAATACGGCCGTTAGGGACGTTATGGGAAGGCAACCATTCCGGAATGTTGACCATTTAGCCCGACAGTTGGAGACGGCAAGAAATTCCGCAGGACACCATCCGGGAACTTTTTCAGTCTATGCCACGACGGGTGACGCATTCAGGCCAGAGGTGGACCAACGCCTTATTGACTTCTTCTCTTTGTAACGGTCAAACTCTGAAATAAATCATTCAATTGTTCTGAAATTTGAATCGTTTGTTTTTCTATGTATGTTCTTCACATCCACCCATTTTTTATCTAAATCGGACAACTCCTTTCTTGGTGAGTCGATTTTTTTGTTATATATATTTAATTATCACATTTTGCGCTTTCGCTGATTGGTTTCGTGTCTGACCATCTAAAATTGCTAGTAAAACAGGATTTAATTGGAGACTTTGATACAATTTTTAAACATTTAGACTACTTTACAAGTACTTTGGTGGTAGCAGCGCTAAATTAAAACGACTGATAGCTGGATAGAATTTTATTCTACTAGATTCATGATAAAAATCCGTAAGTTAATAAGTGTTTAAGAAATAGAGTCACATTTGACATTTATTATTTTATATAACATATCACACTGCATGAAATTACAAAACATCGAAACTCATATTTGAGCGACTTTGATTCCCCTTCTTTATTCATAACGACTATTTATTTTTTCTATTAATATTTTAATCTTGTTAAAGCAAAAATGTTTTCATTCATATAAAACATCCCAATACTTTACAAATCAGATACCACCTATCCATACATGAATCCAAAAAGTAGGTATTACACGGTTACCCTGTAGCTTTATATAAATATTTGATGATTACAGTACGAGTACTGGATAAGTTCCTGTAGTGTCAGTTATGTACCCATGAAAGAATCATGAGTATGGTGGGTTCCAGAAAATGTCATGTAGGAATCGATTAAGGCCACTGTTATTCTCAAAGGTTGTCTTGTCTTCACACTGGTATAAGCCAATGCAAATAGTCGTTTTCAAATATCTGTAAAGTGGTTTCCTTGGTCGTGTCTTGATTTTCTTCGGGTACTCTGAAATCAAAAAATTACATTTCATTCGTATTGAATGTCCTGTCATTAACCCTCTCGGGGTTAATGATCCATTTTTAAGTATCCGAGGCACCCTAGTGATAATTTTTTTTCCCACGAGGTTTTACTGTCTCGTGTATAAAGGGGTTAGTGCATGTTAAATCTGTCGTGGCCTCAATTGAGATGTTGGCCGCCAGAATGGACCATCCCACAATTTTTTATTTATTAGGTGAAGGCTGTTTCTACCCCATTTTGTTAAAACCATTCACACGCCAGAACGGACCAAACGTGGTTTATCGCTCATAGCCTCAATTGTTCTCACGGTGGCGTGGTGTGGAAGTTTGGAGAGTGGGGTGACAGCTCAAGTGTGACTGACCGTGGTTCGAAATTACGTAGTGTTGTCCTTGCATCTTACCCTTTGGGCGTTGATCCCGGACCGTCGCAAATATAGCTTTGTGTTGCTCCAGTGCGATGTTAATTTAGTGCCTACTTACCTTATTATGAATGCAATAAAGATTTAACTTAAACTTATGAAGGTTGACAACATATTGCACTCCAAAAGACTTCTATCTTTCCTATACTGCATCGTGCATTCGGAGTCTGGTAGTGATCCGTTTGGAGATTGGGGTGCCAGTTCTGATGTGGACCTCGTCATCGTGGTTCAAAATTACGTGGTGTCTTGAGATCATTTCCTTGGGAATTGATCCCGAACCGCCGTCCGTTGTGTTCCTCCAGAGCGATGTTCATGAATTACGGGTACCGATCCACCTATATGGACTCCCTAGTTTCATAATTTTGACGTGAACACGTCTTTAAAATCAGGTCAGTATGGTAAGTTGAGCGTTACGAAAATATGGTCATAGACTTCAATCTAACAATTTCTATATCATCAATCGATCGCTGAGAGTAATATATACTTATGATATTGAATAAACGTCGAACAAGAGAAACGGGCTATAGACGACGGTCCGCTATCAATCCTCTAAGGAAATGATTCGAGGACAACACCCCGTAATTTTGAACCACGGTCAGATGAGCAACACCTGAGCTGGCACCTGATGGGGAACACATGAGATGAATATTCTGAACTATGGTTTGCTTCGCAAACCAAATTTAAATTCGTAGCCGATTGTAATAAACTTCCTACGAATTCAAATTCTCATATTCACCTCACAATATATAGCCCACTGTGTTGCTCTAGTGCGACGTGAGTTAAAAATTACCAAATCCCCTCAGCATGCATTTATCACTATGAATCACGTTCTTACATTTTCGCTGTACACAGACAGTGCCTGATTTGCATTGCACTCTCTCCTGTCCTCCTAGTGCACACCGTACTAGGCAGTGTTTTGGACCTGAGTCCAACGCAGGAGCGGGTCCGACGTTGGATCTGATGGGGGTCGCACAGGTGGCTGAAGGTCAAGCAAGAAGTCCATGGACTCCATTTAGACCATTCACCTACAAAAAAGAAATTATGAGAGAGTGAAAGCATCTTCTTTCTTATCCCAATGTGAAAGAAAGAAAACTAACTCGTTAGTTGCTGTTTCTACTTTGGTGACCCGGACGTGAATTTTAACGGTTGCGAAAATACACTCACCTGGTAATAGTAACGCCGACGTGGTCAATGTGGCAATGGAATGGGGGCAGAGGCAGGGTCTTGTCTCCACTATTTCTGTGTGGGATGCGCACAGGTCTTCCCTTGACGCTCCGCAGTGACGCCTGCGCACACGGATGCGCGTGGTGTCGCACGTGCCATTCTTCATACACGAACTCCATTCCGACCACTGTCCTGTTCAAATAAATAAATGGTCACACGTTGATAAAAATATTTATTGTTAAAAAAATGAAAACAAGAAAATGGCGGAAGGAAGTACGGATTGAAAATGTTTATAGTCAACATCCAATGAGAATTACGGTAAAATTATGAGCTTTCTCTGATTCGTCATACATTTCGCGGTGGCCGTAAGAGCCCTGTTGGATGAGTACCGGATTAGCAACAAGTGGGTTGCGAGTTCGAAACTCAATACAATACAACCAAAGACCGTCGTGCGTTTAGGAGGCTGGTGCATGCTAAATCAGTTGTGGCCTCAAATGTCCTCACGTTGGCGTGGTGTAGAAGTTTGGAGCGTGGTGTGCCAACTCAGGTGTGATCTTGTCATCTGACCTTGGTTCAAAATGACGAGGTGTTTTCCTAGGATCTTTCCCTTCGTGATAAATCCCGGACAGTCGTCAATAGCCCATTGTGTTGCTCCAGTTCGACGTTACACCATCTATCTACCTACCAGACGCTATACTTTATATTTTGCTTACTATATATATAAAATTGAAAAATCGATTTTTTTTTTCCGTGGGTGAGAAAATTTTCCCCCTTTTAAATTGCATATATATTTTTTTGTGAATTCGCTAAAACCTTTTTATGTAAAAGTTATTATTTTACCCAAACAGAATTATAGCAAATTAACTGTTTGACTTCAAACATTCATTTTTTTTACCCTCACAGTTTATTGCTGTGCGATTTTAATTATAAAGTCTAGTTTGAAACAAACTGATAAGAACTAAAGCACTATGAAACATTCTTTAATACGTTTAGAAGCAAATCTTTCATCCCCTGTAATTTTTAACTTTTACTAAGCAAAATATCAAATCTTCGAAAATGTAAAAAATATTCTTACCTATATCATGTAAACTCTCCATCGACATTTCTGTGGATTCTGTTTTCATAGCTGTAAAAACATAATAATTACATTTCGTTCACACGCAATATTATTATACTGTTCGTCACCCTGCTACTTGTGGGGAAGTATTTCTACTGATAGAAACATACTATCTCTAGGGATTTTATGAGTAAAATCAAATCAAACGGTTCAACAAGATATTTTGTTGATCAAATGCTCTCGCATGATGCACTTATAAGTTTCTAAAATGTAGTTTATTGCCGTTTTAGAGACTTTGGAATTGGTGTTGACCAATCAACTATCATTTATAAATTTGGAAATCCTTTTTTGGAATTATTATTGTTGAAGTTGCTGAAATGGTGTGCGAAAAATAAGCCAACTGACACCTTGTTCAGATATACATAAAGGAAATGCAATCGCCCTAAAAAGACTACCGCCACCTACATTTAAGGACGACATAAAATTTCCCTCATAACAATTAAGTTTTAAAACACTAACTTTAATGAGTAATGAACATTCCATTTTTAAACACGGTATGATGTTACGTAGGGCAGGTGTGTCCCAAATATCGTCTATCCTAACTATTTTTCTGTATCTCAGCTTCCTGGGTTGTAAAATCAAGCTGGCAACTAAATGAATATCACTAGATCCCTTTGGTTTCCAGAGATCCTATACCTTCTTTACTTACGTCAGTTTAAGTTTACTAGTACAACTTCAAGAGAATTTTCAAGAGTGGGTTCCTAATATCGCCTACCCCTATTCCTATTACCACCCACCAAGTGAAATGAGATGCTACTATTAAAAGCGAGTTGCCAGAAGAGCATACATACCTACCTTTAGAATTGAATGTACTTTCAAGTCATAAACGAAATTATGATTTGAATTGATTGGTGACAAAAATATGTTGATCAGTCTCAAATACATCAGATGCAATAGTATTGTTGATATAACTGATAGGAAACTTTCAGGTAGAGCTACGTGTGGCAAAACCCTAGACCGTCACGGTAACTACAGTACATAAACTCATTGATGTCGCGCATAGTAGCTTGCAAACACGAGTAGGCAATATTAAGCACAGGGGCGATATTTGGAACACCTAACCCTAACCAAAAAAACTGTTGAAGTACTTACAAACGGAATTCGTCATAATTCAAAGTTTTTCGTTCGTCTCATTCCATGCTCATAGAATTTAAGTTGTATAAAACAATTTTTGAAAAAATTAAATTATATGACACTTAGCTCTCCTAGTGGTTGTCACGAAGTCAGATGGATGATCAGATCTAGATCTAGATGGACGAGATATCTCATCAGTAGAAGAATCAGATCTTGATTATAAGAAAATATAGACAGAATCGTGATGCCGATGTAGTCACGGAAAAAAACCCCCTGAACTTCCTCTCTTTATTTCGAGCACTATCCATACTAGAGGAAATTCAAAGATATCATTCAATAAAGAATAACATCCTCTACAAATTCAAATCCAAAGAAAATGCATAAAAAGGCGTCTTCATATAAAAATTTGCACAAAATTTCTAATGGAAACACAATTTTTTTGATGCCATAATCAGATTCCGCATCGTTAAATTAGTCTAAACATGAAATTTCATGAATTTACTACCTTCATATCCCGAGATATTAAAGTGCAAACTTCAGGGATCACCTCGAAATAGAAAGTCGCTACTTGTAGATTGAGATTGATTGTAGTATTAAAGATTAATTGTGGTATTTTCCTGGTAATCCCATTGAATTCAAAGGTATCATTCAATAGGGAATTACTTCCTCTACAAATTCAAATTCAAAAAGTTTGCATTAGGGAACGTCTCCATATCACATTTTGAGCAAACAACAAAATTTCTGATGGAAACAGCGTGTTTTAATGCCATAATCAGATTCTGAATTGTTAAATTATTCTAAATATAAAATTTCACGACTTTACTATCAATATATTCCGAGATATTCAATGTTAAAGTTAGTTTCAATTTAAGGGAACCTGTCCACCTAGAATGACGCTAAGCGTAGATCGAGATTAACTGTAGTTATCGCTACCCGAATTTCAAATTTGAACACTATTTCAAACGTATTTTTCAGCGAACTGAGAAATGTTACATTTATTACGCAAATGCAAACTATTTGAGAATTTATTAACTATGCAAGTTCAAACGATCCGACAATTTATTATCTATGATTTGCCTGACGTTTAATAAAACTTTTGGTTGCCCCCTAAAATCGCAATATATATATATATAATGAGGAAAATTTAATTAAAAAAAAAACCTAACTTTCAGAATGAGCTGTTATTTTTTCATGGCCATATTAGAAGTTCTTCTGGATCGATTTCCATCAAAATATAATCAGGTTTCAATTCATAATTTTTCAAACATCAATTTAATAATTTTTGCATACTAAAAACTATTTTTTAAATAAAATATTAAGTGGATTTTGTTTGGGCTGTTTAACAGTATCATGGTATAAATTATCAGCGTTATAGAGATATTATTTAGGAAGATATTAAAAAAACAAATTAAGAAACTGTTTTACATTAAAAGCTCCAATCTTTCCGTACTCATAACTTCGAAACGGTAAGACTTAAGGACATGACATTTTGTATCTGTAGTTAAATTTTTATATATTGAGTCATCCGGAAAGTTCTGCGAGTTTTTTAAGTTAAATACCAACAAAGCCGTACAAAACCACAATAAAATTGTATTGAATCACATAGCCCCATTTTGTTCTATGACTTTTGGCCATCTTTCTGGCGGATAGAAAATTCCTCTTAAAAAATCATTAGGCTTATATGTAAAGAAGTTATTGAGGTTCTGTTTGACAGTCTGCAAAGAATTGAACTCCAGACCGTTCAAAGAATTTTGAACCTGAAGAGGTGAAAATCTGAGGGGGCAAGGTATGGTGAATATGGGAGGGTAACACAAAACATCTCAGTCATACTCAATAGCGAAATGTGGGGCCGAGCATTGTCTTACCGGAAGATAACACCTCGATGATTGGTCAGTTCTGACCGCTTTGCTTCGATTTCTGCTTTTAATACTGTCATTTGAGAACAGTATTTTTCCGAATTTCTTGTCTGTTTTTGTGGCAACAATTTATAACAAACAATTCCATTGTAGTACCACCATACAGAAAGCATTATTTGTTTGGGATGCAGTCCAGAGCGGGTATCGTCATCGAGGCTGAAATTTACATGCTTAAATTTAACAAACCACCTTCGAACTGTGGCCTCAGAAAGAACACTAAGTCCATATGCAGCATACATTTTGCGAGCAGTCTGACAAGCATTTTTCCTTTCTTAAAATAAAAGAGCATAATACGACGAAAATGTACTTTCTGTTTCACTATTCTTAGCACTGCAGTGAAACATTAATTACGCCGCAACACATGCTATAATTATGCAGTGTATAAGCAGATAAAAAATAATTTAAACATCTGCTTCAATCAAGGTCACTCCTTATCAGCGGTAGCAAAATAATAATAACAGATCAAGCTTCGATTTGAAAACGCGCAGATCTTTCCAGATGTCCCAGTTGATTCGAAATTGTGTGTCGAAATGGGGGTTTTCGATTGGAAATTATGAAATTGGTACTCAATTTAATATGAAGACGGCCTCTTATGTAAATTTTATGAATTTAAATTTTTAGAAGACGTTAGTTTCTGTCGAGCGCCATCTTTGAATTTTCTCTGATGTTAAAATTGCTGGATTGAAGATGGGTGGTTCGTTTTTTTTTCCGCAACTGTACCTCGTTCAAATCTTAATGGATGAAATCACATGGAGTCAGCGTCTAAATCACTTGACCACATCTTTCAAAGCTCTATACTCTCAAAGGAGGGTGAGAAGAGAACATTACCTGCGAATCGAACGGTGTGGACATCGACGTAGAACATTCCTGGTGGCAGTATGCCCTTGCCTTCCTCCAATGCCCGGACGAAAGCGAAGCCGACCTTTTGTGCCCCGTCAGGGAGGGGTCGCTTCAGTAGTACCACACAGCTCACCACCACGCTGCCATTGCTGTGGAAAACAACCACCTTAGTCGATGCAATCACGAAAATTTCTACTTGCGAACGAACTCTTAAATGAAGATTTGAAATCAACGCACACTTACGCGAACTCAAAGTTGTTACTTGCGTTGTAATAGTTGGTCAGGGGACTGTCCATGAACAGAACGTCCAGCTATAAAAAAGAATATTAAACTCAAATTTAGTATTATAAAGAGCTTGTTTATGACATTATTTCATTTGTCATCACTTGGTAATTGGTAATTTTTAATTGACGTCGTCTGGAGCAACTCAACGGGCTATTGACGACGGTCCGGGATCAATTCCCTAATGGAAAGATCCGAGGACAGCACCACGGTCAGATGACGAGGCAACACCTGAGCTGGCACCCCACTCTCCAAACTTCCACGCCCACCTAACATGAGGACTTTCGGCCACGTCAGATTTAAGGCGCACCAGCCGCCTCTACACCATACGCTTATAAATATCCATGCACTGACCCGGATTCGAACCAGGAACCTTGCGATCTAGAGGCTAACACCTTAACCACCGGACTAGTTGGTCGGATCATTTGTCATTAAATACGAGTGTGTTAATAATTACAGCCAACACTGCTGTAAACTTTTAAATTTAAATACGCACATGTGGTTTTCAACAGTGTTTCATGCTCTACAACTTCCTTGGCCTGCATATTCATCTCATTTATCCCCTATCGAAAATTAGGCCGCTAGAAGAGTAATGGATTAGCAACCGGAGGGTTGAGAGTTAGAATCCAACCAAAGATTGTTGTGTACTAAGGGGGATGTGGTGCACGTTAAATCAGCCGGAGACTCAAATATCCTCACGTTGGCGTGGAAGTTCGGAGAGTGGGGTGCTAGCTCATGTGTTGCCTCGTCACCTGACCGTGGTTCAAAATTACATGGTGTTGTCCAGGGATCTTTCCCTTAGAGGTTTGATCCCGGACCGTCGTCAATAGCCCGTTGTGTTACTCTAGTACGACGTTAATTAAAAATTACCAATACCGGCTGCTAATCCGCTATTAAAAGCATGAAAGAAGAGGATCTTACAGTGTGCTTGAGCTCAGCCAGCAGTTGAGCGTGCTCTGCAGAGGAGGGATCTTCCAATTCGGAAACAAAATTCCTATTCATAATTCGGAAGTGAGCTGCCACTCGACTCACGCCCAGAGCGTCATCTGGAAGGAGAGAATACGACAATGACATCAAACCTGAAAAGCTACACGAAACTAACAAGCAAGATAGTCAAAACCTCCATAACTTGAGCGTTTACGGAAAGCATTTTGTTTGTCTGGTTCTGATTCACTCAACCATGTAATTTCAATGAATATTACATAGTAAGAAAGGATCATGAACACGAAAATCAAGAATACTTGTCTCATTACTTTCGAAGACTCGATCTCCTTACTGAGGTCTCACATGATCTACAGAGTTATAAGAGTCGCTCGGTTTTATTCATGTTCGAACTGGACACGACTGTCCACAAAATCATCTCAATCGAATTGGCCTGGCAAACTCAGCAACTTGCCCTCTGTATGAGTTTTCCGACATGAGAGGAACCCATCTCAATAGATGCCCTGATCTTGCAGGCATAGTTATTTGTAAAGAAAAAAAAAGGAATTTCACATTTCATATAGATATATATTTCTATAAAAGTAAAATAGAATAACGGGTGATTCTGGAGAACTTAGGCCGAAGGCCTTCTATCTCCTTCTGAAATTTGACTAGGATTGAGCGGAATTTTAGTTCGACGTAAATGATATACGGTGGTGCGTGTGGAATTGGCGAACCAATGAGGATGATTGGATGGGTATTAAGGCGGAGTTATAGACGAGTCCAGTTAGTGCTGTACAGCAGATGCAAAGATGATAGAATTAAAGCGAGAGGAATTTAAAAAACAAAACAACAAAATTAAACGATTAAGTATTAAGGATGGTCTTAAGCAGTTTACTGTACTGTGGTTGGCGAGGGTCGTATCTTGGGATATACTGAATTGCGGGATTATCTATTTTTTCAAGATTAGCGTAGAACTTTATGGCGAGTTTACTGAAGAATTTTTTAAGTTCAGTAATTTCTAGATCTTTACGGATTTTATTATTTCTGTAGTACCAGGGATATCCTTTGATAAGACGAATAGTAGAATTTTGAATAGCTTCTAGTTTTTGGAGGTAACTTTTCGCTGCATATCCACAGACAAGACTGTCGAAGCATCTCTACAGAAAAAACGATAATCACAAGTGCAAAAAGTGTTAATTTTCTTCGTTCATTCAGGCCATCGGAATATTTATTCTAATTCTGCCCCTTTTTGTATTTTTATATTCCACTTTTCGCTCTCTCGTGGGGATACTATAATGTGCCAGAATATCGCGCGAACCAGAACAAATCGCATCCAGAAAACACTCGCGCGCATATCTAATTTATGCCAAAAATCGCCAAATTTTTGTTCTGAATCAGGGAAGGGAAGGAACAGTTAGGAATGTTACCCAGAGGGATTTCACAGTTCTAACTGTGACTGCGCTACCGCAGAATATCTGATTCCAAACTGATTGAATCGGAATGGTGGGAAGGAGATTCTGTTTATTGTGCCTTAAGATATTTTGTGCCACACACTAGAAGCACATTGCGACTGAGTCGATGACATCGAGCAACCAAATCACTCATACTCAGTCGCAGTTTGAACTGTTACCGAATCACCAATAACAGTCGCAGTCATCAATCAGAGGTTAAACGGTATCAGCTATCACTTAGCTCTGGATCACTGCAACAGAATCCCCAGGGTTCTAAAATATAAGTGTATCAAATGTGTGGATTAGTGAAAAGGTGGATTTGTGCCGAGAACAGACAAACGTCAACTCTGCTTTATACATCTGACAGAAGTTCCGTTATTCCAACTGCCGCTGAATGGAATTTTCAAGAAAAATTGCGTTTGCTTCAAACTAAATTAGTAACGAATGTTGTAACAATTTAATTTACCATCTTCTCATATTGATGATGAAATTCGAAAATATCGCAGACTAGGTGAAAGAATGGCACAATGAAAACGTATTCATAGGAAAATTAATTGCAAGACTATCTTCCGAAAATTCGCCATTTTTACTGAAATTGAATGCACGGGAATATTTGTAGTCACTCCAAAAATTAAAATTAACTTCAGCAGAAGTGTGACGAATATGAAATGGATTATATGGTTGGATACAACATATATATACATATTTGCGTCCGAAGTAAATTGTTGAAGCGATGGAGAAGTTAAATTGGTATTAAACTTTTTTCCCGCACACTTAAATGATGCTAACATTCTCTTATGAAAAAGAATTGATATTGTAAAAAAAAAAAAAAAAAAAAGTTGATGCGTCAAAAATGATATTTAGTATACTTTTTGCCAAATTTATAAAAATTGTTCACTCTAGCCCCCTTTTCCTCTATTCTCATTCACTGTTCCAGAAATCACTGGTATCGAATCACAGGTATTCTCAATCGCTGTTCCAGAAATCACTGCTATTTGATAAATTTCATTAACAAGTAAGAACTGCGATTCAAGAGTCTGTGATTCAGTAGCAGTTCTGTGATTCTCGTAATATCCCTAGCGCCAGTTGTAGTTTTAAATGGCTTGACAAATGAATGGCGAAAAGGTTGAGATTAGGATAAAAGGATAAGGCCTTAGAATAAAAAAATGTGCCTTTGAAAGCGATTTTTTAAATTTGTAATATAGTTTCTTACTTTTTGATAAAAACAAAAAAATCTACTGTTGGGTATTTTGCGGTAGGAGTTTATTAAAGTACGAGCAAAGCACTTACCTTCGCTTTCAAATGGAAACCAAGGCAGTCCAAAGATCAGGCCGCCTTTCACTGCAAGGAAATTGAAGACTTCATTTGAAGTACAAATCAATAATTATACTGATTCATAAAATCGTTTAGGTACAAAATTAAAGACCAGGTTTCATTGCAAATCGATTCAAGGCAATAAGTGAAAGAATAGGAGACATTACAATGTGAAAGAAGTAATCTACAAGACATAATTTTTAAAATTCTTTAAATACCGGGTGATCATAAAATAACTTTCACTAAATATGAGCCCCACTCTCGAAGCGTCCTATCTATCCTATAGCCTCATCGTGGCAATAGGGTGAAACGGGTAGCACAGGCAACCACATGTTCTATCTGTTTCATTAGATAGTGCTTTCCCGTTCAGAATACATTGGAGCCAAACTATTCCTGATCTATAAATCTTGGAGCGTTATAGTTGGTAGGTAATTAATTAACGTCACACTGGAGCAGTACAGCGGGTTATTGACAACGGGCCGAGATCAAACCCAAAGAGAAATATCCTAGTACAACACCACGTAATTTTTAACTACGGTCAGATGACGAGGCAACACTTGATGTGGCACCTCACTCTCCAAACTTCCTCAACGCACCAACGTGATGCTTGGAGTGTTTTGATAAATGAGATGAAACGTCCGTTAATACTTACCAGCATGGATGATGATGGCCACTCCGCTGATGAGCAGGGCTAGTATGGTGATCATGGCCACCGTGCTCGTGATGCGATGCCAGGAGGTGGAGGATGACGCCTTGGTGGCTGGTTTCTTGAAGTCCAGGCGCCAGATGTTGAGTCCGGGGATCTTGGTCAGCTTGGCTCCGTCGGACTCCCCCGGGACGCACCTGGACGTGAACTTGTGCTTCTGGGTGTCCAGTCGGGCTGCCCGCCGCATCTCGGAGGGATCGTAGTAGGCCGCGTTGTCCACCTGCAAATAATCCAATTTTTTAATCGGTCTGAGCGTAGGAGAGTTATGAGAGGGATTTTCAATGTAAACAAACCAGGCAGAACTTCCACTATCCACAAATGGTCTGGTATGGTACACATAAAGGTTACCTCAAAATGTAGTTTATCGCCCTTTAGGCGACGTTTGGTGTTTAATATAACTGGCCGCGTTGTCCACCTATAAAAAGTCCAATTCTTGTTACGAGAGTTACGTGAGGGTTTTTCACTGCAAACAAACCAGATAGAAGATATGGATTTAACTTCCACTATCCACAAATGCTATGGCATGGTACACATCAGGGTTACCTCAAAATGTAGTTTATAGCCATTTAGGCGACGTTTGGTGTTTAATATAACTAGCCACGTTGTCCACATACAAAAGGTCCAATTTTTGAATCGGACTAAGTAATGAGAGGTATTTTCACTGCAAACAAACCAGACAGTAGAAATCGATTTAACTATCACAATAAAAATGCTCTGTTATGTACACATCAGGCGAACCTTAAAATGTAATTTATCGCCATTTAGGGGACGTTTGGTGTTTATTCTAACTAGCTTTGTTGTCCACCTACAAAAAGTTCAATTCTCGAATAGGTCTATAGCAAGCCGAAATGAACCAGCGTAACTTAGAGTCTACCAAAAAGTACTTCATGGTAGAGTTGGGTTACACTGGTATTTATACTACCCATTTGTAAGTTAAGTTGTGGAGTGCTAGCTACGCTCGCTACAGATCTAAGTAATGAGAGGGATTTTCACTGCAAACAAACCAGATAGAAGGAAGGGATTAAACTTCCACTATCCAAGTGCTCTGGTATGGTACACATCAGGGTTACCTCAAAATGTAGTTTATCACCATTTAGGCGACGTTTGGTGTTTAATCTTAACTGGCCGCGTTGTCTACCTGCAAAAAACCCAACTCCTGCATGCTGAATCGTTCTTAGCTTACGAGAGAGATTTTCAGTGCAAACAATCAAACCAGACAGAAGAAAGGGGTTTTTAATTCCTCCATGACAATGCTCTCGTATGATAAACATCGGTATTGCCTAAAAACGTAGTTAATCGCCATTTTGGCGACATTTGGTGTTTAAAACCTAACTGGCGTTGACCAATCAACAATCATTTTTCATTTCGGAATCGGGACTTGATACCCCTGTTGAAAAAATAACGGATTAGTTGGCGAAGGGCGCAGAGGTTGGTGCACGCTAAATCTGTCGTGGTATCAATTGTTCTCACGCTGGCTTGGAGAGTGGGATGTCAGCTCAAGTGTTCACATCGTCATCTGCCATGGAATCGGTTTGGTTCTTTGTTCTACTGTCAGTGTGGAGGGTTGCAAGTTCGAATCCAACCAAATGCCGTCGTGTACAAATGGGGCTGGTGCACGTTAAATCAGTCGGGCCTAAAAATGTCCTCACGTTGATGTGGTGTGGACGTTTGGAGAGTGGGGTGCCAGCTCACTGTTTACCTCGTCATCCGACAGTGGTTCATAATTACGTGAAGTTATCCACGAATATTTCCCTTCGGGTTTGATCCCGGACCGTCGCCAATTGCCCGTTGTGTTGCTCTAGTACGACGTTAACTAAAATTACCATTACCATTACCTATTTATAGTTACTGGTTTTGAAATTCGTATGGTGATGAATATTCAGGTCTAAGTATTCAGTATGGTACATTATATATATATAATTAAAAGTATTTTTTTCACGAAAACGTCGATGTGTTCTGCACCTAGTGACCTGAAAAGGGGAGCAAATGTTGGACGTGGGAAGCTAGGAAGAGGAAGCGCTCTTTTACACCATCTCATCCAAAGCGGTGAAAGGTGAAGTTTTTGTTCCGTTATAATTATGAGTGCATCTCTTGGATGCACAAACTAGAAAGCTCGAAAATGTACACTACCAAATCGTTATTATCCGTTCTGGAGGTGAAAATTCAAACATGTTGTGAACATAATCTTATCCTAGGAACATTGCATCGAAACTTGATTTCTAGAATGAAATCGGAAATGCCGAAAACACCTATCGTGAAGTGATGCGCGATGGAACACACATAGCGTTGGAAAAGGACATTCAAAAGGAAGTCTCTCTTAATACTCTTCAATTCCACAATATGCCTTGTATAAATTATCTGAATTTCGTTCTAAAATCACAAATTTTAAAAGATGGGAAGATCACAAGATTATGTGAAATTCCCTTCCAAACAAATTAATAACTCACTGGCCGCGTTCGTAAACATTTCTTTGAAAAAAGTGTAAACCAGAAAATAATCCGTCATGTTACAGCCGTTTCACCAGTTCTGAAGTTGCATTTACGAACGTTTGCGTACATTACAACATGAAGTGATGAAACACAGCAATCTCGATTCAATTATATCGACTTTTTTCTCGTTTCCAGGGGCTCATGAAACGGATAGTTTTCTCACTTGAAAAACTGAGAGAACTTCTAATGATCCGTACGAATAACACGTACAACCGGTGCGATTTACGAACGCGACCACTGTTTCAAATTCAAAACAATATTTTCAAATAGGAATTTGAGATGTACATATTTTATTCAATTTTACTGAATCGGTAATGTAAACGTTTTCGAATTTAAATTTTGGTAAAGGTTGTTACGATTTATTATTTATTGGCGAACGTTCAAGATGCTCCTAGTGTTCTAATGACCTGCTGAATGTATTTTAATTTATTATTTAACTGCAACTTTAATGGAACGATAAACTTTATAATTTTGAATAACTAATAGGTTGTGACATTTTCGCGTTCTCTTTATACTTCATCAATGAGTAATTTGTCATTGTGAATTCTGAAACAATAGAAGGAAAACCAGCCTCGCTGTTTAGCCTAGACTTAAAATGTACAGTCGCGGAAAAAAAACACGAACCACCCCTATGCATTAATACAATTCAAACAGTAGAGCAAATTCAAAGACGGCGTCTGCTATAAATACCTTTAAACTATCGTCTTCTATAAATACACATGCAAAAAAATTGCATAAGGGGACGCATTCATATTAAATAGAGCACGAACTTCATAATTTCCAATCCTATTTTATCAAAGAATTTCGAATCTATATCAAAATTTAACTTTAGATACCAAATTTCATGTCATTAGGTATTGTCATTTCGAAGTTGAGTACCAAAAGAAAGGAGCTCCTAATGTTAAATCAGTTTCAAGACTTTTATGGATATCTTCCTAAGTAATATTTTTTATAGCGCTGATATTTAGTACCATATTACTGTTAAACAACCCCCATCCCCCAAAAAAATATTCACTTAATATTTTATTTTAAAAATAGTTTTAAGTATGCAATAATAATTATTAAATTAATGTATGGAATAATTATTAATTAATAATTATTATATTTTGATGGGAATCGATTCATTTCCAGTGTTTTCTGAACACTGATATAGTTTCCGATAACTTTTATTAACAAAAAGATTTTGAACTATTAAACTATGATGAATATATTTTTCTTAACCCTGAATCAAAATTCAGATCACATACACAGTATCATGATGGACATTATTCACAGGGAGGACCCTATGAATAATGTCCAAAAGATGTCTCGGATCATCATGAAAGCCCTTCCATGACACCTCGTAACATTAGTACGTGTTGAGGACTAGACATGAGGAAAAATCCATATGAAATGTGAAGATAAATTTTTTAAAAGCCTCGAGAGTTTTGAAGTTTTGAGTTTTTTGAAGAATTTTTAAGTTACCCACTGAGAAACATTCATACTTATATTTCTAAAAAAAATACCTAATTCTATGGAAAAAAAAAAAAAAACAATATAGTGACACTGAAGTGTATTGATAAGATCTCGATTCTATTCTGGATATTTTGTCACGGAACAGTTTGGAAAACGCTGATGTAAGGTAAGCAAGATGTATTAAGGCCCGGTGCACACATCCGGTTTTTCAACGTGCGGCGCCGCTGCGACACCGAAGCCCAACTATGCACACATAACCGTGAAATGACGCAAGTACTGATTTCGCACCATTTGCGATACATATTCTATCGAAGAAAACGTGTTTATTTCGCTTACTTGGTGTAAAAGAAAAATATTTTGATACCAAATAGACGTTACTGAATACAGCCATTTATTAATTATTATTTATGTTCCATTTATTTATGAAAACAAGGTACTTCAGACACGAGAAGCGTGTGCGGCGAGCTGCGGCGCCGTGGGGAACTGCGGAACAAATTACACGCAAGTTTTACGTACGTCGCAGCAGCGGCGCCGGAGGCATGTGTGCACTACTCCATTGGATCTAATGTATCTCAGACCGCACTTGCGTTGCGGCAGCGGAACCGCACGTTGTAAAACATGATGTGTGCACCGGGCCTAACCAATACCTCCTAGAGATAAGAAAGCCGAACCACTACGTCACTAGAGAGTAGTGACGTCACAAAAATTAGGCGATGATAGGAACGCACTGGTTACGAAAAAGCCTGAAATAACTGCGTAACGTTATGCGGTGAAAATTGATGAATGTGTTGGTTTTTTACTTTTATAAAGTTATACTTTTGTTGAAGCATATATTTTTTTTTTACTCAAAGCAGTATTAAGATTCCCTTTGAGTGTTCAGTTCCTCATTGTAGAGGATTGTAGAACTACGATGCAAATTCAATAGTTAGTCTTCAGCTTTCCATCTGACCCAGAGCTCAGAAGAAAATGGATATCGGCAATTCCGAGGAAGGATTATGTCTTAACGATTTTAAAGTAAGTGAAGATATTTTTTTATGTTGGCATTATATTCTGTAGTTTTATGATGATCGAAGCATATAAAAAACTTCATGAATTGAAAAAATATAAAGATACTTTTGTATGGTGACTTTTGTTTTTGAGTAAAAATATAACGTAATTAGTTAAAAGCCGGCAAGAACCCGGATAGGATATGTGCAGTAAAAAGACTTCGTTGAAACTTATACATGACTTATAAATGATAAAGATATGGTAAATGATAAATAATTGAGTATATATAAAGTTACGGTTTAAAATGTATAAATCAATAATAGTGATAACAATACAGCAAAACATCTTAATTGACTTTAATTATGATTAAAAAACAATTCGAACAAATAATGAATAAGCCTATTACAGTATTATTTTGTTTATATATCCTAAACCTCTCCCATGTCATAATATCAACATGGAAAGTTTGCTGTTGAGTGACATGAATTTAATATCCATAGACAGTATTGAGATAAGAGTTGAAAAATAATAATTTTCATTGAGAAAAATGCATGTTTTGATCATTTGTAAGGCATTAATTTTGTAAAATACTCCATGTTTATAACAGTAGCCAATCAACAAAAATAGTAATAATGCAATTTTACTTTAAAAAAAATAAAAGCATTATAGAAGAAGATAAAATTTTGTCGAGTAATAATTCTTAATTATCCTTCTGCGTCCTACTGAAACTGTCTGGGGGAGCTCTGCATTTCTGTATAGACATATCGCACCCTGGCAATAAAAGTGACACAGCTCAAAATTGCAGAATTTGAGAAACATCACTTAAAGGATACTATAAAACATTGAAATAGTATAAGCTTTCTTTAAATTTTAGGTAAGTATTTATGGTGGTTACTTCTATTATATTCTACAGGGTGTCCTAAAAGATCCTGTACTCCAACTTTAAAAAAATTTATTGCCAGTGTTTTTTTTTAATTATTGAATTTTATCGTCTGCATATTGTTTTATCGACTCTTTAATTTTTATCGTTTGATTTTCTTTGCACTCAAGTTGTGCGATAAAAGAGTTCCATGTCATTTTGTTCTTCATTGCAAGATAAATTTATCATGCATTCAGAGAATTGTCCTGTTTGAGGCTTATTTAGAATATAAATCGCATGAAAGATGTAAAGATTTTTGGCGACAGAAATATCCAAAGGATGCAATACTAAGTAAAGATACCCTGTATCAACTTATTCACCAATTTGTTGCATTATTAGAAGTGAATGAATGAGACTCTTGGTTCCAACAAGACGTTGCAACTTGCCATTCAAAATGTTTTGAAACAACCATGAGCATGCTTCAAGATTTTTTGGCGATCACCTCGTCTCAATAAACCTTTGGCCATTTCGTTCCCTAATCCGCACATTCCTTATTTTTTTCCTGTGGGGATATTTAAAGAACAAAGTTTATGAAGATAATCACAAAACAATAGGAAATCTGAAAATTGTCATTACTCAGCATCTTGAAACGTGTTTCTAAAAATATGAGCAAACCAGTCTTGCCTCCAAGAAAAAGATGGAAATTTTGAACATTTATTGTAAACGTAAGTTCAAATTGTTTTTTTCTACGTTAGGTTAAAAGTGCTTTTTACCATTAGCATAAAAATTATTGTTTTGAAGTCTGTTGTTTTTGTATAGTAAATTTACGAATTGTCAGTACAGGAACTTTTAGGACACCCTGTATTTAATAGTAATATAGGGCACCTCATACATATTTTTCTATAACATAACATCAAAATTTTAATTTTTTGACTTCACTTTTCTAGCCGGGGTGCGATTTGTGTGTGTTTGTGCGTTAGAAATTTAAATAAGAACTCTATTTTAAAATTATTACATAATTTTAGGTTTCTGAACTTCACTTTGTCAAGTGACATCAGGTACGTCGCAGAAGAGTTCGACGAAAAAAATGGAAGGAAAATTTATGTTAGCCTTTGTAAGCCTCGGCTTCAAAAGGCAGCGATCCCCAGCATTTGGAAGGTGTTGAAATGATCAATGTGCCAACTTGCTATTCTGTATTAAAAAAAGAAAAGGGCATTTTATTTCTTATCATCTCAACGTCAGCACTAGTGATATCCTTGTCTGTAGTTGTTGATTCAGATTGTTTTATAAAAGCCTATAAAGAGAATGTTATGATCTCTGAAATTGGAAATTACAAACTTCCCTTTCATATTAATAACATCAATACTTTAGATTCCATTCTTTTGGAAACATCAAACCTGAATGCTCCAAATGGAGACGGTAATGTTAAAAATATGTTTAGTTTAACGCAGAATGTACTGAAAGACTTATTAAAGTGTGTCGCAAGTGAAAGTCAAAGCTTATTATTGGGTTTGTTGCTGAACAACTATCACTTGCTGAAAATCACAAGAATCGAAATCGGTACAGTTCTGATTTCTTAATTTTAAACAGTTTGATCTTTACCATATCCCCTCACGCGTATCTATTTTTAAGAATTTGTGGATTTGTAATTATACCCCATCCTTCGACAGTAAAGAGACTGTTCAAAATTTAATGTTGATCCTTTAACTGAAGGACTTGATAATAATTTTTTATTATATGCTTAGGAAAAGATTTTACACTTAAATGATGCTGACAAATATGTATCATTACTTATTGATGAAATTCATTTGAAAGCCTTTCTTGATTATAAGGGTGGTGATATTATTGGGGTATCCTATAACTGTGAGAAGGCAACTAATTCTGCTTATGTATTTATGCTGCAAAGTATAAAATCTAGTTATAAAGATGTTATACACATTTTACCCGCTAAGACAATTATTTTGAACATTCTTTATTTTTTGTTTAAAATTGTTATAGGTTTTGAACATCTTGGTTTTAAAGTTGGGTACATCATCAGTGACAATAATGCTATTAATCGCAAAGCTGTTTCTTTTTTTGCTTCCCCACCCAAATTGAGTATTTGTTATAATCATCCTGCTGACCCTTCAAAACCATTGTTTTCCATTATTGAACCTGTCCACATACTGAAATGTATTAGAAATAATTGGCTAAACCAAAAAAAATTGTGGACAATGTATGTTTTATCCAATGTTTTACCAATTGGACAATAATTTATCTAATGCGGAACAAATCACAGAAAGATTAAAATCTGCCTCTCTTAACACTAAAACAGCTTCATGAAATTTAATCAAATGCTATTGTAAAATATGCTGATACACAAACAGCATTGTATCACACAACGCGTGCAATATTAGAACTAACAACTTATTGTATAGAAGAGTTAAATTTTTAGTATATATTAACTGCAAACTGATTAATTAGAAGACTGTTTTGGCAGTTATTGCCAGCTAGCAGGTGCCCAGTATAATATAAATTTGACAGAATTCTCTTTAAAACTGAAAAAAAAATTAGAATTATATCTCTTCTTCCATTATGGTTAAGCTAAAAAAAAATGGTGAAATTGATATTGGTATTTCAGATGTGAAAGATGTAGTTGAAGTTGAAAATTTGGGGGAATAAATTCAATTTTTGGGTAAAATTAATGTTTGTGACTCTGATATTTCTGACTTGAATGACACTATTCTTGCTATTGTGTTTGTAGCTGGCTATTGTGTTCATTCTCTTTCAAAAACCATCAACTGTTTATCTTGTAAAGCTCAATTATCTGTTGATAGAGAACTTGAATTAAGTTCATGTTATGCTTTGATCAAAAATCTAGATCGAGGTGGATTGAAGTATCCAATTAATGATGTAATTACCAAAGTATATACAATTACATAATTGTATCTAAGTTATTATCCACAGACTTTGAAAATTGTTGTCTTTCAAAATAAGAGAAATGTTGTATGTAATATCACGTCAAATGTTTTGAATTCGTCAGAAATTTTCCTGCCAGTTGAAAAACTTGCGACAAAAGTCAATTCTGAAAAAATCAACAAACATATTTTTGAAGAACTGATGCAAAAGAATAAATGATTTGTGCTAGTTTTGTCTGCTAAAGATAAAAAAAGGCCTAAAAATCCCAAAATGACAAATTTCCTAAAGATAGAAAAATTCAAACTCTAACAAATTTTAAAATTTAATTATTTAAAGGTAACTGTGGATGTTTTTTATTGCAATGTGGTGTTGGCAAATATGCTATGTAAATTCATTAAAATGAATAATTTATTGTATTGATTTGTATGCTATTTATTTATGCTATGATAATTTTATGTTTAATAAAGATAATTAAATTTGTTTTTCTAGTGTCCTATTATTTTTTGCTTTCAGTGAGTGAACTTTAGAAATTCTAAAATAAATTTCTTACCATAGTATTCAATATGTTATCAATAGGGTACATTGGAAATGACTGGTTGATATAATTGTATATTAATTTGTTAGCTCAATGATTTCATGTATGATAATAATGTGCTAATCACTATATGCTTAAAGTTAATCCATTATTGGAATTGAATTTTCATGTCAAGTTATATGTATATAGGGCAATTCCACGGTAACTTACATTTAGACAAATATACTGATCTTGAAGTGTAAATATATTAGCAAAAAATAATAGAAAACAAAATATTTACTTGAATTGTTCAACAAACTAGTAAAAAGCTAAACTTTGATAAGAATGTTATTAATTTGCTGATATTTTTAAGTCCACAGAATTAAATTTACTGTAATAACTTGCGTTACAGTAAAGAGGAATAACAGAAAAGGTTCATGAACATTTGAATAAAATTCTGTTTTGTTCAACATGATATAGCTTGAAAAGTATATACATTAATTCTAAAGCCTTTCATAATTGTAGTCATGCAAATTTTTTAAAACTGTCATTCATCAATTAAATTTAATTAAAAAAAATTTAAGTAACATACGTGACATTTCATTTTTCCAAAATTTTATTCTAATAGCTAAATTTTCATTACAATAAATCAAATACAATCACGATGAATCAAAACCATAGAACTCCAGTCTTTTTAAGCCCAAAATTATGTAAAATATATTTTATTTTTTCAAGTTTTTACTTTTCAGCATGGAATTACCCTAATATATCATGGGTGTTCACTAATTCTTGCATACAGGATTTACTTCTCCAGCCTCCTTTTTCAAAAGTTAAGGGCAAAATATTTTTTAAATAGTTGACACAATATAAAAGGGACTATATGGATATATTGGTTAAAAAATATTATGCAATTGACATTGGAGATACCCGATATATGCATCCATCCTCCAAGTTAAATATAAATAGTTTTCAAATGCTTCTAATTGAAAAAAAATTATCTGATCAACTTCTATAGTTATGTTTTTTAATTACCTAAAAAAAAGCATTAATACTAAACTCGTCATTTTTTAAATTCCATTAACAAGGAAATTATTTTTTTAGCAAACTCATTTGAATAATGGATTTACTAAATGTTACTATCATAATTTAGCTTTTCTTTGTGTAAAATGTATCATATTGTCGCTATACACGTAGATACAATAATTTATCAACAGGTCCTAGAACCCAACAAAAATAGCCCAGGAAAATTTTAACCTTTCTTATGAATAACCGAAAATTAATCTAAATTAAAAATATATTTATATGGCTGCATTTATCAAGGATGATGGGTATTCTTCAAAATTTATTTTTCCCACAGATGTCTCAGAATTTTTTAATCATTGCCTATTAAATATAATTTAAACTGTCAATTTGATTTTGTATCCATAATTAATTTAAACTCTTAATTTCACTGGGTCGCATTTATTTCCTCCCGTAACTTTCCAGATATTCAATGAAGCATCGCAAACATTACTATTTATATTTTAACCTTCTGAAAGTTGCTTTGTCATATTTTATTGTTTCCCACAATTATAAATTGTATATCTATATATTTCTTCCCCTGCTTTCAATTTCATTTCATTATGCTACTTTAAGCTGACAAATTCCAATAACTAAATAATTCGTTGAATGAAGTCGGAACTCGCTGATAAACAAACGCTCAACAATGATGTTTTGCATCGCCTAATTTTTCTGACGTCACAAAACAGTGGTTTGGCTTTCTTATCTCTAGGAGGTATTGGCCTAACACGGCTTAGCTCACAAATATTCACTCATTTGGTATTCTGATGACAAGGAGTGGCCGCTATAGAACGGTGTCCTAACGTTGGTGTGGTTTGGAGAGTGGGGTGCCAGCTCAGGTGTGGCCTCGTTATTGAACCGTGGTTCAAAACGAGGTGTCCTTGGATCTTTTCCGTTGGGATTGATCACGGACTGTCGTCAATAGCCCGTTGTATTGCTCCAGTACGAAGTTAATTAAAATACCTAAATAATGACTAGGAGCGGTGTTAGATGGTTGATGAGACAAGAAGAATCCACCACCCGTTAAAATACTTAGAACCAATTAAATTTTTAAAAACACGGCTCTAATATAGACAAACACTGACAAGAAAATAAGGATAATTTCTCTCGCGATTTACACAAAAATCTACCTACCCTTTTTGCTCCAATGTGGCTATAAAAATCGTTTTCGGAACAATTTACTTATGATACTTAAAAATAAAAACAATTCTATTCGAAACAAAACTAATAACAAAAATATAATAACTAATAACAAAACTATAATAACTAAATAATTAAAATAACTAAATAACAAAACTATAATAACTAAATAACAAAACTATAATAACGTAAATAACTAAATAACAAAACTATAATAACGTAAATAACTAAATAGCAAAACTATTCGAAATTATTTACACGGACCATGAAAATGTTTTCGAATACTAAAATTCAAAACTAAAGCGTTGAACTGAAGCAAATCTAACACAAATTGAAGCGTTCCACCATCCGTTAGGTACACGGGTCAATAATAGGCACAGCAATTGAAATTCATTGGTTCATGTCATCAGATATGCAAATCTTCAGGAGAGTGTTCGGACCGCTGTAGCCCGCTTGGAAGAGAAGCGGATTAGTAAACGAAGGGTTGCGAGTTCGAAACTAGATTCAACTAAACACCGTCGTGTACACAGGAGCTGGTAAACGATAAATCGGTCGTGGCTTTAAATGTGGAAGTTTGGGGAGTGGGGGAGCCAGCTTTACAAATGGATAATAAAAAAATATTAAATTAAAAGTAAATTAAATAAAGAATAACAAAATAAAAATTCAAATACAATTTCATTGAATTGACTTGCGTAATTTTATTTAAACATCTCTTTACTATCTATCTCCACTCTTCTTCCCTCTAACACCACTCCTAAACACACCAATAACCTGTATAACGTAGGCCTAAGGATCTCCGCCATAGAAATTGATTCTAAAAAGGCCTCCGAGAGTTAAAATGTTGGGTAGGTATTCAGAGGTATTTAATTAACATCACACTGGAACAACACAACGGGATATTAACTACAGGAATAAGACCCGTGAACAACACCACGTAATTTTGAACCACAGTCAGAGGACAAGGTCAATACCTGAGCTGGCATACCACGCTCCATACTTTCACACCACGACAGCGTGAGGAAATTTAAGGCCACGGCAGATTTATGGTGCACCTGCCCCCTTTTGTACACAACCGTCTGGTTGGATTCGAACTCAGTCCTTTGGTTGCTAATCCGTTGCTCTTCCAACCTAGCTACAGCAGCCCCAGAAAAGTTGCGTATTGGTATTTTTAATTAACGTCACACTGGAGCAACACAATGGGCTATTGGTGACGGTCCAAGATCATTCCCCCAAGGGATAGAACCGAGGACTAGCACCACGTACTATCGAACCACAGTCAGATGACGAGGTCAGACTTCCAGAAAGGTCGGGTAAGGTAAGGTAATTTTAATTAACGTCGTACTAGAGCAACACAATGGGCTACTGACGACAGTCCGGGAACCATCCTCTAAGGGAAAGATACGAGAACAACACAACGTAATTATGAACCACGGTCTGATGACGAGGCAACACCTGAGATGGCACCCCACTCTCCAAACATCCACACCATCTTAACGCGAAGATTTTCGGTCAAGACAGATTTAAGGTGCCTCTACACCATACGCTTACAAACATCCATGCACTGACTCAGAGGAACCTTCCGATCTAAAGGCTAACACCTTAACAGAAAGGTTGGTTTAGGTTGTCAAATATGCAATTCTACAAGAGAATGTTCAAGCTGATAGAAACGCCACTCACCCCTTTGCCGTAGAACTCTGGAAAGAGAAGGTTGGGCTTCCCATCAATGGGTGGGAAAGTGTTCGATTCCATGGGCTTCTTGTCGAGGGCCACGGGAATAATGCAGATTTTGGAATTGTCCTTGGACAACTTCTCGTCCACGGGGCACTTGGTGGTGGTCTTCATCTCTTCGGTGGGAGGACTCGTCTTGGGAAAATCTCGTGGTCTGTCTTCGTTGGTCTGTGTTCGGGCAACTGAATCAGGCAAAGTCCGAACCACCCGCAGGCAAAGCTCGTGGAACGCGTGTCGGACAAAATGAGGAAGCTGGTCAAAAATAAAGGGGACGACAAAAGCTCCCGTTGTTTCTGCCTTCACACATGGATTGGTCCATTGTTCGGCGGCGGGAGCGGTTCGGTTTCCGCATGTCCGGAGGGGGCCTGTTTCAAAATCGAATCCCGATTGGCAAACTGCGCCATTTCCCGTGTCTTAATTGCCAGTTCATTTGGTTGCGACCTGTCCAGGCTTTGATGAATCGGAAAGATGGACGAGGTTTAATTTCGGAATGTATCTTGATGTGAAATTTAGAAAATGAGTTTATCAGTGACAAAACTTTACGGGGGAGGTCAATCACCGCATATTATTGGGTTGATACAATCCAATTTTTTGACAAAAATATTGAAATTTTATTTTTTTATTGACTCAAAATTACATTGAAACAATATAGTATGTGCCGTTCTGTTCTATGCCTTTTCTCCATCTCTCCGGTTATTACATCGGTCTGATGGTTAAAGTGTTGGACAAAGTTGTTTCTAAGGTGCTGGTTTGAGAATACCTGTGATTCGACAGTAGTGATTTCTGGAAAGTGTTGTTCCTAAGGTGTTAGTGCTCCTGGACAACTCCTTCTTGGTGCGTCGATTTTTTTTTGTGATAGAGTGACATAATCTGTAATGTACGGTTCTGAAAGATCTGCAGTGCTTCATGTCTTGCATACTTGTCGATGCCCATAATTGGGAACCGTAAGTAAGTGTTTGTCAAATGACGGCTTTATATAGAGGAGTATAACCACTTTTATAAGCGACCCTGAAAGAGTCTTCTAGCGTCTGAGAGAAAGTAACAGCTTCAATTGAGACTATGCATTCTATGTTTCGGTGTGTTCTATCAACCCTAAATGTTTGTTGCATCTATTTTAAAGAATACTGCATATATTTAGATGGAATGGTCTTTCAGTGGAAGAGTCCATTGTACTGAGCTCGGTTTCGTTTCCAATTAAAAACCGTTTACAGTTTATTGGGTGGATTCAGTTGAAGAAACATTTTATTAATATCGATTTCACTGACTGCAAAAGAAAATATTTCATCCTAGTCGTCTTATTATATACACTCATGTCCAAAATTATCTTTAGATACCCAAAAATAATAGTATTCCATGAAATAACCAATCGATGTAATTAATTTTTCCAGAGAATGTGTGAGAGACATACCTAATTAGCATTATTCAATCAAAAATGATCAAACGGTTTGTGATATGCAAATCAAGGCTTTACGTCGTCCGACGGTGAATCAAGCGCTTTGCGCAAAGTGAATATCTGAGTGAATTTCGGCAATACAGCTTTTTATTTCAGTGTGTAGGGACTCGAAACGATTTGTTATGGCACCGAAATATCGTTTGGAAGGATCTGTGAAGTGACGCACTATCGGCCGTTTAGAAGCGATAACAATTCTTAAATATTTTTCTTTGTATTTATGTTATTTCTCATTCCACAAAAATTCATAAAATTATAGTTCACAGTTTCTGAGAAATCCGTGATTCTATGCATGTATACATAATTTTGGACATCAGCGTATTTGAACTATGAATCATCACTACTGACATTCTCACAGTACTCCTCCCTTTCGTTTAAGCTACAATAAAGTTTAGTTGCAGCACTTCAGTTACGAGGTAGAATGAAGAAATTAACATTATACCTATCGCAAATTTTGCTCTACCCTTTATACTTGTTCATACTTTCATATTTATCACTTAGGGCAGAAGGGGGGCTAGTGTGGACAGCTCGAATAACAGTGCTATTTGTTAATCAAAATACTATGCAAGATTTTGCAGAATAGCAACACTAATATAAACTTCCATGTGCAGTTGGATGGCAACACATTTGATAGTTCAGTAGCAATTTATAAAACTAGGTTTTCATGGTGGAAAAGTAAGTTCTTGATTTGTTTTTAGTTACTAGATTAGACTATTTTAATTCAATATTTAAAAAAAAAGGTGACTGTATGTTATAAATGAATATATTCAACAGGTATTTTGGATATTAACTTTTGCTCTACATGGTTTAAATTAACCAGTAGTAGACCTAAATAAACAAATTCCTACATGGGGCTAGTGTGGACATATGGTGGTGGGGCTACTGAGGGCATTTCTACACTAGCCCCATTTAGCTTTCAATGGTAAAAACATGGGTTAAATATTACATTTTAAGTTATTTATTTATAAAATAAGACTATTTATGTGAAAAATTCATTCACAAATAATTCTATTTTTTACTTTTTAATCTTTTTTGTATTAAATTAGATTGATTTTGTGAAATGGTGAATTAATTTACAAGGAATTGTATCCTTTTTATACACAAAGCAGCTCTTCTAATAAGCAGAGTGAATATTTCTTTTTCCCAGATGTAAAGGACATATCACAAATCTCAAGAAATAAAATTATAGCTAAATTACCATCACCAGATGTTGCTGGTAGCACAATTCGCACTGCATCTCAGTTGACATTTCATGTTCATTAATCTAACTCCATTGAAAAAAGAAGCATAATTCCATTTCTACATAAAATAATTTTCCCACTAAATAAAACTTAAAAATAGCTTACAATTGTGTTGATTTGTCTTTGAAGTAGATCTATAGTACAGTTTCTAATTACAAATACACTGGGTTTAACATTAATTAAATATGCTTTATTAAGATTAACATTTATTAGGAACCATACTGTTTACATTAAAATTTATTTTATTTTGGTTTTACACACTTTAATGGGCTGTATTACATGGTATAATCAGTATTCTAACTCATCCAATGTCATGGGGCTAGTGTGGGCTAAAACAACTTTTTTTAAGCACAAAAGATTATTAAAAAACTAAATTGCCATATACTTTAATATATCAACCAAAATGAAAGTAAATACAAATACAAATATTGACGACCAGCTACAGGCTCAAGCCCAACAAGGCTGGTCCTTTGTTTATGAATTCCCCAATTCCCACTGACTATCCAATTGCATCTTAAATTTGTACACTCCCTTTGAATTAACAATATTTTTTGGCAACGCGTTCCATTTGTCTATTACCCTATTAAAGTAGTAGTTTTTCCTTAAATCCCGATTGAAATGTGTCTTATTCAATTTATACCCATGGCCCCTTGTTCTGTTATCCCTATTGAAATTTAAGCCCTCTGTGTCCCTTTGTTTTACCAACTTGAAAAGCTGAATCCAATCCCCCCTCCTTCTTCTTCTTTCCAGTGTATACATGTTTAGCTTACTTAAACGTTTATTATAGTCGAGATTTGCTATCCCTTTCAGAACATACATAATTGTAAAAAAAATAGTTGATGCGTCAAAAATGATAATTAGTATACTTTTTTTGCCAAAATTATAAAAATTGTCCACACTAGCCTCCTTTTCCCCTTTATGGCTGCCTACGAAGTGAAAATATTATAACAATACTCTTTTGCTTCATAACTTTAAGCAGCTGCTTGCAAATTGAAACTAATTTATGAATACTTATTGAAACAATCTAAATGGATAGAATTCAAAGGTAGTTTCAAATTTTTTTTCACTGCATTCTCAATTGCATTCGTTATTGTTATTATTTTGATAGCAATTTAAATAACTATAGGAATAACAATCCATCCCTCTGAAGCTTTCTGTCAGACTAGTAGTGATTTAAACATGGGATATGCGTTAGTTTTTATTTCCAATTGCTTATATCATTTGATGACAGCGTCATTGTACTCATATTTAACCTCTTAAAATTAAAATCGGTTTGTTTCAGATATGCATGCACATGGACAAAGTGCACTCCTTAGTCTGGTTACCGCACTTAGCTTCTGAATGCACTTCATCGCATCCCATTCACTTGTTCAACCACAATTCAATAATTTTGATGTTCATACCTATTCTTACTCTTCAGACATTGATCCCAGACGCATATAACCTACCTTTACTCGAGTAGAAGACATGGGAAAATTTTGAGCCCATTAATTCCTTGGTTTCTCACCTCGTGATCTATGACGTTCACTCACTCATAGTGTGGTTGCGAGTGAAGTATTGTATCAATACTTACTTGCAATGGCGAGTCTCTTGCGCAATCCGTCCCATCATGTTTGATCAGTGGAGATTTTATTAATGATTCTCAATTAACTGTTCTGAACACCTTATACAATAAACAATGCATATTTTCAGGGAAGACAATGAACTTCATTTAATTCGAAAACAGGTATGTATTTACAATTCTGTAACTAAAAGTATCTTATGTGCAAATTCTTCGATTGTAGGGTTTTTATCGTAAGTGGCATTTAAACTAGGGATGCGACATCGACAGCAAAACGTCGATGTTTTGAAACATCGATGTTCAAAATTAAAACATTGATGTTTTGAAACATCGATGTTGATACTACATCGCCCCCAAAACATCGATGTTTTTAAAATTCAGTGTATTTATACTTTTTACTACATTTCTTACAACTGGTTTAGCAACTGAAGGTGCGACATCGGCTCCAATACATCGATGTTTTTTTATAAAACATCGACATCAATGTCGCATCCCTATTTTTCAGACCCTTCACCCTTGGCCACTTTTGTCAAAAGCATGTTCAATCTGCTGATTATAAAAGTTATGCTACATGTTTTTTTTTTAAATTTTTATAACGGTACTTTTTTCATATAAAAATAAAACATCGACAAGTATAAACATCGATGTTACTAAAACATCGACTCCTATACATCGATGTCGCATCCCTAATTTAAACTATTATGAATGAGCAACCATTTATTTGTCTTTAAAGCATCTTATTTAATGTAAAGAAAAGCCCTTAAAAAACTTAATCCTTCTACTGCAAAATTTCCCAAATGTCAGTTACGATTGTTTACCCCTGAGGTACAGAATTATAACTACAGTTCATAGACATTTAAATATTTTGGTTCCATTTCTAGTGACAGTCACATTAGAATTATTATTATAGACATTATTTTGTTAGAGGTACATCACCAACGTTCGAAATCACTAAAATCATTCTATTCAATAAAATTGCCGAGATTTTCTAAGGTGTTGGTTATATGCATTCCGGCCCGTTGTGTTGCTCCAGTGTGATGTTCATTAAAAATACCACAATACCAATATCTACGCAAGCCCTTAAACGCAACCACTTTGACGAGATCGACAATTCTCTCGTCATTGGTCAGTTTTCCCTTTTCCGAGCGACAATTCGATTTGTCGCAGGAAAAGTGAACTTTCGAACTCAATGTCCCGGAACGGTTTCCTACTTTGGGGTCGGGAGGAACAACCGCAGTGAGAAAGAACAGTTAGAAGGAGATTTTAATTGGAAACCGCGTTCGCATTTTGCAATTACAGTACTTCCCTTTCCAATTCGGTATTGAAAGAGCTAAGTGGAATAATTGATGAGCCACGCATATTTAAGGTCTGAACGGGCGAAAGCATAGTGTGGTGTAATTCTGAACTTTCGTTTATGGCTAAAGCTTGAAATTTCCGTCATTTATGGTAAAAGGTCTTAAAGCCCTGTTGAATAATTAATAATCCAGACATGTTTTTAAAGTTCTTAAGGGGCGGTGGGTGTCTAATTAACCTCCCAATGATGTAACGCAAAAGGCTTTTGGCGACGGTCCGAGATCAAACCCAAAAGGAAAAGATCGTGGACACAACCACGTAATTTCGAACCACGGTTAGGTGATGAGGTTCAACCTGAGCTGGCATCCCTCTACCCAAACTTCCACTCCATGCCAAAGAGAGAACATTTGAGGCTACGACAGATTGAACATTCACCAGCCACCCTTTGTACACGACGTTTTTAGGTTGGTATTGAACTCGCAACCATCCGGTTGCTATTCCGTTATTCTTCCAACTGGGATACCGCGGCTCTGTTAAACACTAAGGAATTAGTACTTAAAATGTTATGTTAGGTGTCACATATACATGTTATTTACTCGTTGATGTCAAAACATGTATAAATTATGCCTTCAATCACAAAATATTGGGGCTGTGGTAGCTTGGTTGGAAGAGTAAGTCAGGCCTCGAAATATATTTTTTAATACAGGTGCATCTTGTGCACCTAAGTTTTTAAATTAGGTGCACAGGTTATATTTTAGGAGCACATTTAAAAAAACGTAATATAAGAGCATTAATGTAATGTAAACTACTTTATTGGTTGGGTATGATTAGATATAGGTTAGTAGTCGATAGTAAATAAAAATATTTAAACATCTAAATTATCCCTTCTCCAGCGCACGGCTGTAGAGATAGTCCCTTCAACAGAGCTATCTGGAAAATGTTTCGATCATCGGAAAGTTCTGGTGGCATGTCACAAGTAAACCTTCCTTCTATATAAACCCGTTACGGCCCAACAAATTTGTTTTTGCATAGTGTGTATTTAGGAATTTTAATTACGTTTCTTTAAAGCAAGAGAGGTTAATACTAATATTTTGTTCAAGCATCAAAATAACATAAATAACGTTCCCCCCCCTTTTTTTAACGATAGGTGCACTGCGTGCACCTATCAGGAAAAAATTAGGTGCACCGTTGTCTTTTCATGTGCACAGTGCACCTGTGCATCCGGGTATTTCGAGCCCTGGAGTAAGGGATTAGCAATCGGAGGGATGCGAGTTCGAAAATCCAACCAAAGACTGTCGTGTACAAAGGTGGCACGTTAAATCTGTCGTAGCCTCAAACATCCTCGTGGTGTGGAAGTTTGAAGATAAGCTCAGGTGTGACCTCGTTGTCTGATAGTGGTTCAAAATGACGTGTTGTTCTCGGATATTTCCCTCCTTGTAAGATCCCAGACCGTTGCCAATAACCCCTTATGTTTCTCCAGTGCGACGTTAATTAAAATATTTGCCTACCCAAAATATATCTCTACCTATCCGATAAAAATAGACAATACCTGCCTACCCGACGCCTGCTCTGTATAATTGTACGGGAAATGCTATTCATAAAATGCAAAGCACAAGTAAAACAATTTGTGAGTTTATGCAAAATGAATTAATTGGTAATTTTTTAATTAAAGTCGCACTAAAACAACATAACGGGCTATTGACGACGGTCCGGGATAAATCCCCTGAGGGAAAGATCCGACGACAACCCCATGTCAATTTGAACCACGGTCAGATGAGATGGCGATGCAACACTTGAGCTGGCATCCCACTCTCCAAATTTCCACACCAATCCAACGTGTGGACTTTCGTTCACGTCAGATTTAAGGTGCACTTGCCGCCTCTACACAATACAAGCTTTCACGCACTGACCTGGATTCGAACCAGGTATCTTTCGATCTAGAGGCTAACACCTTAACTTAACCACCAGACCGGTTTGGTCGTTGGAAAATCACTTTATCGTAGCAGATTTACTTATTGAATTGAAATTATTAAGAAATATATCAGCCTAACAGAAAGAATTATAAAATAAAATAAATATATATTTCTTGTTAAATTGTTGCATACCTACGTATTTAAGGGTTCAATACAATGTAATTTATTTTCTGATGATAAATAACCTAAACCCGAAAATGTTTAAATCAATACAAGAAACTAAAAGGGAGAATTACTTTTGTTACGTAGGAAGTTGTAAAGACTTTTTGTTAAAGGAGGAGCTTCCTCCTTTGTTTTGTCTGAGGAGCTTCAAAGTAATAAAACCGAAATTATTTCCCAAGTCATAAAGATGTATCCCTGATCCATATTACAGCAACTACCTCGCTTAAACATTAATAATAACAATCTTGATAGAATTTTATTTTCTTAAATAAAAATCAATCTTCTTCAATGTGTTTTTAAAATTAAAATCATATTTAAAACTCTCCATATAAACCTTTTTGTATGCTTTAAAATTATATTTTCTTCGTCTAAAGGTGATATCTAATTTAATTCAGATTTTGAATTTTTTAAATACTGTGTTGAAGGAAATATTTTCTTTCGTTTTGTGGGAAGACACTCACTTTGCTATTTAATTTACAGTTAATTTTTCACCTTATATCATTCCAATACGTATTAAAATATACGGTTAGTAATCACAATTGTAGACAGTAACTATACCGTTAAGCTCAAAGAATCAATATTTGATTTTAAGTACATTATATTTCTAGTAGATGGCACCACATCCGTATCATTTTTGTTGAATCCGCTTTCTTTGCAATCGTAAAAGTACCACCGACTGCGGATAGATAGCGCCACAAAAATATGGACTATTCATTCATTGTGCAACAACTATAACTCGACTAAAATCAGAACTTAAGATGTTGTCTCACGCCATAATTAAAAAATTTGTTTTCTCCGATTTATTAGTTATTTGAAAATAGATGTCATCGGAAGGAAAAAAAAAACGAAAGAGGACCGTGCACGAAACGCATTTGTAACGAATACATTGATCGCAGGCCCAGACCAGAGACCAGATACGGCTCTTGAAATGTTTTCATCATGCCCGCAGAAGAGATACGCTTAGACCAGATATCACTAGGAGGATACGCACTCAGAAGAAATACTTGATTGTAATTTATCGCAGCTCAACGATACTCCACAAGTTGCTACGTTGAAAATAATTTTCAGAATTGAAGGAGCAAATTTGTATGCATGCTGTAACTGTTTTCTAGAGCACTTATTGATTTGTTGTCAAATATACTTTATAAAAAAATTCGACGCACCAACAAGGAGTTACCCGATTGCTATAAAAATGGTTGGATATGAAGAACATACATAGAAAAACAAACGATTCAAATTTCAGAACAATTGAAAGATTCATTTCAGAGTTTGACCGTTACAAAGGGAGGAAGTCAATGTTGCATTGGTCCACCTCTGGGCTGGATGCAAGGTGTCAACTGGCATGGCAAAGACTGAAAAAGTACCCGGATGGTCTCCTGCGGAATTTCTAGTCGAATTGTGTCCAACTGTCGGGCTTAATGGTCAACATTCTGGGATGGTTGCAATTGCTCTCTCATAATGTCAGGCCCGTGTTGGCCAGGTGGGACAGGGAGTCATTTCCTCCTGCGCCCTTTGCCTCAGACGCCCTTTTGAAACGAGACATATCCACATTTGTAAACATCCGTGTTTCTCGAGTCTTCACAGGACACCGCTTGTTAAAAGTTCACGTCGATACTGAAAATGTTATTACTTCCCGAATTGGGCGCTGCGATGTATTACAGGGCGGCCTTAGTTTTACAGGTTCTGCGAAATTGAAAGGGCGTCGCGTGTTTTTCAGGGCGCCCTCGTCAGTTAAACAGGTACCTCAAAATTGTAAGGGCTTCGCGTTGTTTTTTCAGGGCGCCCTAGTTAAACGGGTACCTTGAAATTGAAAGGGTGACGCATTGTTTTTTCAGGGCGCCCTCAGTTAAACGGGTACCTCGAAATTGTAAAGGTGTCGAGTTGTTTTTTAGGACCCCCTCAGTTAAACGGGTACCTTGAAATTATATTGTAATATAAAATTGTATATTTAATTGTAATAATAATTGTACCTCGAAATATAAAACTGTATATTTAATTGTAATAATAATTGTACCTCGAAATATAAAATTGTAAGGGCTTCGCGTTGTTTTTTCAGGGCGCCCTTAGTTAAACGCGTACCTTGAAATTGAAAGGCTGACGCATTGTTTTTTCAGGGCGCCCTCAGTTAAACGGGTACCTCGAAATTATAAGGGCTCCGCGTTGTTTTTTCAGGGCGCCCTCAGCTCAACAGGTACTTTGAAATTACAAGGGCCCCGCGGTGTTTTAGAAGGCGCTTTTGTTAAACGTGTACACTGACATGGTAAATATCCGTGATTTCCGAGTTGTGCTCTGTAGTAACTTTAACAGGTCACCCTTTGTTATACGTGTTATAAATATTCTTGATTCTCAAATCGTTAATGTCGGTGTTTTTAAAGGGGCTCGCCGCCACTTATAGCAAAAGCTTAATAATTCAGTAAAAGCTAGTTAAGTAGTTTTTAAAATATCTCGTGGCGACCATTTAAAGACTCGATTAAAAAACACTCAATTTTTATGTCTGCATGAATTTAAGATGGATTTAATTTACTAATACTGTCTCTGTTGAAGGAATTGGTTTTGAAAACAAAATTAGTGACATAATTACAATGCAAATTTTTTAGGGGGATACAAAATAGCTCAAATGCGTAAAACTACTCGAAAATTTCTTATAAAAAGGGAATATGAAATCAGATTTCCTATTCGAGAAAAAGTTTCTAGCAAAGACACTGCAAGAGCAGCGTTTCTAAATCTTCAACTGATGCGTCCTTCCTTTGGGGGCTTGGAGGGAGCCATGAAGAACTTTTATGACCGTTTATTTCAGAAAAACCAGTAACTTTAAAGGTTTTGAAAATATTTTATTAAATATATGGTTCCTAATCTAGCCATACAACCAACCAATGTTCTATAATTTTACTTTGAAATTGTCATTTAAGGGGCATGTCATGTGGGGTAATTTGAGCCGTTACGTGCCCCCATACCCATAGTGGCTGTCAGCGACCCTGAAGAGAAATTTCCATTTATTTACAAAGAAGGCTCAAACTAATAATTAAAAGTTATAACACCCAGCTAAAGACAGTACGCTGGTGCCAAGAACTTCTGGAAATGGTTTCTGTACATTTCTCTGGAACCTTTTGATTAGTTTTTACAAATTGAACAAATAAGCAGACGAATGTAAACATACTTTGAATGATAATTCAATTAACCATGGTAATTTCCTTGAAATTGTGTTATTTCTCGGGAAATATGACCCAACTTTAAAAACATTTGGATGCAGTAATAGCTAAAAGTGAACAACTTCATAAGGCTAGAGAAACTGCTGAGAACAACGTAGCGGTAAGAGGAAGTTTTGTCACGTTTCTAAATAACAACACAATCATGAAAATCATTCAAATCATGGTTGGAAAAATGAAAGAACAAGTATCAACAAGTGTAAAGGAATCAGTAAAGTTCTCGATTCTAATAGACATAACAATAGACGTTTCGGGCAACGATCACTGTGAATTTGTAGTGCGTTATGTAAAAGGAGATGAAGTATTTGAAAGGATGCTGTCTTTAAAATGTGTTACATCAACTACAGCTGATAATATCTTAACTTCTGTGAAACATATTTTAAAAGAAGTGGATATACCAATTGAAGACTGTGTGGCAAACGCCTTTGATGGAGCATGGAATTTGAGTGAACCATACAATCAATGGTCTTACTGCCAAACTATCAGATATAATACCAAATCATATACATACGAGTGCTATGCTCATCATTTAAACTTAGTTCTTTCGTACACATTGCAGGTTCTGCCCCTCACGATCACTTTTTTTGGTCTGCTACAGGAAACTCAAGTTTTCTTAAAAGAATCTCTGAAGAGGCAGCAAAAATACCAGGAGGAAAGCCCATCATATAAGTTGAAAGCTATCGGGGCTACTCGTTGGCGCAGCAGAAGTAATGCCTGCATAAAATATTTTGGAAGGATTGATGACTGGGTATCACCAAAGTCAAGAACTTCATCCCAGAGACCCCAAAACAATGTTTTATTACGAACTTACTGTTGCATTGCATAAGATATATTTATCAACAGAGTTCAATGCCAAAATTAGAAGCGAATGCGGGAGCCCTTTTTCATAAATTTACTTCACTTGAAATTATTATAATAGCTATTATTTTCTTGCAGATTTTTAAAGTTACAACTCCCTTGTCAGATTACCTACAAGCACAAAATTTGGATTATTCTCAAGCGTGGAGGTCAGTTGAGTTGGCTGGCTCAAGACTCAAAGATGTTAGAGATAAATTCAACGAAACTCTACACGCAGCAAAAAATTTTGTTGAAAAGTTCAAAGAAAGAATGGAGGAATCTTCCAATAAAGAATTATTAGAAGGTATAAATATAAATAGTGATTTCGAAAAGAAAGACCACACAAAATTAAAAGGATGGATTCAGAAAATTGTGTGGATGAGAAGGGTAAACATTCGCCAAAGGATGAGTTCCGAATTCATACATATAATAGAATAGTGTATACTATTGTAGAAACCATGGAAAAGAGATTCACAACGCATAAAAATCTTTACTTAGATATGGGTTTGTTTGATCCTAAAAGATTTGTCTATACTAAATTTGACCAGTTGCCTATAAATGCGCTGGATAAGATCTGCGATTTGATTCCTTCTTTGAATAAGGGGAAATTTAAAGAAGAAATTATATCTTTTGTGAATGTTTGGCCTAGCATTTTCCAAAAAAAACATGGATGAAGATTATAATACTGAGTCAGAAGAATATCAACACCCTGAACATGAGGAGGAGGATGACGTTTTTACTCCATGCAATTTCAAAAATCAATGCAACAACTGCATCAAGTGTGGATTGGGAATAATAGTTGAATTCAATATGTTCAGTCTCCAATATATCGGAAATATACAAAGTCTATAAGTATTTACTCACCATACCATTAACGCAAGTAAGCTGTGAAAGAATTTTTTCGAAATTAAAGTTAATTAAAATTTGACTGAGAGCATCTATTACCAATGAAAGAATCTACGGAAGCATTGGTCTTGATACATACTGAGAGAGATATTTTAAACATCATCGAACCAGATTTTGTAATTAGCAAACTGTGTGAATCACGTTCCGAAATGAAGCGTCTTCTAGTTCTATGAGGACACTGAAAATTTTCAAATATACAAATAAATCGACTTTATCCAGTTGATTTTAAGATTGTACGACAGTAGGGACAGCAGTTTTTTTTTATCGGGTTCCACTAAATGTGCATAGAAAATTATAGGATATAAAGTCATTTTATTTTTAGATCCATTAAAAGAAAGTGTAAGAATTTAATTCTTAGAAAATTACCTCTTTTTAGAATATTCAAATTAATTCATATAAAAAACAAGTATGCTCTTTTTTTGAATTACCGTGATTTCGGTTACAAAAGCTGGGGTTTTAGGTGTTTAAAAGTTAAAATTAAACGTATGCAGCAGCTTATCTGCCAGGACTGACTATCCGATACAATTTTGTTTTTCATGTCTTTGCAAGTTAAGATTGTAAGTTATGCACAACCAAAACTGTTAATGCAGAATAGAATACGAGACAACCTCTTAACAAAAAGAAAAATATATATTTTTAAGCAACGAAAACCAGTGGATGTAAATTAGCTCATAATGTAACTCACTCATTTTTTGGTTTTTATTACATTACAAAATTGCTGAGTCGTTTTGAATGTTTTGTGTGAATAAATGCAGTTAATTTTTAACATCAGACAGATTTGATCATCTAATTTACGTATACGTTTTCATAATATGATAACTTATGGGGATAAACCAATTTCGGATGTGTCATAAAAATGACGCCAATTTAGAAATCAACAAATAATAATTGTAAATAATTTTATATATTTTTTAATCATTTCATTTGTAAATATATTAAAAAAAAATTGGATATAAATAAAAAATGTTTCATGAAGAAATCGTGCTTGATTAGTTATTTATTTCAAAGATATTTAAAAAATAAGCAAATTGTTTCAGTGGTTTTTATGAGAATTTAGTATTAGCTGAAAAATGAAGCATAAGTATGATGGTAAGTACGAAGTTAGAAAGCGCCTCTACATTTCTTGTCCACTGCCCCCCCCCCCAAGGGGGCCTGCATAACGTTCCAAAAGTGCTCTATGGGAGGGTAATTGTAATGGTAATTTTAATTAACGTCGTACTAGAGCAACACAACGGGCTATTGACGACGGTCCGGAATCAGTCCCTTAAGGGAAAGATTCGAGGACAACACCTCGTAATTTTGAACCACGGTCAGATGACGAAGCAACACCTGAGCTGGCACCCCACTCTCCAAACTTCCACGCCAACCCAACGTGAGGACTTTCGGCCACGACAGATTTAAGGTGCACCAGCCGCCTCTACACCATACGTTTACAAACACCCATGCCCGGACCCGGATTCGAACCAGGAACCTTCCGATCTAGAGGCTAACACCTTAACCACTATACCGGTTGGTCGGCACTCTATGGGAGGGAGATCAGGAGATCATCACCAATAGCCCGTCGTGATGCTCTAGTTTTATGTTTTAATAAAATAATGTAATGTACTCCTAAGTCGAGTCGTCTTTACACACACACACACACACACACACACACACACACACACACACACACACACACACACACACACACACACACACACACACACACACACACACACACACACACACACACACACACACACACACACACACTATAACAAAAAAAATCGACGCATCAAGAAATAATCATCCGATTGCTTTGAAATTTCGTATGCAAAAATATTTTGACCAAATATGCAAATGATTAAAATTTGGTGTCCAATGAATGAATAGTGCGATCTCCAGCGCATCGGAACTGCGCATCCAGCAGATGTATATAAGGAGTTGTTCTTGAACTGTTGTTAAAAATTTCTGCTGCATTGCGATTTAGGATACCTTTCAACGACTGAAAAAATGCCTCGCCGCAGGATTCGAGCTCATTACGAGCAACTTTCAGAGTTTAAAAGAGTTCGTATCATTGGATTGAAAGAGGCAGGTTGGGCAAATCGGAGAATCGCTCGTCATGTGAGTCGAAGCGATGCGGCGATTAGAAGATGCTGGCAAGAGTGGGTGGACGATGGCAGATTTCAGCGTCATGATGGTAGCGGTCGACGTAGGGCCACAACAGATCACGAGAACAGAGTGATTGTCAGATCAGCTGTCACAGCGCCTGATTCATCGCTATCAACCATCAGTCGTGCGACCCACACACGAGTGTCCACCATGACCATTCACAGACGGCTGAGAGAGCGAAATCTACGCTCGTACCGACCGTTACGCCACCTGCCACTGACGCCTGCACAATGTCGAGCCATATTACAGTGGTGCTTGGCTCGATCAGGCTGGAATGATGCTGACTGGGGACGCATAGTCTTTTGCGACGAATCCCGCTTCCAACTGTGTCCTGACGATCATCGAAGACGTGTCTGGAGACGCCCAGGGCAGCGTGCCGATCCTGCTTTCACTATTGCACGCAATACGGGCCCTCAACAAGGAGTTATGGTTGGGGTGCCATTTCCCTTGATAGCCGGACCCCTTTGGTCGTCATTAGAGGTACACTTACTGCACAGCGGTACTTTGACGACATTCTGAGACCTGTTTCCTTTCACAGTACCCTGGGCTTATTTTTCAGAAAGACAATGCCAGACCACATACGGAAAGTGTTGCTATGAACTGTCTTCAAGCTTGTCAAACACTTCTTTGGCCAGCCAGATCACCAGATCTCTCTCCCCTCGAGCATGTCTGGGATATGATGGGGAATCGGTAGGGAATATTGATGACGTAGTCCGACAATTGGAGCAAATTTGGTAAGAAATACCGCAGGAGACCATCCGGGAGCTTTATCGGTCTGTGCCACGCCGTGTGGCAGCTTGCATACAGGCTAGAGGCGGGTCAACACCTTATTGAGCTCGTTACTGTAACTCTGAAATAAATAATTCAATTCTGAAATTTTAATCATTTTCTATTCTGTACATAATTTTCCTATCCACCAATTTTTGTCTCCATCAGACAACTCCTTCTTGGTGCGTCGATTTTTTTTGTTATAGAATGTATGTGATACTGATAACCAAGGAATACCTTTTCCCCGTAACTACTTATTTTGATTGTGATGCCATTAAATTACTCAGTTGAGAGTATAAAATGTTTATGTGGTGTTTTTGGCACCACAGCAATACAGCTGGTTACCCGTGCAAGTTTTTTCATTACCACTTGAAAAGTCTCGTTTTGCAATAGAAAAAGATTATCTACAATATTTACACTGCACAATCAATGAACGAATGTTCAAAAAGAAACAGAAAGTTTTGAACTACTGTTCGCTTTTTTTGTAATCGGTGTTTAACTTCATAGTATAGCTGTCTAAGCGAGAGTTCTTCCTTCCGCCACTATCCCCCGTGGCTTCCTTTTCTCGTTTCCCCGTTTTTGTTTCCTCCGGGAAGAGTTCGCCTTCCTTTTGTTATGTTGATTCTGGTGTTTTTCCAATGACACCTGCAACATTAAGGGGTGTCAAGACTCCCCAGTTGTGCTCGGAAACGTTAGCAAATGACTTGAGTGACAGGCAGGTGCAAGAAGTCGGACCAACATGCCGACTCTACGACAGATTTAATGATTTTTCTGGCTTGAGTTATCACCGAACTGTAACACATGTGTTCTTTTTGGGTGGCCGTCTGCTCCCCTCTCGTGGAAGGCCCAAGATGATCCGGGTGTTGAAATCGTCTTTTTTCCAGCCGTCACAGTTTAATACTTAATAATATGATTAGAAGTTAGAGTACATTAGTTATCTATAGTTACATTTCTTGGTATCATCGTAACTCTGTTCAAAAATGACATTGAATAACGTTTTTTGTTTGTATATTTACGTACTTTTTCATTCTCGTGTTGCCACACGCTTGCAACTAAAAATGACTGCTGCTTTTGAAACATTTAAGCCCGGTACACACATCTGATTTTTCAACGTGCGGCGCCGCTGCGGCACCGAATCCCAACTACGCACACATAACCGTGAAATGACGCAAGCACTCATTTCGCGCCATTTGCGATAGATATTCTATCGAAGAAAACGTGTTTATTTTGCTCACTTGGTGTAAAAAAAGTTCTGAAACTATATAAACGTTTTACTGGATACAAACATTTATTAATTATTATTTATATTCCATTTATTTATGGAAATAAGTTACTTGAGACCGGAGAAGCGTGTGCGGCGAACTGCTGCGCAGTGGGGAACTGCGGTACAAATTGCACGCAAGTTAGACGTAGCGTCGTCGGAGGCATGTGTACACTACTCCATTGTATATAATGTATCTTAGACCGCACTTGCGTTGCCGCAGCGGCGCCGCACGTTGAAAAACCGGATGTGTGCACCAGGCGCCTAACAACAGGGCCCGGTGCACACATCCGGTTTTTCAACGTGCGGCGACACTGCGGCACCGAAGCCCAACTATGCCCACATAACGGTAAAATGACACACGAACTCAATTCGCGCCATTTGCGATAAATATTCTATCGAAGAAAACGTGTTTTTTCGCTAACTTGGTGTAATAAAAGTATATTTTGAAACCGAATAGGCGTTACTGGAAACAACCATTTATCAATTATTATTTATATTCCATTTGTTTCTGAAAACAAGTAACTTCAGAACGGAGACTCATGTGCGGCGAACGTGCAGCGCCGTGGGGAACTGCGGTACAAATTGCGCGCAGGTTGGACGTGCGTCGCCCCTGCGGTGCTGGAGGCATGTGTGCACTGCTCCATTGGATCTAATGTATCTCAAACCGCACTTGCGTTGCGGCAGCGGCGCCGCACGTTGAAAAACCGGATGTGTGCACCGGGCCTAACAATAAGGCACGTTATTTTCTGGACGGTAACACTACCTACCTACATTGATGGTTACATGGTGTTCTCAAATATTGAGATAAACGAGATAATTATCTCATCGAAACCACTACGTGGTTAAGAAAATCATATGGGTCGAGTGAATAAAACACGTGGGTATTAATTTAATCTTTCTGTTTTCGTCTATCTCATTTAATAAGATTTATTTAATACTCGGACCTCGGGAAAATCTCGGCCCCCACAGAGACGATTTGGATGAGCCGGAACACACACTCCATAACCTGAATGGTTGCTTAGGGCTGAAAAGAAGTGTGATTTCCCAGCCGAAGTGAGGCCAATTTCAAAAGTGGGCGACGATTTCTCCCGCTGTTGGCGATTCTTGAAAAGTCAAGGTATAATTTATAGTCTCCAGCATTCTCTGGCGCCAAGGCAAAATTTCTTTCGTCCCCGCAACAAAGAATAACTACTCAAAGGAGCCAAGAAATAAATAACAGCACAAAAACCCTCCGCGGGAAGAAAAAAAGAGTGAATCAAAAGTAGGCCAGCTTCGTTTCTGGAAAAGGAAGCGGATATTTTTATTTTTGCGATTATTCTTTTTTTATTTTGAATAAGTGCCGTTCTTTTAAGAACTTTTCTCTCCGCTTCTTTTCGTTCTCGCGTGCCCTGTGCGTCGAATCGATGCTCCAAGGATGGAATTAATCCCATAACCGAACGTGCTTCGAATTCAACAATTTGTTACTTGGGGGTAGAAACGGGAGCTGTCACAAAAACTTAATGTGATGTCCAGATTTTTCCGCCGATTTCACTTGCGCTCTGGCAGACAGCTGATGCCAGATTCAGGCGGGTTCTTGGTTCGGTGTTCTTTTTCTCCTAGTTTCATTAGGCCGATCTACCGGTATGGTGGTTAAGGTGCTAGCCTCTAGATAGGAACGTTCCTGGTTCGAATCCGGGGCAGTGCATGGATGTTTGTAAGCGTAGAGTGTAGAGGCGGCTGGTGCTCCTTAAATCTGTCGTGGCCGAAAGTCCTCACGTTGGGTTGGTGTGGAAGTTTGGAGAGTGGGGTGCCAGCTCAGGTGTTGCCTCGTCATCTGATTGTGGTTCAAAATTGCGTTGTGTTGTCCTCGGAACTTTCACTTTGGGGATTAATCCCGGACCGTCGTCAATAGCCAGTTGTGTTGCTCTAGCACAACGTTAATTAAAAATTAACAAAATTATCTACCATTCCTTATTTGAAAGAGATATTTGGTAATTTTTTAAAAATTAACGTCGTACTAGAGCAAAACAACGGGCTACTGACGACGGTCCGGGATCAATCTCCTAAGGGAAAGATCCGAGGACAACACCACGTAACTTTGAACCACGGTCAGATGACGACAAGGCAATACCTGAGCTGGAACTCCACTCTCCGAACTTCCCCATTTACCCAAGTGAGGATTTTCGGCCACGACAGGTTTAAGGTGCACCAGCCGCCTCTATTTCCTACGCTTACAAACATACATGCACTGAACCAGGAACCTTCCGATCTAGTGGCTAACACCTGAACCACCAAACGGTTTGGTCGGCGATTTCAAAGAGTGTTACTCCTTTGTTTAGTTTATGTTCACGTCGGTTTCTAATGTACACAAAAGTCAACAAGGCTTCCGCCCAAAATCAAAGTTGAAGACCACTGTCTTGCAAAATTACACGAACGCCGCCAACTACAGTTCTGTTAAATCTCTAAAGTTACCTCATTTTGTTTGGGTATATATGTAGACGTACAACCAAGTGCAGAATTATATTTAGTGTTCTGCAACACAAACTCCAAACAATTGTATTAAGGGACTGATCCAGGACCGTCGTCAATAACCCGCTGTGTTGTTCTAGTACGACGTTAACTAAAATTACCAAATTACCATACCAAACAATTGTAATTGTTCTGTAAGCATTTTGTCCGAATTTTGAAAACTGCAGTCAAATCAAAGACAGACATGAAACACAATTACCGGCTACTATATATGTATTACATATTTGTAATAAAACACGCATCAAAATACATTAACTTTATTTAAAACCAAGGCATACTTTCAGAATTTGCAATTCTGGTCGATAACTTTTGAAGTTGAATATTTTGTCATTGACATAGAACATGTGCTATTTATAAAGTATTTGTGGTCATTTGGACGGTGAAGAGAAGTTGTTCGGTAACTAGAAGAGAAAAAAGTGTGGTAAAGAGCGCGCTTTGCAGTGTAGAACTTATGATTGAAAAAAAAATCGGCCATAATTTTGATAAAATTAAGGAGAAATTGTTCAGCAGACTTTGTTCTTTTTAAGCACTTTCTGCTCCCGGAGACGTACGTTCCGTATTAACTTCATCACGTTGGGTTAGTGCGGAAGTTTGAAGAAAGGGGTACCAGATCAAGGTGTAGCCTCGTCATCTGACCGTGGTTCAAAATTACGAGGTGTTGTCCTCGGATCATTCCCTTAAGAGACTGATCCCGGACCGTCGTCAAGAGACCGTTGTGCTGCTCTAGTACGACTTTAACTAAAATTACCATTACCATTTTAACTCCAGGTTCTGTTTCGCGGTGGCCGGTTGGAACAGTAACGGATTAACAACCAGAGGGTTGCGAGTTCGAATTCAACCAAAGACCGTCGTGTACAAACGGGGATGGTGCACGTTCAATCTGTCGGAACTTCAAATATCCTCACGTTGATAAGGCGTAGAAACTTGGAGGGTGGGGTGCCAACTCAGGTGTAGCTTCGTCATCTGATTGGGGTTTTAAAATTACGTGGTGTTGTCCTAGGATCTTTGCAATTACGAGGTGTTGTCTTCGAATATTTCCCTTAAGGGACTGATTCCGGACCGTCGTCAATAGCCCGTTGTGTTGCTCTAGTACGACGTTAACTAAAATTACCATTACCATTTCCTAGGATCTTTGCCTTCGGGTTTGATCCCGTTCCATCGCCAATAGTCTCCAGTGCGACATTAAATAAAATACCTACCTTCACTTATAGAAGCTGGAATGTCGATATGAAAGTCTAGACCGAGGATTTTGGAACTGTTTCTGGTAATTTTGGCAATTCTTAATTAACGTCATACTAGAGCAACACAACGGGCTATTGACGTCGGTTAGGAATCAACCCCCTAAGGAAAAGATCCGAGGACACCACATAATTTTAAACCAGTCATTTTCTAGAGAAACTAGCCAATTGCCGGTCAGTTCAAATGAAAAAGAGAAACTAGCTTTCAAACGAATGAAAGAACTTTCGCATATAACCACTTATTAAGGTGTCGAGAGACGATTTTTCACGTTAATATCGGACACTATCAACGGTGGAAGAGCTTGAACCATTCTCAAAACTGATTTCGAACCCACATCTAGGATTGGATTGGATGTTCAGGTTTTATGGCCCAATGTTCAATCATAGGCAAGCTGCGCCATGCACAAGATAAAACAAAAAATTATGTGTATATAAATGTTTTAAAAATACACTGCTGGCACCCAAATTGCAACACCAAGAAAGACAAGAGACATCACAATAAAATTTATTTTGTAGATAACATGTTGACCAAATGTCAAATGATTAAATTTATAGACTTCTGTGAAGTGTGGTTCCTGCCAGTAGTCAGAGTAGCCGCCATTGTTGGAGATCACCGCTGCCACACGCCTCGGCATTGATTCAAAGAGATTTTGGATGTGTTCTTGGGGTACAGCAGACCAAGCAGCTTTCACACGTTGCCAAAGTTGATCTGGTGTGGCATCTGGGGATGTAATCTGGGCCAATCGTTGAGCAACCATGGACCACATGTTTTCTATCGGCGAAAGATCAGAAGCGGCTCAATCCCATGATAGTACTTTACGCAAGTCCAACTTGATTGGCTAGTTTCACGGGTTTGGCTTCACTTGGATATCTCGCCAATCTGATTGTTGCAGTAACCATTTGAATTTGAATATGCGCGTTGTTTCGTAGAAATGTACATACACTAGCGCCTGAGCGTACAGCGTAAGTGTCCGACAAGTTGACTCTAATTGGCTCCTCATATATATGTTGTATGGTTGTTGTTAGTAGTATTTCTCGCCAACTTATACTAAGGGTACTTATACTTTAAAGAGCTTCTTTTCGTGAAGCAACGGTGGTCTAATGGCTAAAGTCACCCACCTTCAGATTAACGTCGGTAGCGGAGAATAACTTCCCGAGTTCGAACCCAGCTGGCGGAAAAATTTTTAGATCCTCCAAATTATTTTTAAAAAATTCCAATTTAATTCCTTTTCATTCTAATTTACTTTTCCTGATTTTTAATACCCTTTTCATATTTTTCCAAGCTTCCGTTGATTTTACATAAATAATCTAAGAACCACTCCTGAACTCACTACCAGCTGATATTTTTCCGCCCCTCTGCCGTCCCCTTTGCTTTAGGATGATGGTGTCGTATCCACCGCTGACTTAGGACCATTCTGATGTAACAAAAAGCATACATAAAACACTAACTTATATAATTATTAACTTATATAATAAAAGGATACAATTTTCGGCTCCCACCTCTACCTAGAGTGCCTATATAATAAGAGTGGCGACATACGGGAAACACTTTCTGATTGGCTTAGAGATCTTTTCTACCGCCCGAGGCGGTCTTTTCCTAGCTCCCGTAGACTTAACATGGGAACTTTTGTGTGTTCGAGAAAAACGTGTGTACATTAAATAAGAAAGAAAATATAGCTTATTCATGTTCCATTTCGTGTTCTAGAATGTTTATTTATTATTATTTTAGTGTTTTGTCAGCATAAATTTGAAGACTTTTTAAGTAAACAGCTTTTTTTGAACAACGTGGTGTTTCCCGCAATCTAAGTTCGCGTGTTGTATAATCCATCTCATCGAATACGTATGTAATTGAGCGTTTATATGATTAATTTATACCGAATGTATCCATATTATAACAATCGTATGCTTTTTGTTCTCCTTGAAATGATATATTAATTCGCCCAGCAACCTTATTTGAGACGATTCTGGTAGAAAAATGGCTGCCGCGCATGCGCATAGGGCCAAATTTGGTCCCTTGTCGCCACTCTTACTATATAGGCACTCTACCTCTACCCACCCATAGCCATGGATCTGAAAAGAAAAGAAGAAAGCATAAAGGAAGAGATAAATCGCCAACAACTATAAACCTTGATGACATACGTATCCAGGTCATGTGATCCGATTAGCCAATCAAGTTGGACTTGCGTAAAGTACTATCATGGGATTGAGGCGCCTGTCGAAAGATCCAGAGAGCGAGCTGGCCAGGGAAGCAATGGAGAAGTTGCGGATCTGAGGAAATTGCTCAAATTTATAATTTCCTGGTAATTTCAGCTTCACCTTTTTCGAATATGCCGCTTTAAATATCGGAAAGAAGTTAAATAAATCACAAATTTAGTTTTAAAAAAGCGAAAAATGACGTAATCGCACAACGCTACGTGATTGGCTCTGACGTCACTGTGCATGAAGTATCAATATTTACGTGTTGAAACTGATGCTGTTTTCGCTCGCCTTTTTGCCACTTTAATCCTTTTATCGTTTTTAACTAAATTTTATACCTGTGTTTAACTTTTATAATCATCTTTCGTTTATTTTATTGTATATTTCGTTTATGATGTCGATTTTACCGGGATTTGTCAAAGGCCAATCTGATAACCTTCTCAAGATAGATACGATTTCCATGTTTTCTTTCTTGGAAAAAAATCCTGATTTTATAGGAGCAGAAATACGAGGAGTTAAAGCTATGAGGTATGTATGATCTTTAGTAACATTCATAAATTGACCTAAAACTAATTGAGATTAAGGAAGTTCTCCATTAATACTTAAAAATTTAATTTTTATTGTACATTGAAACACTATAATACTATTCTGCCTGTAGGCCTACAACTGACTTGTACTAGTTCATTGTTCACTAGTTCATCACCCCGTTTCATTGCGTAAGTCCACGCTTTTATTTTAACTGGATCCTTTGGAACGCTAAAAAACAGCTTATCAACTGAATTTGAAGTTGTGTCAACTGAATTTGAGGTTTTGTAAAAATTATATTTAGATGTTTTATATGCTCCTAATATGCGCTGTGATCTTTTACGTGGTGCTAAGATGGATATAGCTAAATAGAAAGCAAATAGGTCGAAATGATAAAATGATCGCTACTATTATAAAAGGAAGCGTCTGTATGCTGTGTCCAGACGAATCTATACGACTTACAGTAATGAATTATGGCACACAGGTAGTCCTAATTATATGCGAATTTCGTACGAAGAACGAATAATAAAATATAATCTGAACATTTTTAATTAATTAATTGGCATTTATTTATTATCTGTTTTTCTTAGAATGTCAACAGTGTGAAGAGATCACAGATTCTACATTAATTTTTTCCTTTCATTTCCTTAAGGGACTCATCCCGGACCGTCGTCAATAGCCCGTTGTGTTGCTCTAGTACGACGTTAACTAAAATTACCTAAATTTACCTACCTTTCATTTCCTAAGTACAAACAATTCTGGCGAAGCGAAACAAAAATAAAAATTTTTGACTGGCGACTTTATTTCTTTTTTATGTTTCAGTCCAAGTTTCTACTTCCGCGATCGTTAAAGACAGAGTGAAAATTATAATGGATTTGAAATCGGCTGAAAATTTTACACCTGATCGATGCCTAAGGTGACATGCCCGTGTCATGTCGGGTGTAGGTAGGACTCATTCTTAAACTTATTGTTTTTTCTTTTAAATATCTTGATTACCAGTAAGGACACGAAGAGGATTGCCAGGAGCAACACCGTGCTGGTACTAAAATAAAATGGTGACTAATTTAATTATCAAGAAAGGATAATGTTTACATTATTCATTGGTTGCCTGAAAATTGTTATGAATCGTATAATGTAAGTAGTGTTCATAGTGGCTTAAATATTAATTAATGCATCGACGATTTGTACACGCAAATGAAGATTTATTGCATAATAAGAGTAAACCAAATTGTGTTAACGGTTATTGAAAATATTAAAACTAAATCTGACTTTTGTATATGATATGAAATATTTCGAAAAGTGAAAGATCGTGTTTTAAGCCTATTACTAGAGTAACACAACGGGCTAGTGACGACGGTCCGGGATTAGTCCCTTAAGGGAAAGATCCGAGGACAACACCTCGTAATTTTGAACCACGGTCAGATGACGAAGCAACACCTGAGCTGGCACCCCACTCTCCAAACTTCCACGCCAACCCAACGTGAGGACTTTCGGCCACGACAGATTTAAGGTGCACCAGCCGCCTCTACACCATACGTTTACAAACATCCATGCCCGAACCCGGATTCGAACCAGGAACCTTCCGATCTAGAGGCTAACACCTTAACCACTATACCTGTTGGTCGGCTATGGATGTGTCTGGGGACCAGCCCCAATAAAATCGTTTGGTGCAAATTCTTTCTTTCTGTCTATAATTGACGATTCTAGATTTGCAACTGTTTAGGTGTGTAATTAAAAAGAAATCCGGAGTTTTTACATGCTTTAAAAAACTCTTATTAAAAAAAAAAGGAACTAAACAAACAAATTAAAAAACGTGATATCAGTTAATGGACCGTCACAAATAGCCCGTTGTGTTGCTCAAGTGTGACGTCGATTAAAAATATACCAAATACCAGACAATGGACTTGAATTTTGCACCCCACTTTCCAAACTTCCACACCAACTCAACGTGAATACTTTTGGCCACGACATATTAAAGGTGCACCAGTTATCTCTATACAATCGCTTACAAACATCCATGCACTGACCCGGATTTCGAACCAGGAACCTTCCGATCTAGAGGCGGACACCTTAATCATCAGACCTGTTGGTCGGCAGGAAACTTGGTAATAGTAATTTTTAATTAACGCCGTACTAGAGTGACACAACGGGCTGTCGACGACGGTCCGAGATAAATCCCTTTAAAGGAAAGATCCAAGGACAACACCACGGAATTTTGAACCACGGCAGGAAACACGGAGAAATCCATGAGATAGCGAAATCCGAAGCACCGAACCCCCGAACAGGTCAAAGCGGTACATCTCCGAGCGACTAACTCCAGAACACCAAAAAGAGATTAAAACACCCGATCACGCGAGGCATCGTCTCGTTCCCAGCGGAACACTAGACCAGAAAATAGACTCATTCCAATCTAGGACTCGTCGTGTCCGGCAGCCGGACGAAGGACGCACGGACACGAGTAACAAGTAAAACCTAATCACAATGTCATGTCAGGACCGAATGCGACTGTTTCTCTTTCTCTTGAGAAGTCATCCGTGAGTTATGTTGTCCTGTTGCTATGCCCTCGGAAGATTACAAATCTGGAAATCCGGGATTCTGCGTCGGTACAAGCGCCTGTACTCGGAATTATTAGTCAAATGGAAATGGCGCGGGTCTTGTTGGGTCTAATTGTGGGACCGAAATAATTCCGACGTTTTTCAATTATCCGTGGATTCGTGTGTTATTTTTTGAGTTATCTGGTTGGGTTTTAGGTAATGCTTATTAACGTCGATGTCGTACTACAAAGTTGCTCTAAGTGGGTTCCGAAAAGGCATTACCGATGTATTGCTCCAATTCGACGTTAATTAAAAATACACTACCCTATAATAATGGACCGGACAGCAAAATGTGACGGTATATGGGCAAGAATACATGCTTTAATAGGGGATGGTCTCCCACGGGCTGCAAATACGCTAGCAGCCCTTTTGAGCATACTTTCAACAAGGTTTTGATACACAGTCATGGGTATTTGTGTCCATTCCTGCTGCAAGAATGTCGCCAGCTCAATTGTAGATTTCGAGGTGTTTTGTGGTCCGTAACCGTCGCTCTAACGCGTCCCCCGAACGTTCTATGGGGTTTAGGTCGGCACTCTAAGCAATCCAGGGAAGACGTTTTGCGTCCATGTCTCGATACCACTGCTTGACAGAGTCTGGGACATGACATGGACCGTAGTCGTCCTGGAAGTAACATTCGTCCATTCCATGAAATTGCCATAGCGTAGGAAGAACCTGACTGTCCAAAATGTTCATGTTGGCGTCGGCGTTCAATTAACTAGGAACAACATGCAAAGGTCCCAGGCCATACCACGAAAAACTCCCCCAAACAAGTAGTCGGATTTTATGCAAATCCGCTGGCGTCCGGTCCATTATTGTAGGGTTATATATATACCTACCTACTATCCGAAAAGCTTTATGTGATTCTAAATTATGTGGTGTTGTTCTCGACTCTTTCCCGAGGTTCAAAATTAATCGACTTCCTCGGATCTTTCCCTTAGGGGATTGATCCCGGACCGTCGTCAATACCCCGTTGTGTTGCTCTAGAATGACGTTAATTAACATTTACCATTACCATTACCCTTTGCCGACCAACCGGTATAGTGGTTAAGGTGTTAGCCTCTAGATCGGAAGGTTCTTGGTTCGAATCCGGGTTCGGGCATGGATGTTTGTAAACGTATGGTGTAGAGGCGGCTGGTGCACCTTAAATATGTCGTGGCCGAAAGTCCTCACGTTGGGTTGGCGTGGAAGTTTGGAGAGTGGGGTGCCAGCTCAGGTGTTGCTTCGTCATCTGACCGTGGTTCAAAATTACGAGGTGTTGTCCTCGGATCTTTCCCTTAAGGGACTGATCCCGGACCGTCGTCAATAGCCCGCCGTGTTGCTCCCGTACGACGTTAAGTATTAGGGGCCATGGGTTGGATTAGTTTAATATGAGGTTTTCTCGAAAGATGATTCGGATCCCGGAGCGTCGCTAATAGCCCGTTGTGTTGCTCCAGTGTGACGTTAATTTCCATGGCTATAGATTCGTATCTTTTTTTTATAGTTTTCCGGTTGTGTTTTAGGTAATACTTTTTAACGACGTTGACGTACTACAAAGTTGCTGTCAGAGTGACCTAGCGATGTCTTAATTTGATAGACAATGTGTGTAGCAGTGGCCAAGAACAGAGGGACACTGCACACCTAAATTGGACACGCACATTTATTTACTAGATAATACAATATTCACACACACAGATATACACTCCGCACCGTCCGGTGCAAAAACACATCTCCCTCTTCCGAGAGTCTACAACAAAACTATTCTTATTCACGTTCTTATTCCGAACAGTACCAAGATTACTTGTTCTTGATCGTATCAGAACACAGGCACTGTCATACATCAATGTTCGTCTACTGCAAGAGTAGCAACCAGAACACAAGTACAACTGTACTTTTAACTTATCTGTGTTTGTTATAACCTGTCGGGAGATCGTTACATTCTTCGCTCATAATACGCCCAAAATGCCTATTTCATAAGACGTTAGACATATACCAAATCTATTTACACACCATACAATAATGTCACATAAATTCACTAATATACAATTACACAAGACCATGTTAAGTGTGCAGAATTGTTCTTCACAATTCAATATACATGTTGTTGTTGCACGCCCCCATTGGCCAGCAGTGCTAGACCAGGTCCATGACGTTATACACCCTCAAAAAATCCAACACCGTCAATGGATCGTCAGTCAAGTCCTGTTTGGAGAGCCCCAGGCACAAGAGGATGTGGTGAGGCGAAGCCTGCTCAGGAGAACAGTTGTTACACATCTCAAAGATCTTGGATCCTTCTGAAAATTTCATTGATTTAAGGTGACCACTTCGAAAGCGGGCAAGAATAGTTCAATATACATTCATAACTATATATATGCCATCTCTCTCTCTAATCTCGATATGACATCTGCACTTCCATTCTCCTTTACGGGAGTATGTCGTATTGTTAGGTTGTACTGCTGAAGTGCCAGTGCCCAATGTGTCAATTTCGGGCTTCTCGGAGTGGTCACTGAGAGATATTTTAGAGGGTTATGGTTCGTATATAGATGTATCTCAGAACCGGAAAACCAATATTCGAATTTCAGTAAACGAATAGTAAACCATGGGCTTCCTTCTCGATCATCGAGCAGTTCCTCTGAGCTCCCGATAACTTTTGACTTGCGAACCCAATGGGCCTAAAATGGCATTCGTTGTCCTTTTGGGAGAAACAAGCGGAAACTGCTAAATTTGATGCATCGGTATGCATTTGAAAGGGAATGGTGAAGTCCTGAGGAGGCATCGCATAGTCGACGCTTGAGTTCCCGATAGTTTCCCTTTCCCCGCGTTGCCAAATCCCATTCACTCCTCAGTGAGTCGCTTGTATTTGGTGTAAGTTGAAATTTGTCGGCGAGTGGCTTTCTGTGGCCCTTTTCTCTTTCTAGTGTTTTGTCGCCACTCCCAGTGTCGTTTTCCTCTAGGACTATTTCTCTACAACCTGCCATTTCTACTTTGCAACAGGGATGCGACATCGACAGCAAAACATCGATGTTCAAAATTAAAACATCGATGTTGATAATGCATCGCCCCAAGCAATCGAAGCTTTTAAAATTCAGTTTATTTAAACTTTTTCCCCCATTTTTTAAAACTGGTTTAGCAATTAGTGATGCGACATCGGATCCAAGTCATGGATGGTTTTTTATAAAACATCGATGTTTTGAAAACATCGACGTTGCATCCCTACTTTTCAGACGCTTCACCCTTGGCCACTTTGGTTTAAATGTATGTTCAATTTGCTGATTATTGAAAATTATGCTACTTGGTTATTTTTTAAATTTTTATAACGGTACTTTTTTCATTTAAAAATAAAACATCGACAAGTTTAAACATCGACTCCAATACATCGATGTTTTTTGAAAAGCATCGATGTTTTGAAAACATCGACATCGATGTCGCATCCCTACTTTGCAAGTCTCGACAACTGCTGGTTCGTTACGGTCATTTTTGCCCTTTAAAATATTAACTATATGTGGGTTAATGATCGCTTCCTCAAAACTGTGGGGAGTGATCGCACATAGCATTGGTCTGTTCACCACATTAGTATTACTTCCATTTGGGATCGTCAAATTCACGTGTATCAAGTTCGCGACTATTGCCTCCGAAAGCTGGCTTAAGATGGATTTTACCTATTGCTTTCGATTTATTCTTGGGAAGGTTGTTTTCCCTCAATACAGTTACTTGGAATCCGCTATCCAGCAAAGAATTTACGACTTCCTCACTGATTTTGATATGTTTAAGAGGTGCGATATATGGTTTTAGATTCGCATCAGTCACGTTATTAGCGTTTATATTGGATTCCTGGCCACAATTTTCTACCTCTGAATCAAGTACAGCTACTTTGTTTATTCCACGCGACTCCAAATTAATTGCTCTACCCATATCATTCAAAAATCTACTTTTATCTTTCGGACCGCTTTCTTTTTGTGAAATTTTGATCTGCATGTTAAACAACCTATAACTTCCGTTGATTTTTGCTCGAAATGTTGTTTGTATTCCTGATTTTCCCGGTTGAATGAATTGGTCGCCAAAGGTTTTTCTCACTTTTCCCTAAATTCTCACCTGCCTCTAATTTTCCAGTGGATACTGCGCCGACCAACCGGTATAGTGGTTAAGGTGTTAGCCTCTAGATCGGAAGGTTCCTGGTTCGAATCCGGGTCCGGGCATGGATGTTTGTAAGCGTATGGTGTAGAGGCGGCTGGTGCACCTTAAATCTGTCGTGGCCGAAAGTCCTCACGTTGGGTTGGCGTGGAAGTTTGGAGAGTGGGGTGCCAGCTCAGGTGTTGCTTCGTCATCTGACCGTGGTTCAAAATTACGAGGTGTTGTCCTCGGATCTTTCCCTTAAGGGATTGATCCCGGACCGTCGTCAATAGCCCGTTGTGTTGCTCTAGTACGACGTTAACTAAGATTACCAAATTACCAATGGATACTGCACTCGTATAATTATCTACTTCCTTAGCCAATTCCACTGGTGTCAGTCATTTGTCTGTTTCCTTAAGATAGATATGGGTTTTAATGTTTGAGGGTAAACTTTCTTTTATTTCGTGGTCAGGGATCAATCTCCAAGGCAAAGATATATAAAACGACAACACCACGTCGTTTTGTACCTCGTTCAGCTGACGAGGTCAAGACCTGAACTGTCCATCCTGGACCGTACCAAACGCTCTCAACCTGATGGTGAGTGGGTCCAGGGTGGGTCTCCAGCACCTGAACTGTAACCCACACACCAAACTTCCATACCACGGCAGTGTGAGGACATTCGATGCCACGACAGATTTAACGTTCACTAGCCTCCCACACAATGACGATCTGTGTTTCAACCTATTTTCGCAACCCTGCTAGTCTCTGCCAACCCGGCTAACGCGGCTTCTGAGGCCCGGAGCACGCATCCGGTTTTTCAACGTGTGGCGCCGCTGCCGCAACGCAAGTGCGGTCTGAGATACATTAGATCCAATGGAGTAGTACACACATGCCTCCGGCGCCAATGCGGCGACGCACGTCCAATTTACGTGCAATTGGTATCGCAGCTCGCCGCAAACGATTCTTAGATCTGAAGTACCTTGTTTTCATTTATAAATGAAATATAAATAATAATCAATAAATGGTTGTATCCACTAACATCTATTTTGTTACAAAATATACTTTTTTTACATTAAGTAAGCGAAATAAACCCGTTTTCTTCGATAGAAATTTTATCGCAAATGACGCGAATTGAGAACTTACGTCGTTTCACGGTTATGTGTGCATACTTGGGTTTCGATGCCGCAGCGGCGTAGCACGTTGAAAAACCGGATGCGTGCACCGGGCCTAAATGTTTCATAGAGCAGTCACGTGACTACTAGTTTACATGTTTGTCAGGTTTTGAAGCTCCTCTCGATAGCAATGCTCAATCTACGTACATACTCCCCAAACTTCCACACTACGCCAGCGTGAGGACATTCGAGGCCACGACAGATTTAACGTGCACCGGCCCCTCGTACACGACGACCAACCTATGTGATGCGTTACTCTGCGGACCTTGTTCCATGAAACCGAAACCCGATGTTCCATTCGAAGTAAATGAGAAGAAACGTAACTTCAAAAGTGGAACCCTGCACCAGAAAAATCGCACGTCGTCAGGTGAATCAAAAATAAATCACGCGCAACTTTCTCGCCTCCTGTCTCGGGTATCAAAGAGACAACACCGACAGCAGCACATCACACAGAGCGCATAATGAGTCTAGGAAACTCATTTACTCGCTCGGAATCCCGACTCGCCAATCACGGCCCTGTAATTGCCCCACCGACCGCACAACTCCCCCGCTGCCATCCGGGGAGACACAAAAAAAGAATCAAATTCGCGGGAATAATAATTCGCGACGTCACGCGAAGGGGGGGGGGTCGCCTCTTTCTCGAGTCCGGGCACGAGACAGGAAAAAGGTCTCCCCCTCGCGTGTCCGCTTGTTGCTCCTGTTTTCTTTTCGTTTATAGTTTTATCTCGCGTGGCAACAGCGTTTTTTTTTTATACTTTCTTCCGTGAGGTGTGGGGGTGGGGTGGAGGAGGGGCAGAATGAATCACGCGCCGTGCACGGTCGCCTGTTGACGTTTTAACCGTCCGTTGTCTTTCTTTGGGGAGTTGTTATAAAGTCATTATCGGCTGCTACTGTTGGGGGTTGTCGTTGCTTTGGAGGATGAGTTTTTGTGTAGGTGTGCACGGGAATGTTGGATGAAGGGAGCGGCTACGTGTAGGTCAGTGGCGTATGCAAGCCCAGGCCAGTTTGGGCTGGGGTTTTATAGGCGATAATTGACCATGTTGCGACAAGACAGACAGTGATAAGCACTCGATGTAGTTAATTAACGTCATACCGGAGCAACTGGGTGATTGGCAACAGTCAGGAATCAATCCCCAAGGGAAAGATCCGTGGGCCTCACGTGGTGCGATAGAATTGGTTTGTTTTGGGATTTTATGACATAAGGACCATATTTAGCCATGCTGCGCCGGACACAAGATTTGGTAATTTTTACTTAACGTCGTACTAGAGCAACACAACGGGCTATTGACGACGGTCCGGGATCAATCCCCTATAAGAAAGATCCGAGTACGACACCACGTCAGTATGAACCACGGTCAGGTGACGAGGTAACACCTGAGTTGGCACCCCACTCACCAAACTTCCACACACACCCAACGTGAGGACTTTCGGCCACGACAGATTTAAGGAACAGCAGCCGTCTCTACACCATACGCTTACAAGCATCCATGCAGAGACCCGGATTCGAACCAGAAACCTTTCCGATCTAAAGGCTAACACCTTAACCTGTTGGTAAGGGAACCTTACCAACCAAATCTTTCCCTTACCACCAGACCGGTTGGTAAGTGAAAGATCCGGCGACAACACGTAGTTATGAACCATGGTCAGTATACGACCATTTGAAATCAGGTCGGTCGTTGAGTAGGGTTGGTTGATTTGGGGTTTTATAGCCCGAGGGCCATATTTCGCCATGCCGCGGCAGACACAGGACATATAAAATCAAGCAATAGACATACACACTGTACCGCACTAAACGCGGCTTCTCTGATCAAGCCTACACCAAGTAGACGTAGTATTTCTTAATTGGAGAGCCGACCAACTGGTCTGGTAGTTAAGGTGTTAGTCTCTAGATCGGAAGGTTCCTGGTTCGAATCCGGGTCAGTGCATGGATGTTTGTAAGCGTATGGTGTAGAGGGGGCTGGTGCACCTTATATTTGTCGTGGCCGAAAGTCCTCACGTAGGGTTGGTGTGGAAGTTTGGAGAGTGGGATGCTAGCTCGGGTGTTGCCTCGTCATCTGACCGTGGTTCAAAATTTTGGTGTTGTCCTAGAGTCTTTCCCTTAAGGCAGTGGTTCCCAACCCCCGGGCCGCGGACCCGTACCTGTCCGTGGATCAAATGGTACGGGCCGCCCAAGGAACATTAAATTATTTCCATTGTATTTACTGTGGTGTATTTCTCTCGGGTTTGTGCGGTTGGTATCTATGAAATGTCCACTCAAATTAGGAGACGCTAAATCAGAACTTGAAATTTGTTCCGTTACTAGAGCTTCACTTATGATTTCTGAATTCTGTATGTTTCTATTTTCCAATTTTGACAAATGTGACAATTGTTTTCAAGTTGGTAAAGTAGCAGCTTTTAAAGCGAAACTGAAGTTGTGGGGACGGTGCGTGGACAGAGGCATTTTGGACATGTTTCAGATATAGCGGGGATTTTAGGCGAGACTGAGCCTAAACATTCATTCTCCCAGTTGGTGCACGATCACCTGTCTTTGCTTTTAAAAGAGTTCGAGCGTTACTTCCTAACCACAAAAGACCCACGAACTAGTAAGGAATGGATCCGCGACCCATTTGTCAACAAATCAGGCGAATCTAGCATGTCTGTGCAAGAAGAACAGTTGCTGGAGATTGCAAATGAAGGCGACCTTAAAACTACGTTCGAGACAACAACTTTGCCGGTGTTCTGTATTAAAGTCATGGCGGAAAACCCTGAGATTGCCACCACAGCACTTTAATCCCTATTGCCATTTCCGACATCCTATCTGTGTCAAGCGGGGTTTTCTGCAGTGACAGCAACCAAAACAAAACAACGGAATAAACTGTACGTAAGCAACACACTTCGGGTGTCATTGTCTAAAATTACCCCCAGATGAAACCGTCTCGTTGCAAAGAAACAAGCTCAGGGTTCTCATTGATTTAGCGTTCTAGTGAGTTAAAATGTTAAATCATTTTATATTCATTTTTTGGTGTAACTGTATTTTATTTTGAAGGCATGTTTAAACACTATTAAATTAAAATCATTAAATCAAAACAATCTAAAATATAAACAATCAATGCCCCCCCCCCCCCCCAGTAGGCCGCCTTAAAATTATCAAACGTTGATCCTGTCCGCGGCGATAAAAAGGTTGGGGAGCACTTCCTTAAGGGATTTATCCCGGACCGTCGTCAATAAACCGTTGTGTTGCTGTAGTACGCCGTTAAGTAAACATTACCATTACCATTACCTAAATTGGAGATCATAAAACTAAGTTGAAGTGATCAACTGTCCATAACGAACCCTAGAAGTACTATTACAGCACTCCACTTGACATTACATCGGTCATAAAGTTCTGGGCACTTGAAATAAACCCTCTTAATCTGACGTTACTTTGACATTACGATATCATAAATCTCAAGCCCCTTGAGAACACTCAAAATTCCATCGACATGTGGTTTTCTGTTGAAAGGCGACCTGAACGACGCTAGAATTTTCCACAGAGACCATTGTGACCTGAGAGCGAGAACACGGTTGCTTACCTCTGTCGAACCCTTTTTGTCCCCAATATATCTGTAACCTTTCTGTAAATAACTGCTAAGATGTAGGATGTTAGAATAAATGTTGTAGTGGTCAAAGATCTATGCTGAGTGGAAACTCAAATATTTTGTTCTTTAACGCTATCATTTCATTTCTGTCACCACACCATTTCATTTGGTGCAACACACTATGAAAGTTTTTACTGACGTACAAGAGAGAAATACACCCTGGAAGGAATGCACTTGACAGGAATCGAACCTGCACCATCTACAACTCGAAGGTTACTATCGCAGTGGGCATACCCACTGAGTCTCCTTGTCAAGTGCGGACAACCTGTATTCGATTTGAGATTGAATGACACATTCCCCAACCTTCCTAATAAAGAAACGTTCAAGAAACAACGAACACACGATATGGTCTAGTTCATGACATTGATGTGGTTCTCCAATAGAATAGAATAACGAATCTGAAATCGACGATTAATTTCATCTTACTTTTTTCGTTCTTCTGCCAACATGTCTGCCGAAAGAATTCTATAGAAGGGGGAAGAATCTTGTCTCTTCAGTTGGAAACGATAACATTTATATCTTCTAAAATCGACTTTATGTCGATAAATCGCGAAAGGACAAATCCTCTCCGTATCTTTTTGGAACAATAATTAGAAATCCGTTTAAATTCGGATTAGTTCATAGTATCGTCACAGTTTTAACGCTCTCTATTCTTCAAAGATACCATGGTCTAATGGATTAATGATACCATCTCTCAATTTGATTAGCCATACTATTTGAGGGGGAAGAAGACCTGGTCAATCCTAACATTGCTTTATTTACATATTGTTAACAGAAGGACAAATACGGAAACCAAAGTAGTATATGGCAAAGGCAGCTTAACCATAGTAGAACCTCTCCGGAGTAGTTGTTTTAGAGATGACAACTTTCTATCGAACTCTCTCTCTCTTCTCTCTTTGCTCCTAGCGCCCTGTGTTTTTATAAGGCCCGAAACAATGTTCCTAGGGTTCCAGAAGGTACGAACTCGCGATCCCTAATCTGATTTTGAGGTATAATGATGCTTAATTAACAGTCACGCTCCGATAGAACCTTTTGAAGGTCAAAGGGTAACACCTAATGACCACATGTACAAGCCGGAATAAACAATCTAATCTACGGGCGATATGCTTGCCTTTTCTCTGGGCAGTCAAGTACTCAAAGGGTGAATGTAGTTGATGAAGATTTAGGATTTAGGTTTAAAATGTAACGATTCAAACTGTGACGATAGCAGCTTCACAGAATGTTGGAATTCATAATTTTTAAACCATCTAAGAATAGGCTTAAACCATCTTAAAATCATTATTTTTTAAATTCAATTTTTGGATTGTTTTTTGTCGATTTTGGTCAATTTTTAGATGCAATTGAATTAGTTCGCGACTTCCAGCTTTCAAATTACCACGAACATCCATGCCTAGACCGAGATTCGAACCTTCAACCTGTTGAATCGAAGGTCCGCACGCTAACCTCTCTGCCACGAGACCGTCTCACAAGCATGCAGATTATCTAACCGTGGAGCCGACCAGCCATTCTGGTGGTTAAGGTGTTAGCTTTTACATCGGTTGGTTCCTGGTCCGATTCCGTGTCAGTGCATGGATGTTTGTTGTCAGCCCAGGTGTTGCCTCGTCATCTGACCGTGGTTCAAAATGACGTAGTGTTGTTCTCGGATCTTTGCCTTAGGGGATTGATCCCTGACTAAGGTTGCCAGAACATCTCTTTTAGATAGAAAATGTCCTCTTTTTCAGTTCTGATCTTTTTCTTTCTCTTTTTTAAGTCGGATATTTTTATGTCCTCTTTTTTTCGGTTAACTTTTGGTTCTCTTTGTTCATAATTTCGGATTGCGTTAAAAAATGTTTCACCTTTTAAACTTTACGCGCATATATTCACATTGTCTCCTATATCGTTATGTAAACCACATGTTTTCAAATGCGTACTAGATCTAGTACATTGTATGAAAATCGTACGTATTATTAAAACGCATCAACGTATAATAGAAAGTTCTTCCTCTAGTGTATGGTGATTTCCATGTTAAAACGTCTCATTATGAGATCGAATAGATAACCACTGATCATTTGGATTCGTATTAGAGTATTACGAATAAGAAATAGTGTTCCATTTCTATAAGAAAGAATAACAAAAGACGGACAATTCACTGCCCTTTTCTGTTTGGAAAGAAATTGCGTCGCTAACCTAGCCACCGTTTTTGTTAGCATTAAATCGATGTCGGTAACTCATCTATTATTGCTACGCACAAACAAATATGAAAAGTAAAATGTTTAATTTCCATTAATTAGATACGGGTTTACTATTATTTTGTTGTTATGTGCTGCTTAAAAATTCTTATTTTTAGCAACGTTTTGAAAAAAAGACTTAAATAAATGGTCAGTTTTTTCATTTATAAATTCGTTCTCGCATTTACTAAATTCTCTTTAAAATACGTAAGCAATATGTTCAGTAGAATTTCTTTCAATTGAGCCGTTACTTTTGAAAGTGGTATTTTTTCATACATCGAGATATTTAAGGGTTTGCGTTCAAATAAAATATTAGCAAACGTTACTCAATTCTGATGAAGTTTTTAACTCTATAAACCTGTTAAATTTTATCATACAATAATAATTATTAAATTGTTAAAGAAAATAAACTATTTTTTTTCAAAGTGGACCTATACCACTTTCAAAAATAATGGCTCAATTAGGCCCGGTGCACACATCCGATTTTTGAACGTGTGACGCCGCTGCGGCACCGAAGCCCAACTACGCACACATAACCTTGAAATGACGCAAGTGCTCATTTCGCGCCATTTGCTAAAGATATTCTATCCATAAAAACGAGTTTATTTAGATTACTTGGTGTAAGAAAAGTATATTTTGAAACAAAATATAGATGTTACTGGATACAATTATTTATATTCCATTAATTTATGAAAACAAGGTACTTAAGAACGGAGACGCGAGTGCGGCGATCTGCGGTGCCATGGGGAACTGCGGTACAAATTTCACGCAAGTTGGACGTGCGGCGCCGGAGGCATATGTGCGCTATTCCATTGGAAGTAATGTATCTGAGACCGCACTTGCGTTGCCGCAACGGTGGCGCACATTAAAAAACCAGATGTGTGCACCGGGCCTTAGTGGTTGATATACCAAGATTCGTCAAAGATTATTCTTTTAAATGATACTTAACAATTATACACTAGTAATATGTACTTTTCATGTTCTCTTTTTGTCCTCTTTTTTTTTAATAATTATTTTATCAAATGTCCTCTTTTCTGATATACATCTTATGTCAACCCTATCCCTGACCTTTGTCAAAAGCCCGTCGTGTTGCTCTAATACAACGTTAATTAAAAATCACCATTACCATCGGGTTTTAACTATAGTTTTAAGCCTAATTCCATCCACTGGATATTTCCAAAACCTAATCGGAATCCCAATTGTTTCGCCCGCCTCATGAATCCATCCCAGGCCCTCAGGATTCAAGCATTCATGCAACGGCACGCTTAACATTCATCTCCCCGTAAGTAATTGCGGATTCAAATCTAAGCAGACATTTTTCAATTAAATCCCGCCGAGGCTCTCCAGGTCGGGAACCATTAACCCGAGCCCGAATAACCCGGGCACGGGTCCGCGGATACAATTTGCGGCGACTATTTATATGAATAAGTAATCAACCGCAAAAACGGAAACACTAAAAAGGCGTACTTTATACTTCCAGGACGTTCAAGGACAGCCGAGGACTCTGTAATTCCTTCGAGGGTGGGTCGTAGGAATTGTCTTTTCGGGGCTCCACGACGTGAGGCTGGATTTCCGCTCTGACTTACACATTGGCGGCACGAAGGCCTCGCGGAAAAACGTGTTACGTGACAAGCTTCTCACGAAGAATTTCGGTTTGCGGGCTTCGTACTTCCCTTAATCACCGCGATTCTTAGAATGGAAGTGGAGCTTTTCGAAGAGCGTGGGGGTGGTGGATTTAACAAGTCGGAATTAACGTTGAGCGTTCTTTCGGGGGTGGGTAATGTAGTGGTTGTTTGCGTCGTGACGTCCTGTTATGGATAATGTGTTAATTAGGAGTCTTGGTCGGACGACCTCTCATCATTCCTTAATTTTTCTTCAAATTTACATTTACATTCGATTTAGTGCGGAGGACCACTCCCTGCAATTTGGCATTCTGGTTGTCAGGAAGCCGTTGCCAACTGGAGCGGTTGACAAGTGACAAGCGCGACAACCCGGAAAAGGGTTGCCAAGATCACAGGGAGAGTCTTGAAAAAGACGAGCGGGGAGAGACTAATTGGTTTTTTCTAGCGGATTAAGATAATCTACCCTACCGTCGTTACCTAACAGCCAATGATATCTGGTTATGTTATTTCCATGTGTCGTGTCAATTTTTATGTAATAAATTATATTGGGACTAAAAAATGCTTTCTTGACTTATTGTGTTTTGGAAACAACAGAGAGAGAGAAAGAACCCATCTAACATTCATTTGGGTTTTTGCTGTTGTTTTACTCATTGAGAAGATACACTCTGTAACAAAACAAATCGACGCTCCAAGAAGGAGTAGACCAGGAGTTGTGCCAGGCTCGATACACTTGGAACGGTGCTGACTGAGGACGTATACCTTACGGGTCCCGTTTCCATCTGAGTCCTGACAACAACCGGAGACGTCCAGGGTAGCGTGGGGATCCTTTTCTTACTATCGCACGCCGCTCATGCCCACAACAGGGCGTTAGGGTCTGGGGTGCCATCTCCTTTAATAAACCTTTGGTAGTCATTTCTGGAACACTTACAGCGCAGCAGTGCGTAGACGACATTCTACGTCCGGTTGTGTTACCGTTCCTCTTGCGACACCCCAGACTTACTTTTCTACAAGATAATGCCGCACACTGCACGTGTTGCTATGAATTGTCTTCAAGCTTTCCCGACACTTCCTTGGCCAGCTAGGTCTCCTGATCTCTCTCTCATATAGAGCTAATTTGGAACGTTCTGGGAAGGAAATTGCAATCTTACCGGAGTGTTGACCATTTAGCCCGACAGTTGGAGACAATTTAGCAAGAAATTCCACAGGACACTATCCATGAACATTTTCAGTCTATGCCACGCCGGGTGACGCATTCAGGCCAGAGGTGGACCAACGCCTTATTGACTTCCTCCCTTTGTAACGGTCAAACTCTGAAATAAATAATTCAATTGCTCTGAAATTTTAATCGTTTGTTTTTCTATGCATGTTATTCACATCCACCCATTTTTATCACAATCGGACAACTCCTTGGTGCGTAGATTTTTTTGTTATAGATTGTATTGTAGAGTGAGCATAACTTTTTATGTACCCAGGATATTATGAGGAAAACTTGTAGCAACGCAGACTACCTTCGTCTTCCGAGAGGAAATGAACTATCATCTGAATGGTCATGCGAAGTAGCCTATCCATTGATTCACCATCTGATTGGTTCGCGATAAAGTAGACTTTGGTTGCTTTATGCCCAAGACCATGAGACCCAAGTTATTAGTAACGTGAATCAAGATTACCTTCGTCTACTGGATAGAGCCTAACATTCATAATATCATTGATCCACATGACGGGAGAAGATGACTATTCATTGATTCATCATCTGATTGGTCTGACAGTAGTATAGCATCTAATAGTAGTAAACTTGGACGGATTTCGTCACTTTTGTCACCACTCTAGAAATGCTCATTCTAGATCCCTATCATACGATTTTATATCACCAATTAGTTCTTTTTTTTAAATAACAATAATTAAATTAAATGCAAGGAGAAAAGGTTCGAAAATAAGGACCACAACTAAGACAAAATTTGATAGTATAGTGGTAATTAAGTTTTGAATAAAAAGACTCACTGAACCATGTAGATGAAATATCTTTTAAGAGATATAGATATCTCTTAATTACGAAAATTTATTGTAAAATAAACATGATATACAAGTGTGATCAAAACTCATTAATAGAATGGTTGAAAAAACACAAAAAGATTAGTCATGGCTTCAATTAAAAATAGCAAAGTTTATTGACACTAGAGAATATAAACAAGGGAACATAAATGAATGATTAATAAATTGGAACTTAAAATAAGAAGGGGAGAAAAATGGCAAATGATGCTAAGTGAAAATTAGGGTTAGAATTACGGTGGAAAATACGGTTCACGCGGAATTTTGAAAGAGTAGTGTTGGGACATTTCGTATAATAAATACACCATCTCTACTCTGCAGAGTGAAAAGAAATAAAAGAATACTTAACGATTTGTATCCATAATTGGAATGGCACGAAAGGCCATGCGAAGAGACGCGCTTCTCGCATGTAGGCGGGCGGGGAAGAGAGAGCGAGTGGCCGTTTTGAGCGGGTTTTTATTATCTGCTGGCGTCAGCGTTCGCGCGACATATATCGATAGTTGAGGCCGGGAGGAAGCTAATTGTGGTGGTTGGAAGTAGCGTTATGTCGTTAGAGACGTAACAAAACCAGGCGATACAATGTCAAATCTGTCAACCAAGTCAAATTTTCAGAGGAGTCACGTGACTGCTAGTCGACTTGTTGGTCACACGTTTTGAAGCTCCTCTCAGTGGTAAAGCTCAGTCTACTTATATTTCCCATCAATGGTGTCCATATCCGTTACCTGACAAATGTTTTTAAGCGTATGTTGTAGACGTGACTGGCGAACCTTAAATCTGTCTTGGCCGAATGTCCTCACGTTGGGTTTGTGTGGAAGTTTGTAGAGGGGGTTACCAGCTCAGGTGTTGCCTCGTCATCTGACCGTGGTTCAAAATGTCGTGTTGTTGTACTCGGATCTTTCACTTAGAGGATTGATCCCCGACCGTTGTCAATATCCCGTTGTGTTGCTCTAGTACGACGTTAATTAAAAATAACCATTACCTGACGAACTCAGGTGTGTACCTCGTGCTCTGACTGTGGTTCAAAACTACGAGGTGTTGTCCTCGGATCTTTGATTCCCTTCGAACTGAGTAATAAATATTGCAAATACACTGCCCTCCAAAAGTTAAGGTACAGGAAGTGTTTCGAAGCTCAACATTAAAGAAATTGCAGAAACAATAAAATTGATATTTTATATGAATGATAGTAATGAACTTTAAGAACACTTATGCCAGTAACGATAGTCACCACTTTTATTTTTAAAAAATGAACACTTTATAAAAATGTGCAAAAATCAAATTTTTGTAACTTCATGTGTAAGTTTTGCGCATGATTATTGATCTTCAATTGTTGTTTGCAATTTCGTTGACAATATCCAGGAGTGTCTAGCAATGAGAAGAAGTCGTTTACCCGATTTGTTAAGGTGTCTGTCGGTCGGATGGATGGAAATGGAATTGTCACAAGCTGATGCTGCTAGACGTCTCAATGTATCTCACAGTGTGGTCCAACGACTGTGGGATCAGTTTCAATCCGCAGATTATGTGTCTAGAAGACAAGATCCAGGCCGATCACGAGTTTCAACCGGGAGACCGTTTTCTAGCTCTTTCTGTCTGAAGGAGCACTACAATGCCTCAGCTCATTGCAGATCATTTTTTCGTATCATAAACAAGAATCTCCAAGGTTCATTCTACAAGGTTTGTGTATGAATTGACGCAGGTAAACGTGGTTGTGATATATTAGCTGTCGCGGAGGAAACACGTTCTACAGATTTTGTGTATTTGAGTTAACACAGGGAAATGTCGCAGTCCTATTTTAGCTGTCGCGGTTATATTTGAAATCCCAGCAACGCCGGGTTATTCAGTTAGTTCTGGATAAAGAAAAGATCTTAATCTTATTTTCACAAACCTGTTTGGCTCAACTCACCAATGTCAAAGACAGTTTATCAAAGGGGGCATTGAAGAAGAATTGTCTCCATCTCTACAATTATAAAAGGAAGTGTTTGATAACAGAAGGAAAGAAGGAAAGCAGACAAAGTCCTGACGAATCTACGGCACTTACAATAATGGAATTTGACACACAGGTAGTCCGAATTTTTTGCAATTTTTGGGTCGCGCCGAATTTTAAAGATCAATCTAACATTTAAAAAATAATTTATTTGTTTTTTCATCGTTCTTTCTTCCTCCGGAATGTGACGTCACCCGAACCTCAAATGAAGAAGCACCATAGTTTTGACTTTTCTCCCTCCAACGTGACGTCACTATTGACGTCAACCTTTGGAACCATGCCAATTTCTTTCATCTTCCAAATGGGAATGGTAGCAAACAGATTCGAATACCTTCGCTTCATTCGAGATTAACTCATTTTGATTTCCTGAGAAACGGATTCGAGTGAAGCAAAAGTAATCCTTAAAGCTATAACTGGGGTTCTTACGTGCTTTTTTTCTATCTCTGCGATCGTTAAAGATAGAATGAAAATTTTAATGGATTTGAAATCTGCGGAAAATTGTACACCACACGGATACCGGATACGTTGGAAATGAAATCGCAAAACTATTTATTAAAGGAAAATAAAAAAAAATTCAGTTGCTCTACCCATTAACACATTAAAATGGTCACAAAATTAAAAACAAACCCCGTCGTATTGCTTCAATGGAACCCTAATTGAATACCTACCTATCAAAGGTTAAGTGCGTCGATCAACGTCACTCTGGAACAACACAACTGGCTATTGGCGACGGCCCTGGATCCACCCCGAAGGAGAAGATCCAAGGACACAACACCTCGTCTATTAGGACATCGATCTGATCACAAGAGGAATACCTGAGCTTGCACCCTACTCTCTAAACTTCCACACCACGCTATCCTAGGGAAATTTGAAGCTAGACGGATTCAACGTGCATATTCCCGATGGTCTTTTGTTAGACCGAGTTTCGAACTAGCAACCCTCCAGTTGCTAATTCGTTACTCTTCCAACCGGGATACCGAAACACCTGCATGGAATTGGATGCAATTCCACATAAGATTAAGGAGTGAAGTTGGACATGTAAAAGACATTATACTGTGTGGAAAGTTTTTATGCGCGAAATTTGACTTAGCAGAGAGAGAGAGAGAGAGAGAGAGAGAGAGAGAGAGAGAGAGAGAGAGAGAGAGGAGAGAGAGAGCGACACGTAATCATCGCATATAATGTGAATCGAATGCACCTCATCAGAAGTTTGAATTCCACCAAACACCGTCGTGTACAAAGGGTCTGGTGCAATTGGTAATTTTTAGTTAACGTCGTACTAGAGCAACACAATGGGCTATTGACGACGGTCCGGGATCAATCCCTTAAGGGAAAGATCCGAGGACAACAACTCGTAATTTTGAACCACGGTCAGATGACGAGGCAACATCTGAGCTGGCACCCCACTCTCCAAACTTCCACACCAACCCAACAAAGGGTCTGGTGCATCTTAAATCCAAATGTCCTCGCGTTGGCGTGGTATGGAAGTTTGGAGAGTGGGGTGCCATCTAAGGTGTTGCCTCGTCATTTGAGCGTTATTGAAAATAACATAGTATTGTCCTTGGAACTTTCCCTTCGGTGTTTATCCCGATCCGTCGCCGCCGACCAACCGGTCTGGTGGTTAAGGTGTTTGCCTCTAAATCGGAAGGTTCCTAGCTCGAATCCGTGTCAATGCATGGATGTTTGTAAACGTATGGTGTAGAGGCGGCTGGTGCACCTTTAATCTGTCGTGGCCGAAAGTCCTCACGTTGGGTGGGTGTGGAAGTTCGGAGAGTGGGGTGCCAGCTCAGGTGTTGCCTCGTCATCTGACCTTAGTTCAAAATTACAAGGTGTTGACCTCGGATCTTTCCCTTAATGGATTGATCCCGGACCGTCGTCAATAGCCCGTTGTGTTGCTCTAGTACGACGTTAACTAAAAATTACCAATTACCCGGACCGTCGTCAATAGCCCGTTGTGTTGCTCTAGTACAACGTTAATAAAAAAAAATTACCAAATTACCCGGGCCGTCACCGGTACCCGTTGTGCTGATCGAGTGGGATGTTAATGAAATAAATACGCGAAATGAATGAATTTCGCAAACCGAGTGTCCGTCGACTGACCGTCGTGGTCCATTGGCCCCAATTAGCATACGGCGGGGTCCTAGAACGAGGGGTCAATTGGCGAGTGGCCTGCCCCTCATCCGTGCCTGCCCGAACGGAAACGCGAGTCGGGCATTTCCACCCTGGAAGGGCAGCCATAAATTCGGAACTCCCGTTTCCTGTAGTTAATTAGGTCGCATTGTAAAGGGAATGCGTCGGTGTAGTCCACCGCGGATGATAACTCTATCGGAATTGGGAGAAGGGGATAAACAGCTTGTGCGACACACTGCTCGCAGTGGGAGGGACGCGGTGTGAAGGGAGGGTTGGGTGCGGGATTTTTGTGCAGTGACTGATAAGTGACTGATGGATGGGGTAGTTGCATTCGTGGCCTTGTTTTCAGGTCTTTTTAACTTAATCTCAAGAGTTCTCTCGGTGAGTTGGGAGCGAGTGGTGTAGTGTTGCTTTTACCTAACAACACACTCAATGAACGACTAAATAACCACATCTCGAAAGAATCCGATCTACAGAACGATTCTATTGGTCCTTTCTTTTGTATAGAATCCGTCGGAACGATTCTATTGGTTCTTTTCTTAGAGTAGAATCTTTCGGGCGATTCTACTGATCCTTTCCTTTGAGTTGAATCATTCGGAACGATTTTACTGGTCCTTTCCTTTGAGTAGAATCCTTTGGAGAGATTCTATTGGTTATTTCCTTTGAGTAGAATGCTTTGGGGCGATTCTAGTGGTTCTTTCCTTTGAGTAGAATCCTTCGGGATGGTTCTACTGATTCTTTCCTTTGAGCAGAATCCTTTGGAGAGATTCTATTGATTCTTTCCTTTGCGTAGAATCCTTTGGGGCGATTGTACTAGTTCTTTCCTTTGAGTAGTATCCTTTGGGGCGATTGCACTGGTCCTTTCCTTTGAGTAGAATCCTTCGAGACGATTCTACTGGTTCTTTGCTTTGAGTAGAAACCTTCGATGAGATTTTACTAGTACGTTCTTATGAGTAAAATTCTTGGGGTTCAATTTTACTGGTCCTTTCCTTTGAGTGGAATAATTCGGGAGGATTATACTGGTTCTTTCCTTTGAGTAGTATCCTTTGGGGCTATTCTACTGGTCTTTTCCTTTGAGTAGAATCATTCGAGACGATTATACTGGTTCTCTGTTTTGAGTAGAATCCTTCGGGACGTTTCTAGTGGTTCTTTCCTTGGAGTAGAATACTTCGGAATGGTTGTACTGGTTATTTCCTTTGAGTAGAATCCTCTTGAGCGATTCTTGTAGTTCTTTCCTTTGAGAACAATCCATCCGGGTTCCCCATAGAGTTGCTCCAATGGGACATTACTTAAATATACCATACCATATCCGTGGTTTTTGATTTGCTTTGCAATTCTGGTAAAATACAAAGCATGTGAGTGGCTTGGTAAATACATTCACTTAAGAACTTTTGTGTGTGGATTTCATACTCTCAATTTGACAGAAACTGTCAGAAAATGAAAGTGTCTCTTGCAGCTGTACTTATTTTCTTTAATACGATCTATTTTTCAAGTAGAGGAGCATGAGAGATAAAGATTTCCGATTTATCAGAGAAACTGTAATATGTCAAATTATGCTTTGAAGGGTATTTGGTATATAAGAGGTACAGGTTCTATTTGTTTGTAATTTCACGAATACTTTATACGAAGCTTTCTAATTTGGTTTTTGGACATTTTTGTTTGTAAAAGTAAATAGAATTAAATATATTTGATGCGAAATGGTAATCAATGATGGAAAGCAAAGTTTGCCCTAAACAAAAGGAAAGAACAAGATCACAAGCACAGTATTTTTATGTACTCGCAATCCACTAACTCTATCAATTTGTTTCCCAAAAACTGTTTTAGGATCGTTGTTTTGTAAAGAGTTTAAACTTAATATTATGCATAGCACCAATGAATTTTGAATATTTGAACAGTAAAAAATATTTTTCTTTCCCAATCGTGGCGACTATCTCCGGAACGTGCAGAGATATCCATTATGGGCAAACTATTTTCGACACTAATCTAAAATCTCCAATCTTCCTAACGAGGAAAATATTAAAAGAATTAATTTTCAGCAGACTGTCCCGCGGATAATGAATTCCCCAGAATCTTAAACGATTCTCGTGAAGAGAGAATTGACAAATGACTTTTAATTAAAAAAAATCGATGGTAAATTATTTTTAAGCACATATTAATTGTTTCTTTTCAATCCGTAATTAAAATCGTTCTAATGATTATTGGTAAAACTTAAAAATCTCTGCGCGTAATGAAATTGTGTTTTTAATTTATTGCCCGTCATTGTGATTGGAGAAATTGGGTTTTTCTTTCATTAAAGTAAACAACGTTTTAATGAACGCATTTCGAAATAAATTGCCCACTTAAACCGAAATGAGAAAATTCGTATTATTTATAAATTGAGTTAAGGAAATGAAATTGTGCTAATGATTCGACTATTCATTAAGTTAATTAGCTGAAGCTTTCGACGCTCTGTAAGGGGCACTCGAAAGACGGCTGTGGGATTTTCAGGAGAGCTCCGAATCATTTTTTTTCGTATGGAAAATAGTACCTCAATTCGAGTCTAGTAGCAACAGGAAATAATTTTGAAGTTTAGAAAAAGCAGTTCGGATGAGGTTAAATGCTGTTTCTGGGATTTAACATTAAGAAAGGAAATGAATGATAACCCTTTGAATCGCTCTCAACCGCATATATCCGTACAATCTTCTCTGCATGACTTTGTGCCGCGGTAGCGCAGTTGGTAGAGATGCGAAATAGGAACCGGAATGTGTCGAATTTGAAACTTGATCCAAGTAATGACCGTCGAGTACGTTGGTGTGTGTGTGTGCTGATGCACTTTACATCTATCGCGTCCTCCAATGTCCTTTCGGTGGTTTGGGGTTCCATCTCAGGTGTTGTCCTCGTCTTCGGACCGTGCTTCAAATTACAAGGTGTTGTCATCGCCATTTGTCCGGGTTAAAAATTACGAGGTGTTGTCCTCGTCATCTGACCGTGGTTATAAATTACGAGGTGCTGTCCTCGTCATTTGACCGTGGTTACAAATTACGAGGTGTTGTCGTCGTCATCTGACCGTGGTTACAAATTACGAGATGTTGTCCCTCGTCATCTGACCGTGGTTACAAATTACGAGATGTTGTCCTTCGTCATTTGACCGTGGTTACAAATTACGAGGTGTTGTCCTCGCCATCTGACCGTGGTTACAAATTACGAGGTGTTGTTCTCGTCATCTGGCGACCGTGCTTCCAAATTACGAGATGTTGTCCTCGTCATTTGTCCGTGGTTACAAATTACGAGATGTTGTCCTTGTATCTTCCCAGTTGAGGTTCATCTCGGACCTTTGCCAATACCGCGTTGCATTGCTCCAGTGCACCTTAAATCAGTCGTGGGTCGACCAACCGGTATAGAGGTTAAGGTGTTAGCCTCTAGATCGGAAGGTTCCTGGTTCGAATCCGGGTCCGGGCATGGATGTTTGTAAGCGTATAGTGTAGAGGCGGCTGGTGCACCTTAAATCTGTCGTGGCCGAAAGTCCTCACGTTGGGTTGGCGTGGAAGTTTGGAGAGTGGGGTGCCAGCTCAGGTGTTGCTTCGTCATCTGACCGTGGTTCAAAATTACGAGGTGTTGTCCTCGGCTCTTTCCCTTAAGGGACTGATCCCGGACCGTCGTCAATAGCCCGTTGTGTTGCTCTAGTACGACGTTAACTAAAATTACAATTACAAAATTACAATAAATCGGTCGTGGCCGAAAGTCCTCACTTTGGGTTGGTGTGGAAGTTTGGAGAGTGGGGTGCCAGCTCAGGTGTTGCCTCGTCATCTGACCTTGGTTCAAAATGACGTGTTGTCGTCCTCGGATCTTTCCCTTAGGGGTTTGATCCCGGACCGTCATCAGTAGCCCGCTGTGTTGCTCCAGTACGACGTTAATTAATATTACCTACCTTAACTTTTTTTCATTTTCAGAACATTCTTTACTTACGTTTTCTTGTGTTTGGGCTGCTTGGCCAAATCTGTCCCTTGCGCCATAAAGCCCATCTATCACCTTAAGAATGGTCATTTAGTCGTCATGTGATGTGATCGCAAGGGTAAATTTCATACCAATCATAGGTAGGTATTTTAAGTAAAAGTCACATTAGAGCAACACAACGAGCTATTGGCGGCTAACCGAAACCAATCTCGAAAGGTCCAAAAACAACATCATGTCATTTTGAACCAAAGTCAGTTGACTAAGCGACACATGAGCTGGGACCCAACTCTCCACAACACGCTAACGTGAGGACATTTACGGCCACAACATATTTAGTTCACCAGACCCCAATCGTACACGATGGTCCTTTGGATTCGAACTCACAACCCTCAGTGACCTAAGAGAGAAGTACACAGGGGAGGAATAGAATCTCTGCAGACAACAGCTTGCAAGTTTGCTAGCATTTAGCATTGTTTATTATTATCAGTAATTGGTAATTTTTAACTAACGTCACACTAGAGAAACACAACGTGCTATTGGCGAAGGTCCGGGATCAAACCAGAAGGGTAAATTGGTAATTGGTAATTATTAGTTACCATCGTACTAGAGCAACACAACAGGCTATTGAGGACGGTCCTGGATCAATCCCTTAAGGGAAACATCCGAGGACAAGACCTCGTAACTTTGAACCACGGTCAGATGACGAAGCAACACCTGAACTGGTACCCCACTCTCCAAACTTCCTCACCAACTCAACGTGAGGACTTTCGGCCACGACTGATTTAAGGTGCACCAGCCGCCTCTACACCACACGCTTACAAACATCCATGCCCGGACCCGGATTCGAACCAGGAACCTTCCGATCTAGAGGCTAACACCTAAACCACTATACCGGTTGGTCGGCCAAACCAGAAGGGAACGCTTCATTTTGAGCCACTGTCAGATCACCTGAGCTGGCACCTCACTCACCAAACTTCTCCACCACTCCAACGAGAGAAAACATTTGAGACCACGACAGATTTAATGTGCACCAGGCCCCTATGTACACGACCGTCCTAGGTTGTACTCGAAACCTCCCGGATGCTAATCCGTTATTATTCCAACCGGTTTATTGCGACTCACCAAGTAATCAAACACTGGAGTTGTGTTCAGGTACAGGTAGCCACGGCCTGTAAAGCGAAAAGAAATAATGCAGCTTGATTGCGGTCGAACCATCCCTTCCAATAACAATCCTTCCACCGGTCTCACACCACTGTGCAACACATTCCCCGCCGTGTGACACAACACCCTGTCTGTTGGATTCCGCCACAGCTACATCCCGCGGCAACCGCGTCACGTGAAAAAGTCATTACGACCCCTCCTCCGCCACCCCTTTGGATCTGGAATAAAGAAATCACGACAGGAGATAGTAATGATGGGCTGTCGGTCAGGGTGTGGCGCATCAGAGCGACACCCTCCCGTAACTGTCCCGGACCCCCGGGTCACCCCTGACCTCGTCAAATCGCGTGTTGCAGCGGCTCGGGGTGTGGGGGTTTCAGTCCGACACCCTGACCGCTGATTGGTATGTCGCCCTAATGGAACGAGTCGGGAATGGTTTCGAATCGCATCTTTGATTTGATCGGCAATTCGAGTTTCGGCAGAGGCGAACTTTTATATCCCGAAAAAAATATGTCGTGATTGATATATCACTGTACAACATGAAAAATATCTTTTCGATGAAAATATACGTTTCTTGTATATTTTTGGCTGAAAATAACGAATACGTAATTATTTTTTGTTTGCCACGCACAATCGTCCCAAAAATCCACATTTTAGCCGGAAAAACCACTTGCAGTCAAAGGCGCTCTCATTAACAGTGGGACCGTCGTAAACTTGGCGATCATTTTGGCGATCTTGGCGACTACTTTTATGTGGCACAACTGTGAAGATTTGAAATTCATTGGGATATTAACAGGCATATAACAGGGATACACTTAATTCAGCTGCTTTCTCTGCGAATGGGACAGGCGTGATAGAAAAAATCACTATATCCGTAAACAGTCCGTATCCAATACTTCATTCCTGGCACCAAAAACGTATCACATGAACCACTTGTGAAACCGCAATGCGTCTTTTTTCCACCATTGCACATCGAACTCGGTTTGATGAAAATATTTGTAAAAGCTCTGGGCAGAGAAGGAGTAGCTTTCTTGCATGTCAAGAACACATTCAAAAATTTAAGTGAGGCAAGGTAAAGGAAGGGGTTTTTATTAGCCCGTAAATTAAAGCAGTGTTTCATGATGTAGAGTTTGAAAATAAACTGTCAGAAGCAGAAAAAAAAAGCCTGGCTAGCATTCAAATCAGTGTGCTTTCGTTTCTTTGGAAATGAGAAAGCTGAAAACTATGAAGATCTTGTTGGTGACATGGTAAAATGCTTTCGTGTTATAGGTTGCAATATGACATTGAGACACACACCTCAAAACCTTGGCGAAATTAGTGATGAGCATGGGGAAAGGTTTCACCAGGGCATCTCTGTGTTTGAAAAGCGTTTCTGTGGACGATGAAATGGAAATATGCTAGCTTAATATTGCTGGTCTGTCATCAGGGACACACCAACAGATGCTTACAAAACGATACAGGCAAACAAATTATTTTGTAGTTTTCTATAATAAAGCCTTTGTTAAATTTCTCTGTATCCAATTTGTGTAAGAGAAGTGGGTCTCCTACAAAAACACTACGTGATGGACTATTTTGGTTTTGATATATGAATCAAGCACCTTTTGCTTATATAGAATCACATGGTTACATATAAAGGACAGAAGAAAGTTAAAATTTGTTGTAGAGTGTAATTGATTTTTTAACTAACTTCATACTAGAGCAACACAAAGGACTATTGACGACGATTCGGGATCAATCCCACAAGGGAAAGATCCGAGGACAACACCACTCCATTTTCAGCCACGGTCAGATGACGAGGCAACACCTGAGCTGGCACCACACTCTCCAAATTTCCACACCAACCCAACGTGAGGACTTTAAGTATAGATATAAGGACAGATGTAAGGTGCACCAGCGGATTACAAACACCACTGATCCGGTATCGTACCGGGAACCTTCAGATTTAGAGGCTAACACCTTAACCTCCAGACCAGTTGGTCGGCTGGGAGGGTAACGGAATAGCAACTGGAGGGTTGTGAGTTTGAATCGAAGCAAAGACCATCGTGTACATAGGGGATTGGTGCACGTTCAATCTGTCGTGGCATCCTGTTTAGATCTTTCCTTAAGGGGATTGATGCCAAACCGTCGTCAATAGCCCGTTGTGTTGCTCCAGTAAGACGTTAATTAAAAAATTACCTTCCGTAAAACAATAAAAATGACTTAGAAGGCTATTTTGATGTCAAGGTTGACTGCTCCAATTTTGTAAGCATCATACTTTCCGTTGCAATGTTGTGCCGCTATCACCTGATTAGGAAATAACGAATCCGCAACAAGAGGGTTGCGAGTTTGAATACAACTGGTGCACGTTAAATCTGTCGGGCCTCAAATGTAGTCACTTTGGTGTGGTGTGGAAATTTTGAGTGGGGTGCCAGCTTGGGTGTGACCTCGTGGTGGTGTCCTCGGAACTTTACCTTCGGATTTAATCCTGAACCTTTACCTTGAGCCCGATGTGTTGCTGCAGTGCGACTTAAACCAAATGCCAAACTTTTAACCTGAACCTTGAACTAACTCAAAGTTTCGTTAAGAATCCAGATATGTCGAACTTTAACGTTTCTGAACAGTTGAAACAGACAGTAGGAATCTGGTTCTTGATTGATGTACTTTGAGTTTCATTTGGAGAAAGAATACATATGGTGATTCTTGCAAACTGTACTGTGAGATCACCTTTTATACAAAATAGCATACAGATAAGTAAAAATTCTGAAAAGCGTAAATGTAACACTGATTTGCTATTTGCGAGGTGGCGCACTATTGACGTCACAAGCTGAATAACCCGGCGTTTCTCGGGTATCAAATATGACAGAGATATTCCCCTGTGTTAACTCAAATACACAAATTTTGCAGAACGTGTTTCCTTATCCATGTACAATTATTGCAGAAAAACAAACTTTAGAATTTAAAATTGGAGCTTCGAGGGGCACTTTTAGGACTACGTGCCATTTTTAAGTGCTACAGATTGGTCTGAAGTCAGGAAAGAAATAGCCGATGCTTTAGAAGTGGTTGTGAACGTGAAACAGGCAACGAAACAAAAAAGAATCAAATTATAAAGAACTAAAGAACTATTAGAAGAAATTAAAAGAAAAGATCAAATTATAAAGAACATAAATAAAAATATTCATTATTTTCAATTTGTTTTCAAAATGTTTTTCATTTATAAATTCTGTGATGAATTGGTATTGTTTCAAGAACTATATTTTTATAGGATTTCCTTCGCAGTACAAATACATGTAATCAAGCCGAGCCGAAGAATAATAAAACTACCTTCTTCCATCGCGCAACTGATGCTTGTTTTCACCACAGAAATAGATTCCGTAAAAAGCCATGAAAAATGGCAGGAAAACTGATCTCTTCTTTCACAGAAATTTCCCTCCAAAACTCGCTTCCTGACTTTTTACAGCCCACGACAAAGACATTCTCGATTTTCACTTCGAAGAGGACCGAAAATAAAATAAAAAAAACAATAAAGACTCGCCAACTCTCACGTCCTGAAAAGAACACCACAAAAACGTCACGTGAATATTAATGGCAGCATTCATTGAAGGGAACTGCCGAGAAGTTTTGACACAAAGCGACTGAAGAATGGAGGAAAAAACTGAAATCCACTTTGTCCCGAGCATTGTGCGAGCCTCAAGTGATCTGTTACATTTATCGCTGGAAAACTTTTCTTTCGGGATCCGAATACAAAGGATAACATTTGCCGCATAACTTGTCTGTTGAATGGAGATCATTCGCACTCGGTCCCGAGCGGATAAATAGCACCCAATTAATGACTTCCAGCCAAAAAAATAGCATCGCAAAAGAAATTAAGGCGGCGTTTCTTTACCACACATGTCGAATGCACAGGTTCTCGTGGTAGCATAATAGATAGCATTGGGCCAAAGAATAGTCTTCCTTTCGAGGACGAATTTTCATTCATAACGTGAGGATAAATTAATGAAGCCTGAGTAAACTGATTGGGTTATATGTGTTTTTATTTCATTTTCTTTTCAAACTTTCGTCGAGTGTGTATGATGAATAAAATTATTCTATATTTGCATAGTGTCGACGTTTGAAAATAGAGAAAGAGGACAGTGAGGCGTCCTATTATGCCAAGAAAGGTTTAACTATAAAAGTGACTGTCGCGACACGAATATTTTTTTTAACGTATACTACCCTTTCAATAATGAACAGGAGGCCAGCGGATTTGCACGAAATCCGACTACTTGTTTGGGGGTGTTTTTCGTGGTATTGTGGTCTTTGCTTGTTGTTCCTGGTCAATTGAACGCCTACATGAACATTTTCGACAATCAGGTTCTTCTTACACTCTGGCAATTTTATGGAATGGTTACCTCCAGGACGACAGAGCTCCATGTCATGTTGCAGCCTCTGTCAAGCAGTGGTATCGATGTGAAACGTCTTCTCTGGTCTGCTCGGAGTCCCGACCTAAACCCCATAGGACATTTGTGGGACGAGTTAGAGCGACGCTTACGTTCCAGGGAAACACGTCCGAAATCTACAGCTGAGCTGGCGACATTCTTGCAGCAGGAATGGACACAAATACTCGTAGCAGTGTATCAAAACCTTGTTGAAAGTATGCCCAGAAGGGTTGCTAGTGTATTCGTAGGACGTGGAGGACCATCCTCCTATTAAAGCATGTATTCTTTCCCTTATACCATCACATTTTGCTGTTCGGTCCATTATTGTAGGGTGTATGAGAAGTATTTCCAATGAGAACAAACAAACGAGGCCGAAAGCTAAGATTCAACTACTCCTATCCAAATAATATCGCGCCGACCAACCGGTATAGTGGTTAAGGTGTCAGCCTCTAGATCGGAAGGTTCCTGGTTCGAATCCGGGTCCGGGCATGGATGTTTGTAAAACGTATGGTGTAGAGGCGGCTGGTGCAACTTAAATCTGTCGTGGCCGAAAGTCCTCACGTTGGGTTGGCGTGGAAGTTTGGAGAGGGGGGTGCCAGCTCAGGTGTTGCTTCGTCATCTGACCGTGGTTCAAAATTACGAGGTGTTGTCCTCGGATCTTTCCCTTAAGAGACTGATCCCGGACCGTCGTCAATAGCCCGTTGTGTTGCTCTAGTACGACGTTAACTAAAAAATTACCAATTACCAAATAATATCGCGTGATAAACATTGAGGTTATCTTAAAGTGTTTTTATTTCCGGTTTGGCAACTTTTGGCGTTTTATCTAATTAGTGGTCACGTTGGCCTGGCGAGGAAGTTTGGAGAGTGGAGTGCCAGCTCAGGTGTGACCTCGCCATCCAACCGTCGTTGAAAATTTCGTGGTGTTGTCCTTAGATCTACCTTTCGGGTATGATCTCGGGCCGTCGCCAATGGCCCTTTGTGTTGCTTCAGTGCGACGCCAATTAATTACCTACCATCATCTTATTGGTGTTAAATTAATCAACTATACTACATCAATTCGGAATTCATTCATTGAAATTTTTATTGACGAACTGCTGAAAATGGCATTCGAAAAACAAGCAAATATGAACCAACGTTCAGAATACTTACAGAAAACCTGTTCCACTATACACGCGTGAAAAGTGAGTCTAACACGTTGACTAGCAGTCACATGACTCATCTGGGAAAAATTGAAATGGTTCGCCCATTTGGAATCCTATCGATTTACATGATGATAATCGTATTTCAGGATATATGTCGCACCACGGCAAGAATAGTGACATAAGTCAAAAAATAAAATTTGTGATGTTATGTCATTGAAAAATATGTATGAAGTGGCCCAGCGTGTTATATTACTATTCTATAGAATATAATAGAAGTTACCACCCTAAATACTTACCTAAAATTTAAAAAGAAGCTTATACTATTTCAATATAGGTTTTATAGTATCCTTTAAGTTGATGTTTCTCAAATTGTGCAATTTTGAGTTGTGTCACTTTTGTTGGCGGGGTGCGATATGTGAAAGAGCATTTCAATAGAGTGGTGACCAAAGTGGCGAAATTACCAAAGTCTACCACAATGCCGCGCGGACCAAAGAGATGATGAATCAATTAATCTGCGTCTACGCCTAACCATTAACAGTTTAAAATTGAAGATGAGGAAACTAAACAGTAAATATTGATTTTTATCATCCTTTCCAAATTTGTCGCCCGTTTAGATCTGGTCAGTTTTGCTAATGACCAGATATCAACTTTTCTCGAATGGTTCTTTGTAATCTTCTTTTAGTCAAGCAACATATTGAGCAGTTCCTGACTAAAGTACAATGAATTTCCATCTACAAATAGCGACTCGCAATGTGGAGATGATCGTTGAAATGGACAAGGGATTTTAACACCGAATATTTCTGGATATAACGATAGCAAATTCATGAAATTTCATATCTAGACTAATCACGATGTAGAATCTGATTAAAACATCAAAATGCGGTCATGCTATCCCATATTTTGTTTAGGCAAAGTTTGATAAATACGGTCTCTTATTCATTTGAATTTGAATGTGTAGAGGACATTATTCACAGTTGAATTGTAGAACTTATGTGCAAGCAGAACGCCATATTGGTTAATTATACACATTTATTACATTTAGAACAGTTACACGATAGGGACAAATACTAAAAGTTAAAGTAAACATTAAATAGCATCTGAGGGTAAGTTAATATTCTGAATGAATTACATCTTAACTGGAAACGTCTTAACAGCATATGACATTTTACTATCTGTATGAGGAAGTAACTGCTATATAGAGTGCCCTTTATAGGAGGAAACTCTTATTACGTGAGAGGGGTTTGGCGGGAACCAATTCCTATAGAATGATATCTTTGAATATGCTCTAATATGTACGGTGCGCTTGAAATAAAGTATGTTTTTTTCCTCTGGACTGTGTACATATTCACACAAAAAACGCTTTATTGACACAAGAGAAATACATCTATTGAGGAATTGAACCATTGCCTACCTATGCACCAATACACTCACAGGTTATTAGTGGAGAGGATGAACTCACTGAGACTCTTGTTAGACATTTTATAAAAACATACATATTTTGAAAATGCAACATTTCCTGTTGCAGAAATAATTCTAAGATGCGCACAAATATTAGTGTAAAGCAAAAAATAAAATATATAATGGTTGCTGAATTAAAGTAGCACTGGAGTTACACAAGGGGCTATTGGTAACGGTCCAGTTTTTTTTTTTTTTTTATCTCGAAGGGCTTTTGCTCTTTTTTTTTTAATCTGAGGACTACACCTTACGGTCAGATGATGAGGCAACAACTGAGCTGGGCACACCACTCTTCAAACTTCTACGCACACTAACATGAGGACATTTTTGGCCATGAGAGATTTAACATGCACTAAAACGATGGTCTTTGGTTGGATCCAGTTTCGAACATGGAATCCTCCTGTTGCTAATACGTTAATCTTCCAACTATGAATGATGAACAAAAATATTATTAAATGAATGTAAAGGAGTTTTTTTAATTAATATTGAAGTTTTATATTTAGGAAACATAACACACAATAAAATTTGTGTGTGTTTAATGTTCAATTGTGCATTAAATATAATTTTTTCATTGCATTTCTCTTAGTAACTACACTACCCTACAATAATGGATCGGACGCCAGCAGATTTGCATAAAATCCGACTAATTACTTGGGGGTGTTTTTAGTGGTATGGCCTGGGACCTTTGCATGTTGTTCCTGGTCAATTGAACACCGACGCCTCCATGAATATCTTAGACAATTGGGTTCTTCGTACGCTCTGGCAGTTTTATGGAATGGACGAATGTTACTTTTAGGACGACAACTCTCCGTGTCATATTGCAGCCTCTGTCAAGCAGTGGCATTGAGATATGGATGTAAAACGTCTTCCTTGGCCTGCTCAAAGTCCCAACCTAAACCCCCACAGAACATATGTGGGACGCGTTAGAGCGACGCTTACGGACCCGGGAACCACGTCCGAAATCTACAGCTGAGCTGGCGACATTCTTGCAGCAGGAATGGACACAAATACCCATAGCTGTGCATCAAAACCTCGTTGAAAGTATGCCCAGACGGGTTGGTAGTGTCATTGAAGCACATGGGGGACCATTCCCTTATAAAAGGATGTATTCTTTCCCTTATACCATCAAATTTTGCTGTCCGGTCCATTATTATACAATAATGTGTATGACAGACTACATTTCATGGTTACATGTTTTACAATTTTTTTTAAGGATGAATTTCCTTATCAGATGAATTTCACCATTAAGCGTACCAGCTACGAGTATTTATGGGTAAATATAGTTATTAATACGATTCTCAATCCCAGTGAATGAACAATCTCTTTCACCCATCAATAATCAACGAAAAATGACTGCCCACGATTCAGTTTCCACGAAAGTAGTTTCCAGAAGCATATTTCACGCTTTAAAAACACGATATTAAAGTAGGGGTAGTTCCGAACCATCGAAAAACTGAAAGCCCTTCATCGAAGCTTGAAAGAGAGCTTATTTATTGCGAGACGTTAGGCTCGAAAAATACATATAACGAAACTCGAAATTTTATTTTCATGCTTCCCAAATCCATTCATTTTTTCCCCAAATAGGTACCTTTCACGACAAAAGATGCATCTCACACTTTAAAAACGCTTCATTAGTCGAGAATCCCGATTCTCCGGGACATTACTTTTTCCCGATCTAACAAGGATAGAGCGGGGCTCTAATAAACACGTTGGCGTAACAACACTTTCCTCGCACCATCCGTCAAGAGGGGCAGAGGGCCCGGGGCCCATCGGCTGCAGCTGCCCCGTCGTTATCTCCTCAAAAACTTCCGACATTCATCACCTCGCAGGGGGGAAAGTGCAGAGCGTTACTTGTTGAGAAAGGCTCCGTTAAAAAGCGGCCTTAACGTTTTTCAGCCTGATTTATCAACAGGGGCCTCGATGCAGTTGCCGGCCACTTGTTACAGATTACTACGCCCTTTCTCTGGACTAATCTCCGCGAGGTGGATGGCACAGCTGCGCCGAATAACACTCTGCGAGCGGAAGGAAGTAGTGCAGAGGGACCGGAGACAAATCGCATGGCTGCATTGGCTTGGACAGAGACAGGGGAACTGCCCCAGGATGCGTTTGGGTCGGATTCAGTTGGCGAGGGGAGGTTGCATCTGTAGAAAAAATTTTGGAACTCATTTAATGCTTTGTTCTTTTATACATAGTAGTTATTTTGAACCACGCTCTGATGACGAGGTAATACCTCAGAACTTTCCCCTCGGAATTGACCGTCGTGTTTCTCCAGTGCGACGCTAAAAGCCTGGTTTGTAGAGTAACGCATTAGCAACCGGAGGGTTGCGAGTTCAAATACAACCCAATACCGTCGTGTTCAAAGGGTGGCTGGAGCACGTTCAATCTGTTGTTGTCTCAAATGTCCTCACGATGGCGTGGTGGGGAATGTGTGAGTGTGGGGTGCCCAGCCATCTGACCGTGGGGCAATATTACATGGTATTGTCGTCTGAGTTCTGCCTTTGGGGTTTGATCCCGGACGGCCGGCAATAGCCCGTTCTGTTGCTCCTTTGCGACGTTAATTAAAATTCCTACCTATCATTGCTACGCTATCTACAATGTAATTCAGGATTCAATTTTTAATATAAAAATTTAGTCGCTAGTTAACACGTTCGCTGCCAATCTCACGCAAGCGCGTGATGTGGCGTCAACGCTAAACAGTCAATAACGCGGCAGCGCGTGGTGTGGAATGATGTCTTTGTAGCCAGTCACGCGTTCTCGTGGGAAGAGCTGCCCCTTAACATTTATTCTCCGCTTCAATTGGCATTATATGTTAGGTATTGGCGTGCAGTACAGGTTAGAAGTTAGTTGTAAAGGTATGTGGTTTCGAATTTATAGCTTTATTAGTTGCTAAATAACTATTATAATATGAGCTGTAGAGACGATAGTTCTGTAGGGCCTTCACGCCCCCCCAAAAGAAAAATGCAGTCTAATAAGCCTCTAACAGATGATGAAATTGCAAATTTTTTGGCTGAGCTTTCGCCAATCGATTCTGTTATTGGCGCACTTTTCAATCATATTTGTTATAAAAAGTAAATAGGCTCTTCTGGGAAAAACCCATTTCTACGGCGGGGCAATGGCTATCAACACATCCTAACATGAACGACAACGGAAAAACCCTCGGGCAGTTTTCCATCGTCCGAAAAATTCCAAGAGGGGAGCTTCCCAGCCTTTCCACTCCTATTCCAACAGAAGGGCTGGCCATTGTCCGACAAAGAACGATTCCAGACGACTGGTGAATCAAGATGTCCACAATATACAACCAAAACTCAAATGTCTAGGACAAAAAGTAAGAGCCATAGAATCACCGCAGTGGAACAGTTCTGAATAGTAGGTTTTTAATTAACATCGCACTGGAGCACGAAACAACGGGATATCAACCGCCGAAGGGAAAGAGCCGAGGACAGCCCCACATAATTTTGAAACAAGGTCAGATGACGAGGCTACTCTTGAGCGGGCATACCACTCTCCAAACTTCCACACCATGCCAACGTGATTACATTTGAGGACCCGACAGATTTATCGTGCACCAGCTTCTTTTGTACACGACAGTTTTTTGTTGGATTCGAAATGGCAACCTAGTCCGTTACTCTTCCAACCGGGGTTTAGCAATCGGAGAGTTGCGAGTTCGAAACTCGGTCAAACCATAGACCGTCGTGTCCACAGGGAGCTGGTGCACGTTTAATCTATCCTGGCCTCAAATCTCCTCAGTCTGGCATTTCACACGAACTTTCGCAAGAGCCCAATCCATCGGAATTGTATGACCACACAGTAATCAGGCCCATATAGTAATTAGTCCACATGGCCTAGTAAAGGCATCGTACTACAGGGTGTCCATAAAAGAATGTCCCAGTTTCAATGGTATATTATAACAGTTTAATTTAGACTATTTGCAACAAATCATAAATCAAATTGAAGGTAAGTTAACCTATTTTTTTACAACTGTTCAATATCTGCACCTTTAGTTATACGGCACACCTCCAACCTCAAGTCCAATTCTTACTGTAACAGGGCTGGATTTTTTGGATATCTTGAAAGACTGGCTCTTTCCCCAAGTAGTAGAGGGTGAACCTGTAAACGTTATTTGGCAACAGGATGGAGCACATCCCTATTGGAATCTATATGTACGAGAGTGGTTGAACATCGAAGTCCCTGACCATTGGATTGGACGTAATGGTCGAGACGACAGCACTTTTTCGCTGGCCTCCACATTCACCTGACATAACGCCATGCGATTTTTTCCTTTGGGGATTTATAAAAGATCGTGTCTACATTCTGCCGATACTCAGTGATTTGCCAGAGTTGAGACACAGAATTGAAGATGCTATTGCTCGTTGACTAAAGTGTGGGAAGACTTGGACTTTAGGTTGGATATGTGCCGTATTACTAAAGGTGCACATAATGAACATTTGTAAGAAACACTAGGTTAGTTTACCTTCAATTTGATTTATGATTTGTTGTAAATAGTCTAAATTAAACTGTTATAATATACCAATGAAACTGGGACATTCTTTTATGGACACCCTGTACTTTTACACGACTCCTATTCTTCAGATATCAATCCGCTCCACAAAAGGGGCTTAACCCTCAAACGCGCCCTCGCGATATCGCATTCACCGCAGAGTGTCCCGGGGCTATCGGGGGGAATTATCATAAGCAGGCCGGGGTCGCCCGCAGCCGGACGGATATCTTGATTTACACGCTAATTACGGCCGGACAGTCCGGGAAATGAATCACGCGCGTCGGTCCTCAAGACGCGATGTTCGGGACCGCGTCTCTCCGGGCAATTTGGGGGCATTAGGGAATGCGTTATTGCAACGCGATAATTCAACGATTCTTAAGTTCCCGCTGTCTTTACGCGGAGATTTACTCGGATGGTATTCAATTATATCCTTCGATGTGGCAGAGGGGTGTTTGTGTCCGTCGGAAGGACACGAGAAATATTTTTGAGAGTGCTGTAGGGGTCTCGTTCGCTTTACTTTCAGTGCACAGAATGAAATTTAACCGTTATACACTGCCTTACAATAATGGAGCGGACAGCAAGGTGTGATGGTATAAGGGAAAGAATACATGCTTTAATATTAGGGATGATCCCTCACGTGCTGCAATTACACTAACTACCCTTCTGGGCATACTTTCAACAGCTGTGGGCATTTGTGTCCATTGCCAATGCAAGAATGTGACCAGCTCAGCTGTCGATTTCGTACGGGGTTCCCTGGCTGGTCCGTAAGCGTTGCTCTAACTCGTCCCACAAATGTACTATGGGGTTTGGGTCGAGACTATGAGCAGGTCAGAAAAGACGTTTTATATCCATATCTCGATACCACTGCTTGACAGAGGCTGCAACCTGACATAGAGCGTTGTCGTCCTGGAAATAACATTCGTCCATTCCATAAAATTACCAGAGCGTAGGAAGAACCTGATGATCCAAAATCTTCATTTAGGCGTCGGAGTTCAATTGAACAGGAACAACATGCAAAGGTCCCAGGCCTTACCACGAAAAACACCCCCAAACAAGCAGTCGGGTTTTATGCAAATCCGCTGGCGTCCGGTCCATTATTGTAGGGAAGTGTAAATGCGGGGGCCCTATTGGAAGAGGTACGGACTATCAATCGGAGTGTTGCGAGTTCGAATCCCAACCATAGACTATCGTGTACAAAGGAGCTTGGAGCACTTTTAATCTGTCGTGGCCTCGAATGTCATTACGTTGGTGTGGTGTGGAAGTTTTGAGACAGGGTTTTCAAGTCACGCGTGACCTCATCATCCGTCCGTGGCTCAGAATTACTTGGTGTAGTAATGATGCTTCGTGCTCCTGTTAATTGAAACATAGTATGACATTGTAGACAACATTGTAGATAACGAAATTAATAAAATCACCAGACATCATACCGATTGCTAAACCGTTCATCATTATTAACCTTTACGCTGCGGCAGATAGACGATTGTTACCATTAAAATTTCGTTTACACAAGCGGCATGGTTTAGATCTGCATGGTGGATGTTATTCCCCCGTCTAAGTGACCGCTGGCATCGGTCACCATTTACAATCTGTCAACGATTTACCGTCTGAGAGGGTTTCTAATTTTGTTCGGTACCATAGACTGTGATGTGTGAATGCTTTAGGGGCAATTCAGTAGTTTGCTCCGGTGATATCTCTCTCAAGCAAATGATTCGCCACACAATACTATGAAAGGAGAGCGTCAGTCGTAAATGCCACTCAAGGCAACACCTGAACTGGCACCAGCTCAGGTGTTGCCTCGTCATCTGACCGTGGTTCAAAATGACGAGGTGTTGTTCTCTGATCTTTCCCTTCCCTCAGATGATTGATCACAGACCGTCGTCAACAGCTGGCACCCCACTCTCCAAGCTTCCACTCCAACCCAACATGAGGACTTTCGGCCACGACAGAATTAAGGTGCACGAGTCGCCTCTACACCATGCGCTTACAAACATCCATGCACTGACCCGGATTCGAACTAGGAACCTTCCGATCTAGAGGCTAACACCTTAACCACCAGATCGGTTGGTTGACCAGTACGACATTAATTTATTGCCATACCCCTTGGAGCAATAGGGCAGTTTTGTCTTGCCTAAGGATATCATCATTAACAAACTACCTAGATCTTGATATGGACATCTCGTCATTGACGGACTTGACTAGATCTTTAAGTACGAAGTATCTAGTCGAAATCACTCGGAGTGTTAGTGCGGCTTATGGTTAAATCCTTTTTAGGAGTAAATTAGTATTTGAATTAAAGAAGATCATACCAAACTATTGCGATACCTTTACTTGTCTTGTGTTAGTAACTAGTGGACCTGGTTGATGTGGGGCTCTCAGATCGACAAGCTATGGATTCGAACGAGCAGGGGTTCTTTGAGTAATTCTGAATCCACTTTAAGCCGTAGGTTCTATTCTTAATACCGTGGGTCCCGTCAGTGCAAAACAAAACTGACTTTCCGTGGAAACAGACATTAGACGTTACTGACAGGTCATGTTCTATACCGTGCCACCCTTTCACACAAACTGGTAAGGTGTCGAAAATCACACGCATCCCGGGTGTGGGGGACAAAACGCGGATTTTAGAACACACTTGAGATAGTTACCTTCTTAAAAGTGAGTATATCTAAACTTGGGATTTGGGTGGAATTGTTCTCTAACAATGTGATGATGTCATTTAAATAAGGACATTGACAGCAAGAAAAATATTGAAAATCTAGACTAATAGGGCGTGGTCAGTACTGTAGAGGGTGACTACGTGGGATAGATGAGCCCTCACGTACAACAGGTAGAGGCATGTTAAATCGTAGACCTGTAATGGGCTCTGGACTGGTGACACACGAGGAGATACAGGTTTCCAACGCTGCTTCTTGTTGCCTTGATTTTCGATACGCGATTATGCGTGTATGAGTAAAATACCTATATCCCATAGGAATTATTAACATCCATCATGTAGGAGTTAGGAACGACCATCCAAAAGATTAGGAATTGTATACTCCAAAGGAGTTAGGAAAGTTTAACCCATAGGATATAGGAACGTCCATCTTGTAGGTGTGAGGAACATCCATCATGTAAGAGTAGGAACGCCTATCATGTAGAAATTGGGAACGTCCCTAATGTAGGAGCTGGGAACGTCCCTCATATAGGAGTTGGGAACGTCCCTCATGTAGGAGTTGGAAATGTCCATCCTGTAGGAGTTGGAAATGTCCATCATGTAGGAGTTGGGAACGTCCATCATGTAGGATTTGGGAACGTCCATCATGTAGGAGTTGGGAACACTTATCATGTAGAAGTTGAGAACGTTCCTAATGTAGAAGCTAAAAACGCCTATCATGTAGAAGTTGGGAACGTCCATCATGTAGGCATTAGGAACGTCCATCATGTAGGAGTTAGGAACGTCCATCATGTAGGAGTAGGGAACGCTTATCATTTAGAAATTGTGAACGTCCATCATGTAGGAGTTGGGAACGTCCATCATGTAGGCGTTAGGAAAGTCCCTCATGTAAGAGTTGGGAACGTCCCTCATGTAGGAGTTGGGAACGTCCATCATGTAGGAGTTGAGAACGTCCATCACGTAGGATTTGGGAATGTGTACCCCAAAGCCACTAGAAACATCTATCCTATAGGTGTTAGGAACGTATATCTCAACGGAGTAAGAAACACGTATGCCATGAGCGTTAGGTACGTCCATCATCTAAGAGCTAGGAACATCCACCCTATAACAACTGGAAATGTTTATCGTAAAAGAGGAACCTCTGTGCTTGGTAGGAGTTGGGTATGTATATCCCATAGGAGTTGGGTACATCAATCCTGTAAGATTTAGTTGTGGTGTGTAGAATCTACTTACGGACTCTAGCTTACCATTACAGAGCTCTGTCAAACACTAAAAAGTAATAAGCTGTCTAAATAAATGAGTCAACTAAACAAAAACACTTTATAATAAATAGGAGCATTCGTTTAATGAAAGCAACTACACGACACAACCACATTCCCATACGATTCGATCAACCACAGCATCGTTGCCACTCCGCGATTGCAAAGCTGTCGGGGAAAATCGAAGTCCCGCCGATTCGGATCAGCAATTCCGGGCATCGATGCCATCCATCTCAATCGATATCGTGCGAGCACGTGGCCACGAATCGATGGAACCCATTTCATATTTGAATCAAGCCTTCCTTCCCACCCAATCCGGCCGGAAAACAAAATACCGGTTGATCCCTTTTCCAATAATTAGAAAGGAAATTCGTGTATTTAGAGGGTATTAGGCGCTATCATTGCGAAAGGAATCCACGTGGGATCGGGCAGATGGGTCGACCGGCCCCAATTCTTTTGTCTGGGCAATGTAATAACTTTATTTTCAAGTCCGCCCTTCTCTCCCTCAATGAGATTTGCGGCTGATGCCTCCGACGTCACATGATCCGTGCGTTACGCGGGCCTACTTTCGATTCTCTTGTTAGAGCTGCGGTTTCCTGTGTTTGTTGGCTGTAGAAGCATCTGCGAGAGAGTTTTTTGGTGTAAACATAAACAAGCCACCGAATATATGAAGAAGGAAATACTTCCGTCTGAAATCCTTTAGAAAAGGGTATTGAGGATTTTTTTAAAATTATTTGTTTGTTATTTATTATTTTATTAAGCATTTAAAAAAAAAAGAAACTTGATGGAAATTTATTTTTTGAAATAATGAAATAATAAGTAACAAAAAAATTATTTCAAATAATAAATTTCCATGAAGTTTTTTTCAAAAAAGAATACTAAATTTTTTTTTGTTATTTATTATTTTATTAAGTATTCTTTTTTGAAAAAAACTTGATGGAAATTTATTATTTGAAAAAATGTTTTTGTTACTTATTATTTCATTATTTCAAAAAATAAATTTCCATCAAGTTTCTTTTTTAAAAAAATGCTTAATAAAATAATAAATAACAAACAAATTCTTTTAAAAAATAAATTGCCATCAAGTTTTTAAAAAAAAAGAATGCTTTATAAAATAATAAATAACAAAACATTATTTCAAAAAATAAATTTCCATCGAGTTTCTTTCAAAAAAGAATAGTTGATTTTTTATGTTATTTATTATTTTATTATCTATTCTTTAAAATATATATTAATAGGTTTAGTAAAAATGATAATTATGTTTGAAATTTTAAAGAAATGTGTCAAAAATTTCAAATGTGCAACATGAAAATCTATTCAACCCATTTGAAAAATGATGCTTTCAAAATAAACTAAATGCCATTTTCTAGGGAAAGAACTAGAGTCAAAAAGATATTAAATTCAACAAAAATTTTACAAGAGATCAAAAATTAATATAAGATTTTTGATAGTTTTGCAGTACGATTCTTAAATGAATGGCCGTAGTTTAAAAACTTTCACGTTAGCATAATTATTCCAGTTCATTCACTATATAACGTTATAAAGAATTGGCTCTCAATATTTTTACGAGAATCCATCCATAACTTTTTGTGTTATAACATTTGAAGTGAGGAAATAATGTATAAATATTAATTTCGTGTAAAAATTGTTTGAAGTGTATCGTTTGCTCTCTCTTGCTTTTACAGTTTGTGTAAACAATTTTGTTCTCACTTCTCTTTAAAAATGTTCGCAATACTTCCAAAAGAGAAACCAGTTAATCATTTGAAAAACCTTTCAAAAATTATGTTGGCAAAAAAAAAAATGTTTTAATGGGTCTTTTAACGGCTAATTCCGATGGTTTCTATACCTACTTCTGATTTTCCCGCCTTGATTAAAATCTTAATATCTCTACAACTAATTAATGCAGAGAAAATATCAAATATAGTTAGGAAAGTCAAATAAATACTCTATCAAATAAGATCAAAAACTTTTTCTGGAATTTTTGGTCAAAAAAGACGGTTTCAACGTGTTCGGATACTTTAAGATAAAGTGGGGCAGATGCATACCAAAATCTACTTAAATTTAAAAAGCCACAAATTTTTTTTTTCTATCACTGATATCACATATGCCACCCTATCACAATATGTTTTGCAGCCGAATAGAGATTAGTTTCTTATTCAAAATTAACTATTTAATAATGTTCAAAATTCAAAATTTTATCGAAGGTCTGAAGTACTCACCTGCCAAGTTAGGTCTCCTTACCTCTCTCCCATAGAGCAAATTTGGGACGTTATGGGGAGGTGATTATAACCATCCTGGAATGTGAATTTAAAAGAGTCATATAATGGTAGTAACGACACTGCCATTAAAGTAAGGAAATAATTATGAAAGTTTAACACATGTACCAGTCGCGAATATGCTTCATATCATGGTTGCTGTTTACACGTGTTTAATAAAAAATACATCCACAGTATCATCGTTTGCGCGTGCATAGTAAATTTACTATATAATAATTCTCGGATCCCCTTTTCTTCGAAATGCGCAGTAAAAATTAAATTCTCGGATCCTTTGCATTCTCTCAGTTGTAAATTTCTTTTTATGCGAATTATTCTCTTTGGTACTCGCAACTTTATAAAAATAGAAAATAAAAGTATTCGTTCAAGTAGAAGGTGACACGCCATCCTAAGACATTTCATTAAATATAAGCAATTCGGGACCATCAAGCGAAATATCACATTCGAATTTTGTTTTTTTCCCGTATGCATAATTTTTTGATAGTCTTTATTTATATTGAAATTTATTGTACTTTAGCTCATTTAATTGTATTTTGGTGTTGAACATAGTTTGCTTTTAAATTTATTTAACATACTTAATGACTTTTTAATAAATTAAAATAAGATAAATTTTTTTTTATAAAATCCTGATATTTTATAAATTATGTAGAATTATATATTTCTGAATAAATAGATTCTAAATGAAGTAAGGAATTTAAAATAATTACTATGTTGTGGATGCGGCTATTGAAATAAGTTAGATAAAATTAGTCCGCTTAAATATACATAGTAGGGATGCGATGTATTTACCATCGATTTATTAGAGCCGATGTTTGTTTAACATCGATGTTTTTACGTTGTAGATGTTTTATTTTTAATGTAGAAAGAACGATGATAAAAATTTAGAAAAATAACCGTGCAACTATGTATTTGTCAGTGATGGCGACATCCGTTCCATCAGAAAGAGTTTTCCCCTAACTGGTGGGATAGTTACTGAAAAAAGAAGTCGGCTTAAGGTGGAGAAAGTTAACAAACTGCAAATAACAAAGATTGGGGAGTATAATAATTATAGACCTCAATATTTTTATTTACAGTGAATGCAAAATAAGTTTGTTATGTTCCCCCCCCCCTCCATAAGTTCATAACAATTATTATTGTTAGTTATTATTAATGATTTATGTACCTACCTAATTATACTTATAGTTAGTAGTATGTATGTCAAATTGTTGTAAATATTATTTTCTTAAATATTATTATACAATTTGAAAATAAAAGATCTGTTAATTGTTCTTATTAATTTTTGTGACTTTGTTTTGATCATTAAAAAAAGTCTTAGTTATAAATTAATAAACACGGTAAATGACAAATTAAATGTATGTAAACGATATAATTAAATGATATATTATCAACATCGATGTTTCAAAACATCGATGTTTTGCTTTCGATGTCGCATCCCTAATACCGGGCCTTGATCATAGTAGCAGTAAAATATCTGTAAAAGTGTTTTTCCAGCAAGCGTTGTATTATGGCTGAGAAAACCAACGATCTTATTTCAATCTTCTATCAATCAAAATTAAAAAATCACTTTTAATCTCAACAGATTGCGAAAACTTCACATATGAAAATTGTACCTCATTCTTAGTGTTTACTTAGATTCGATGAAATGTTTTCGTGATGAATTCAGATGAAACCATGTTTTCTTCAAGATTTTCCAAACTTTCGAAGCAGTGTTTACTTAGATAATTATATATATTTTGATTGTTTTTTAATTCATATAAAATAAATGCTATCGTAACGAATGAACTACGAAATCGGATGCGAAAACTTTTATCTTCAGCAAGTGACAGACGAACGATGCGCCGGATGTTGTGCAATAAGCCTACATTACCTATAGAAATTTTGATATGATAAAGAATATCATTTCCGATCGTAGGCTTCGAGACTCGAAGCATCGACCCTCATTTATCCCCCGATATATGATTTTATTTGCTAGTGTCCTTGACTGCGTTTGTGTATTTTTAGGCTCTAAATTGTATCATTAAGTGGTTTCGATACGAGATATCTCGACTTTAAAGACCTGAAAAATTTTGCTAATGACGAGATACCACTTCCACCAAGATCTCGTCAGTTTTGCTTATCACAAGATAGCTCACCGAGACAACCACCACCAGGAAGGTTAAACTTCTGTAATTGGATACAGAGCGTTTCTTGTTTCTTTTATTACGCTATTATTACTATTATATGGGACTAAACTAATTAGAAGCCCCGAAAGACTACAAATGAATACGCGAATATGTCACGTATAAACACCTCATAGGGAACTAAGCCCCATTATTTGGAATCCCCAAAGTGTTTCAAAGTAAAATATGAAAAGTGTTCCCAACTACAATCTGAAGAGTGTTCCACAGTGAAATCTGAAGAGCGTTCCACAGTGAAATCTGAAGAGTGTTCCACAGTGAAATCTGAAGAGTGTTCCAAAGTGAAATCTGAAGAGTGTTCCAAAGTGAAATTTGAAGAGTATTCCGAACTATAATCTGAAGAGTGTTAAAAACTACAATCTGAAGAGTATTCCACAGTGAAATCTGAAGAGTATTCCACAGTGAAATCTGAAGAGAGTTTCAAACTATAATCTTAGCATGTTGTGTTGCTCTAGTGCGACGCTAATTAATAATTACCATTATTAAAAAAATTACCAAATTACAATCTGAAGATTGGAACACTTTTCAGATTGTAGTTTGGAACACTCTTCAGATTATAGTTTGGAACAAACTACATTCAGAAAAGTGTTCCAAACTATTATCTGAAGAGTGTTCCAAACAACAATCTGAAGAGTGTTCCAAACTACAATCTGAAGAGTGTTCCACAGTGAAATCTGAAGAGCGTTCCACAGTGAAATCTGAAGAGTGTTCCAAAGTGAAATTTGAAGAGTATTCCGAACTATAATCTGAAGAGTGTTAAAAACTACAATCTGAAGAGTATTCCACAGTGAAATCTGAAGAGAGTTTCAAACTATAATCTTAGCATGTTGTGTTGCTCTAGTGCGACGCTAATTAATAATTACCATTATTAAAAAAATTACCAAATTACAATCTGAAGATTGGAACACTTTTCAGATTGTAGTTTGGAACACTCTTCAGATTATAGTTTGGAACAAACTACATTCAGAAAAGTGTTCCAAACTATTATCTGAAGAGTGTTCCAAACAACAATCTGAAGAGTGTTCCAAACTACAATCTGAAGAGTGTTCCACAGTGAAATCTGAAGAGCGTTCCACAGTGAAATCTGAAGGGTGTTCCAAAGTGAAATTTGAAGAGTATTCCGAACTATAATCTGAAGAGTGTTAAAAACTACAATCTGAAGAGTATTCCACAGTGAAATCTGAAGATTATTCCAAAGTGAAATCTAAAGAGTATTCCGAACTATAACCTGTGTGAAGAGTGTTAAAAACTACAATATGAAGAGTGTTCCACAGTGAAATATGAAGAGTGTTCCAAACTACAATCTTAGCTCGTCGTGTTGCTCTAGTACGAAACTAATTAATAATTACCATTACTAAAAAGTTACCAAATTACAATTTGAAAAGTGTTCCAAACAACAGTCTCAAGAGTGTTTCAAACAACAATCTGAAGAGTGTTCAAAAGCAACATTCTGAAGAGTGTTCAAAACAACAATCTGAAAAGTGTTCCAAACAACAATCTGAAGAGTGTTCAAAACAACAATCTGAAGAGTGTTCCAAACAACAATATGAAGAGTGTTCCAAACTACAATCTGATAGTATTCCAAACTATAATCTGATAGTGTTCCAAACTACAATCTGACAGTGTTCCAAACGATAATCTGATAGTGTTCCAAACTATAATCTGAAGAGTGTTCCAAAGTAAAATCTGAAGAGTGTTATAAGCTACAATGTGAAGAGTGTTACAAACTACAACCTGAAGAGTGTTCCAAAATGAAATCTGAAGCATTCAGATATAAAGCAAAATAGATTCCTCCCATTAAAAACCTCAGTCGAAAAGAGACCGCGAAGGGACTTTTCGCACTCCAAAAGCCATCGCCTTTGACCGGAGGCAGCTCACCACCCCCTATACCAGTTCACGCTTAACTATAGGATCCCAGGCAGGGCACACATGTTTCACACCACCCAGAAAGGGTCCTCGTCGACAGGGCGGCAACTCGTCTGACAAGCCACGGAAGAGGCTAATCAAAGTAATGGCCGCCAGAGCGCGCTTGTTGCATCCCAATGGCGCGAGCTTTTGTCTCGTTCAGCAGTCCGCGCCGGCTACAATGCTATCCATTATAAACCGATTCTATGGCTCAGATATGAGGTAATGACTGGCATTCAGTTCCGCGTGTGGCCATTATTCATGGGGAGGCTCAGATAATGCTATCTGTGCGCCGGATTTCGGACGGGCATTCAGCTCTGGATCACTCCATTGGAGAGTTTAACTGCTCGCTCATTGTGCGGGATTTGGTTGAGGATCGTGTCTGGAGGATGTCCCACAATTCGATTGTGATTAATCGGGGAACTTCTCGGTGTGGGTCAAGAATAAGTTTGAGCTTTACAGCTGCACTTCTTTAAACGAGGAATTTAAACTGGAATTGGATTTCGGTTTTATTACTCTCCTGGTGGTCGCGATAGTCCAGTTGGAAGTGCAGCAACCGGACGGTTGCGAGTTCGAATCCAAACAAAGATCGTTGTGTGCAAATGGGGATGATGCACGTTAAATATGTCGTGGCCTCAAATCGCATCCCCTTGGCGTGGTGTGGAAGTTTGGAGAGTGGGGTGACAGCTCAGATGGGGCCTCGTCATCTCACCTTGGTTCAAAATTACGCGGTGTAGTTGAAGGATCTTTCTCTTTGGGATTGACCCCGTCAGTATCCCGTTGTGTTGCTTCAGTACGAAGCTAATCAAAATACTTATCTACCTGGTGATTTGCCTTGGCGTCAAAAATTGGCCATGATGAAAAGACCTGTTTTAAACTGTTGCCAGTTCTGCGCAAGGGGTAATTGGTTTTCCTAAATAGACCTTTATCACACAGCATGGTGGTTTTATCTTGACGAGGTATCTCGTATTTAGCAAAAATAGATATATTTCGTCGAGTTCCACTCACATACCGTCATCTGACCGTGGTTCAAAATTACGAGGTGTTGTCCTCGTATTTTTCCCTTAAGGGACTGATCCCGGACCGTCGTCAATAGCCCGTTGTGTTGCCCTAGTACTACGTTAACTAAAATTACCATTACCATCCACTCTAAGAACTGCACTATTCCCTGCATAACTTCTAAATAATTTTGACCTTCTTGAACAATACAATCTTTCCAAAGGATTCCTTTTTAAATATCAAAAGGATCATTTCAGAGGATTCTATAACGAAAGGACCAATAGAACTTTTACAAAGGATTCTTAAATGAGTAAAGGATAAACAGAATCTTTTCGAAGCTAAGTACGTGTCAATAAGCTAATACGATCTATGATGAAATCAACACCTGAAATTCACACCACGCCAACGTGAGAGTATTTGACGCCATGATAGATTTAACGCGCATAACACCCCCGTACACAGCGGTTTTCGGTTGGATCGTGTTTCGAGCTCTCCATCCTCCGGTTACTAATCCGCACTCTACCAATCGGGCTACCACTGCTTAGAACGTGTCGGAGAGATGATCGCAGTATAACATCGATCAAGAATCCCCTCTCTGAAAGCCTTGCAACAAAAAATTGTCATTGTGGGTGCAGTCAAACCTCCAAACAGCCATCACTTCACATCATTTGCTAAGCGCTAAAAATAAATTACACGATGGGGCAAATCCACTCAATCTCTACGAGGAAATATGGCACAAGAGACAGTGTGAGAAGCCGCTATAATCACCGCCACCAGAGAGATGCGATAAACACGCAATAGTTATGCCAAACACATCCATAACAATACCCTCGCCCTGGTCTTTAATTAAGTCGTAATATCTTTAAAATCTCCATTTTTTCTCTCCCCCCGGATTGCTGAAGACGGCAGAAGACGCCGCAGCAGTACTGGGCAGTATCAGTCACGGTGGGGGAACGTGCAATATTTATCCTTCCATTTTGGCAACGGAGATAACATCGGACCAAGATTTGGCAGGAAAGGCGTTGAGATGCGAGTCTAATTAATTTCTCATTAATCTTCCGAAAATCCGAACGGCATTTATCAAAATGCCGTTTTGCGTGCCGAGTCGTTCTGGCATTGGCGAAAAAGGAAGAAACGGGGCACGAAGAGCGAAAAAAATCCTACCCCCATTGGTACATCTAAATTTCTGCAGCGCCATCGGGGGCATGGATTAATTAAGTGCTCCAAACATAATGGAGATAAGAGTACGTGAAAAATGATTCTGTCAAGCCGCTTTCACAGTGATAAGGAGACTCACTTTTTGATTTTTCAATGGTGGACGTTGGAAGGGGAAAAAATGGCTCACTGTTCCTCTCTGGATGTGATTATTTATTAAAACTTTATTAACCTCTGGTAAGTAATTGCTTTAGTGTTAGACCTTCTCTCATGCTGAGAAGGACAAATTTGCTCTTGGGTCGTTTTTCTTTGCATATTAATTTGTTTTCTTCGTCTAATCCCGCAGTGATTAAAGGGAGGAAGTGTTGAGGGAAAAACAGAACGGCTTAGCTGCAAACGACTCTGTTGGAGATTTCTTTAGCAGAAGTGCGGAGAGGAAGTTTGGAAATGCAACAGAAACACCTTTTATACATCAATAGGAAATTCTTTCTTCCGGTACAATTCCGGCCGATCAACCGGTGTGGTGGTTAAGGTGTTAGCCTCTAGATCGGAAGATTCTTGGTTCGAATCCGGGTCAGTGCGTGGATGTTTGTAAGGTTCATTTATATATCATATCGCGTTAGATATAAGAAAGTTGTTTCATTACTAGAAGATGAGTTGCAACAGTAGTAGGTTTTTGTAGTTGAAAGACTACAAAAACCTACTACTACCTAAACCTGAAAGACTACAACAAGTTGTTCGCTTGTTTGATCCTCGCTATCGTATTTTCGTCTTATTAAATGTCTTTCTCCTTTCTGCTTTGTCTCAACATTGACTCCTTTTATAGTATTATATCCCTTGTTCATTAACCGTTACTTATATATGTTTGTAAGCGTAAGGTGTAGAGGCGTCTGGTGCTCCTTAAATCTGTCGTGGCCGAATGTCCTCACATTGGGTGGGCATGGAAGTTTAGAGAGGGGTTGCCAGATCGTTGTTTGCCTCGTCATCTCATACACGGTTAAAAATGACGTGGTGTTGTCCTCGGATCTTTCCCTCAGGGGAATGATCCCAGACCGTCGTCATAGCCCGTTGTGTTGCTCTAGTACGATTTTAATAAAAAATTCAACTACTACTACTATTAACCAGGGTACAGCGGTCCGAAATATTAGTGAGAAATCAATGTTTGAAAACAACAGTATGTTATCTTAGCAAAGAAACAAGGCAATTGATTAATCTACTGAGAGTCATTTGATTTCAAAGTATTGTTTTAACCCCAATACACTTGACAAGGTGATGGCCTCTAGATCGTCCATTCCATGAGTTTGAATGTATTAATAAATCCACTATTTTTATTATGGTGTGGTATTTTTAATCAACGTCGTCCTGGAGCAACACAATGGGCTATAGACGACATGACCCTGGACACATACAGAGGCTATTATTGCTCACTGTACTCTTATACATTACCCTACAGTAATGGCACGGACGCCAGAGGATTTGCATAAAATTCGACTACTTGTTTGGTGGTGTTCTTCGTGGTATGACCTTTGCAAGTTGTTCCTAGTCAATTGAACGCCGACGCCTACACGAACATTTTGGACAATTAGGTTCTTCCTACGCTCTGGCAATTTTATGGAATGGACGAATGTTACTTCCAGAATGACAACGCTTCATGTTATGTTGCAGTCTCTGTCAAGCAGTGGTATCAAGACATAGATATAAAACGTCTTCTCTGGCCTGCTCAGAGTCCCGACCCAAATCCCATAGAACATTCGTGGGAAGAGTTAGAACGACGCTTACGGACCAGGGAAGTTGAAATGAGCTGGCGACATTCTTGCAGCAGGAATAGACACAAATACCGGTAGCTGTGTATCAAACCTTGCTGAAAGTATGCCCGGAAGGGTTGCTAGTGTAATTGCAGCACTTGGGGACACTCCATTTTTAAGCATGTATTATTTCAATTATACCATCACATCTTGCTGTCCGGTCCATTATTGTTAGGGTAGTGTGTATATAAACTCGATATGAAGTCTACTTATTGGAAATATGTTTCGACAAGATATAGTAAACCCTCTTTAAATAGGGTTTAAACACTGTTTTTAATACCTTCCGGGTGTTTGGAGCAGTCTGGGCCTTTTTATGGAATGGACGAGTGTTACTTCCAAGACGACAACGCCCATGTCACGTTGCAGCGTTTGTCAAGTAGTGGTATCAGGATATGGATTGAGGAATGTTTTTTTGGCCTGCTCAGAGTCTCGAACTAAACACCATAGACGGGTTACAGCGACGCTTACAGATCAGGGAACCCCGTCCAAAATCTACAGCTGAGTTGGCGACATTCTTGCAGCAGGAATGGACGCAAATACCCATAGCTGTGTAACAAAACCACGTTGAAAGTATGTCCAGAAGGATTTCTAGTGTAATTGCAGCAAGTGGGGGACCCTCCCCCTATTAAAACAAGTATTATTTCCCTTATACCATCACATCTTGGTATCCGATCCATTATTGTAGGGAAGTGTATTTCCTCTATGGGGTAAGTAGTATTTTTACATAACGTCGTACTAGAGTAACACAGTGGGCTATTATCAACGGTCCGAGATAAAACTCGAAGTTCCACTATGGGGGGAGAACCTATTACTCTTCTAATTATTTCTATTATATTGTAGAGTGGTTAAGGTGTTAGCCTCTAGATCGGAAGGTTCCTGGTTCGAATTCGGGTCCGGGCATGGATGTTTGTAAGCGTATGGTGTAGAGGCGGCTGTTGCACCTTAAATCTGTCGTGGCCGAAAGTCCTCACGTTGGGTTGGCCTGGAAGTTTGGAGAGTGGGGTGTCAGCTCAGGTGTTGCTTCGTCATATGACCGTGGTTCAAAATTACGAGGTGTTGTACTCGGATCTTTCCCTTAAGGAATTGATCCCGGACCGTCGTCAATAGCCCGTTGTGTTGCTCTAGTACGACGTTAACTAAAATTACCATTACCTATTATATTGTAGTACTTAGAACACGGTTGGGGGTAATGTTTGGTATTTCGTTGCTCTCGGTGTACTCGAAAATACATAGTAGGTGAGCGGCTCTATAAAATAATTTGTAACTTTTTCGCCAAATCGCAGCTGTTACCGGGGCGTTAATGAAAGAAAAAAAAGAAACAAATTACGTGATTCGATTAAGGCAGCCTTTGTTATGAAACACGGACGCGTGATGCCATAAAAATGAGGAAAGGGGGTTGGGAAGAGTAAAAACCACCAAAAACCCAACAATGGATTTCTTCCCCGCTAATTATTTCACGACTGCGGCACAGAAGCCAACACTCCAGACGAGGGCAAAAACAGACGAAGGACGAAAAAGCCCAGCGATCCGAAGTGAAGAGACTACCGTCCCTGGGAACCCGTGCACCTGGGGTTAAAAAAAGCGGCCAGCTAATCAGAAAAGTGGTAAATTTTGAATGACCACAGAGTGATTACAAACCGCATGGGATTCAGCAGTGGGGCGGCGCTTTTTTGGGGCGCATTTTGAAGCATCGTGTGAGTGAAGATATGTTCGCTTCTTTTTTGTGCCGGGAGCGGTAATTTTATTTCGCTTTTAAAGGGTGGGGCGGACATCAGGCTCTGGAGAAGCAGCCTACGTGTTCCGCCTGCTATCTGTTGCTGTCTGCCTTTTTTTTTACGTGGAAGCCAAACTGTTACGCCCGTTTCAGACAGGTGGAATGCTTTCGAAGGGCGCTCTAATTTGGGAGAGGTAATTCATTTGGGTGTTGGAAGTTTTTATCGACTCCGATGGGGTTTTCTGTTGCTGAGTATCGATGGTGGTTGGATCTCCGCTTGAGTGGCTTTCCGAATCGATTATTTTTTATTTTCTTAGTGAGTTGTAGGAAGAGTAGTTATCGATCTGGTTTCGGGGGAGTCGGATGTGTCGTTTTAATTTTTCTTTTGCGAATAATTTCGTGACTGTGGCGAGCTGGTTGTTGGGTTTTATGTCGCAAGGATCATATTCGAGGCGTTGACGTTGAAAGGAGGTAAGCGCACAAAACTAAATCCTACAGGACAATCAAGTTTAAGGCCCGGGAGCAGATATCGCTTAAAACTGCGACGTAGATCGCAGAACGAAGTCTTTGCTGAACAATTTTTTCTTAGTTTTATCAAAATTTTGGTCTTGTTTTAATTTTCATACATAAGTAACGATGTTCTGCAGTACAAAGCGTGATCCTTGCCACGCCTCTTTTTCTTCTCTATCTACGGAACACACTTCCGACACCACCCCAAATTACAACAAACACTTTATAAATAACACATCTTCGATATCAATGACAAAATATTTAACTTCAAAAGTTATCAACAGAATTTCAAATTCTGAAAGTATGCCTTGGTTTAAATAAAGAAGTTAATTAATTTGATGTTTTATTATGAATATATAATACATATTTATATAGGCCTATAATTGTGTTTTACGTTTTATTTTTATTTTACTGCAGTTTTTAAAATTCTGACAAAATGACTGCAGAACAATTGCAATTGTTGAAATTGTATTGCAGAACACTGAATCTAATTCTGCACCTGTGATTGAAGGTTTTCCTTACTTACTTCTTCGAGGCAATACTGATCAAGTTTCCGTTAGCTTTCCAATCTTGTGGTTTTTTCGGAACTGAACTTCGTGAGTTGCGAACTTACCTCCTTTTGAGTGTTACTGGCATTGGAACATGGAATCATTTCAATGAAATAACCTATTTGGCGCTAAGTGTCAACGCCTCATTAAACGCAATGAGCCAAACGCAAAACAGAGAACGCCACGTAATGAACATATACATTCACAACGGAAATCTTAATGACACAGAAGAGAGAACTACACAGACGTGGGATAGATACTGAGAGGATCTTCAAAAAGCGTGACCAACATGACGACTAGCATTCACGTGACCGATATATGATGAAATGACAGCTGATGTGTTGTTTCCTTATGATGTTATTATCTTCTCTTTTGGCGATGTAACATCTTCTGAAGTGATAGGTGTGTGAATCAGTATTATAGTCCCGACAAAAGTGGTGAAATCAACCCAGTCTACTACTATTAGAGGATCAATCAATGGACCAATCAGATGGTAAATGTTAGGTTGCACCCAGCAGACGAAAGCTAAATAATAAATTAATTTACGACGAAATTATCAACGACGAATTTAAAGGTCAGGTTACTACAAGGTTTGGTCAAATGATCATGGGTACATAAAAGGTTACCATTGCTCACTCTACTTATATATTTCCTCTATGGGGGAAATATAAAATAGCCCGTTGTGTTGGCTTCTGTTCGACGTCATTAAATACCTACCAATGGGTGGTTCAAAATTACGTGGTGTTGTCCTAGGATTTTGCCCTTGTGGATAGATCCTGGACCGTCATCAATAGCCAGTGTAGTTCCATTATGACGTATATACCTACCAATGCAAATATAGAAGTATAGCCTGACAGGCATAGAACCTGCGATATAATCCAACAGGAATTGAACCTGTACCACCTACAGCTGATACACGTTAGATCATTCGTGGCCACAAACATCGACACGGTGGCGTGGAAGTTTTTGGGAGTGGTCTTTCATTTCAGATGTTGACCTCGTCATTCGACTGTTTTATAATAACGAGGTATTGTCCTCGGACATTTCTATTTAGGATTGATCCAGGGCCATTGTGTTGCTCCAGTGTGAGGTGGATTCAGGCACCTACCCGATCTAATAAGCTCTCGTGTAACAAAAATCATCTAGAAATATAACAACCCGAGCCTGCATGCAGACTTGATTTTCTTGTACATAATTACCAGTGTGTGTGTTTCTCTTATAAAAAAAAGTAGTATATTGGAATCAATTTATCGTGAGTAATCATCGCTATTGTTGAGTCTACCACTTCTGAAGTTAAAATTGAGCTTATAAAATAACGATATGCGTAAGTGAATGGATGTGTGAAAGGGACCTTCCTGTAAAACGGATGTGTCATGCATGGAGAAGTCCAACCCTCCGGGGCAATGGCACCCCCAATTGGGCCATATATGGCCCACACGACAACAACAACAAAATAACCCTACCAAGTATGTACCCCTGCATTGGCAACGACGTAATTAAGAATAAAATGCATGTTGTATACAGAGTTCTGATGCTGTTTAACCCTCGAACAACGCGGACCTTTAGATTAGATCAGTGGTGCATAAACTTTTTATTTACGGCCCCTTATTTCGTGTATTATTTTGTCGCGACCCTTGGATAGACAATAGGCGTTTTTTTAATCGTCAACGTAATCATTTTAGAAAGAAAAAAAAACAGCTTTTCTTTACAAACATTTTAATATCTATATTGATTTTTTAATTAATTCTTTATTAATGTCCTCAGAGCATGCTACTGAACCCTTCTACACTTAAAATAGTATATGTTATGTACATACTCGATTGCAAATTTTACATATAATTAACAAAAGCAGTATGTAAACAGAATACACTCGAATGACCGTTAAGAAGCAGTAAAATTGAACTACTAAGGCACAGATGGAAAGAACTGTACGGTCCTCGCTGTGATCACAGTATAAAGACTAAATAGCAGGGGGCTGTAGTAAAAATAGCTACTGCTAAACCTTAGACCGACCCAAGTTGCATAAGAATCCCACCTGAGAGCAGGTAAAGGGCATTTCATACTGACAATTATCTTTTTATCACTATGTCTGTTCGCTTGCCGGATGTCGAAGTATATGTATTATACTAGTAGACAATTGTTTTCGTAAAAAAATATACCTATACTTCTTACTTTATTAAATAATATCTCATTTCACTATTTTACTGGTACCTGATACTTGTTGAAGTAAAGCCTTATACTTTTTATTGTCAAATACATTTCTTCGAATTTGACAACCCACAATAATTTTCACGCGCTACGGTTTGCGCACCGCTGGATTAGATACCGTGTCATTAGAAAAAATCCGACCATATCTTGATGAAAAAAATACCGAGGCTATCTTAAACCAAATTGTTTAGATCTTGATATCTCGTTGAAATAACCACTATTAGTACTATTATCTGGGTAGAGTATGCGTGAGTTTGTGCGCATAAAACATGCATAACTGCATGCTATGTCTGTCGTTTGCGCTGGAACTGACAGCAACTGCGCGGCAGTGGAAAGAGGAGGAGATCCTTTGAAAAATTCCCCCGCATCTCCGCTCAGACAGTGATTCCTCCACCCCTCAATCTGTTGATGGAAAATTTATGACGGGCAGTCACGTGGTTCGGCGGGCATCACGTGATCTCGGGGCGTCGCAACTTTTTTCCCGGCCTCACGTACGGTCAGCACCAATCGTGATCAAACCCATCGTTCCATTTCTGATGACTGAATCATACAAGAAGTTTCCTTTTTCTCCTTCCGCATCTTCCTTTGGGTGGGTGGGTGGAGGAATGGGTCTTCCTGAAGTGCTTCCTCTTCTGGCAAAGTCCGAATGAACGCGTGATTGTAGTGAATGCAAGGAGGGGGGAAGGTAGTTTCTTTACGTCTCGATGGACACTGCCGGCTGTAGAATCCGTCCCAAAGGGAAATATCCGAAGACAACTGCGCGTAATTTTGAACCACGAGGTCGACAACTGATCTGGCACCCCAATCTCCAAACTTTCACACCACACCAACGTGAGGACATTAGAGACTACGGCAGATTCAATGTGCACCAGCACACGTTTACACGGTCTATGGTTCGACTTATTTCCGAATTTGCACTTCTCCGTTTGTTTATAGGTTAGTCTGCCAACTGGGCTACCGTGTCTCAACTTAGAAGGTAGAGTGCACCTTGTACTACTGATATACACTACCCTACAATAATGGACAGGACAGCAAGATGTGATGGTAAATGGGAAAGAATACACGCTTTAATAAGGGGATGGTCCCCCCATGTGCTGCAATGACACTTGCAACCCTTCTGGGCATAATTTCAACAAGGTTTTGATGAACAGCTATGGGTATTTGTGTCCATTCCTGCTGCAAGAATGTCGCCAGCTCAGCTGTAGATTTTGGACGTGGTTCCCTGGTCCGTAAGCGTCGCTTTAACGCGTCCCACAAATGCACTATGGGGTTTGTGTTGAGATCTTTACTATCGTCAAAAAATCGGCACTGTCTCGATGACAGGTATCTTGTCATCAACTGGTCGAATCTTGATGGACGAGATATCCCGTCGAAACCTCTAGGAGGGTTAATTTTTTCCACATTGAGGTCTCTTATATTCTGAGTCCGCGCTAGCCCGGTTAAAAGAGCAACGGATTAGCAATCGAAGGCTTGCGAATTCGAAACTTGATCCTATCAAACACCGTCGTGTAAGGGGGGGGGGATGGTGTACGTCAAACCTGTCGTGGCATCGAATGTCCTCACGTGTGCGTGTAAAGATACTAAATTTCCTTACCTGAACTTTCCTTAACAACAACTAGGTATATAAAACTGCATCAAATTCTTCAATGTACACTACCCTACAATAATGGACCAGACATCAGCGGATTTGGAGTTTTTTTTTTTTGGTATGGCCTGGGACCTTAGCATGTCGTTCCTGGTAAAATAAACGCCGACCTCAATACGAACGTTTTGAACTATCGGGTTCTTCCTACGCTCTGGAAATTTTATTTAATGGACGAATTTTACTACCGGGACGACAAAGCTCCATGTCATGTTGCAGCCTCTGTCAAGCAGTGGTATCGAGATATGGATGTAAAACGTCTTCCCTGACCAGAGTCTTAACATACCTTGTCATCGAGACAGTGCCGATTTTTTGACGATAATAAGATCAAAATCTGCCCAGTTTCCTTTAGATTACGAGTTATCTCACTCATCAAGATCTAGTCAGTTTTCCTCTAATTACGTTCATTGATCTTGCTTGCAACAAGAATCAAGTAATAACAAGAGCGAGGATCAATCAAGCAAGCAATTTTAGAGCTGTTTCAACATTTTCTAGAACTCTTTCTGTCTTTTGTTTCAACACGATTGGGGTTCGAATATTCATAACGGCATGGATGATTGTAGTAGTTCAGATCCCATTTGAAGTTGAAGGTCTTGGCTAAATTATCCGCGTGCAACATAAAGATTACAGTGCCACAAACCAATGCTTATTAGATAAATTATGAAGCCATTTGGTAAAAGGAGAGTTTCTACAAACTTCGATGTTGGCAAATGAAAAGTTGGGGCGTTTGTCTGTAAGACGTATGATGTCTCCCAGTGGTGATCGGGACGATGTGTTTCGTCTTTAGCAAAACTGACACAATCTTGATTAACGAGATATCTCATCAAAACCACTTGTATGGTTACAGAGTGAGTTCGGAAGGAATAAGTGTTGCGTATGTGTTTAGTATTCTTTATCGAATAAACGATTGCAGTGAGCTGCACATTTAAAATACTGTTTTAACCCTTCTGGTGTTTGTCTCATCGAGGTACCCCGACATTAGCAAAACTGGCTAGATATTGATGATTGAGATATCTCGTTAGAGGGTAAAAAAAACCACTATCAGCGGACTGGCCAATAACAACCAAACCGTAGCGCTGACAAGCATGACCACAGTGCTTATAAATATGACTGTAGAGCGGCAGACCAAACAAACCAAACTACAGTACGTATACAACCTGACGAGTGAAAACCAAACAAACCATAGTGCTTATAAAACTTGACGGTAGACAGACCAAGCAAACTAAACAACAGTGCTAACAAAATATGATCGTAGGGACAATCAACTTAGGGACATAAAAATAAAGAAAATACCGAATTAAAGATTATATAAATTTGACTATACAAATGATTCAACGATTCGAGACGATTCCCTTAACTTTAGCATTACGTTCAAATCTCAGATCTAGATAGGAAGGTTCCTGAATCGAATCCGGGTCCGGGCATGGATGTTTGTAAGTGTATGGTGTAGAGACGGCTGGTGCACCTTAAATCTGTCGTGGTCGAAAGTCCTCAGGCTGGGTTGGTGTGGAGGTTTGGAGAGTGGGGTGGCAGCTCAGGTGTTGCCTCGTCATCTGACCGTGGTTCAAAATTACGAGGTGTTGTCCTCGGATCTTTCCCTTAAGGGACTGATCACGGACCGTCGTCAATAGCCCGTTGTGTTGCTCTAGTACGACGTTAACTAAAATTACCATTACCAATCTCAGAACCTGCTATTTTAGAATCCAGATCCATATAAATTGGAGAGGGGTTGGTTCACCTATGGGTTAAAATACACTTTTGGTTCAAGGTCTGAAATTGGCAACAGCCGCTTATCTTGGAGAGTTAGGAACGAAATTCCTCACGTTGTTTGGTTTGGTTTTATGGATCAAGAGCCATATATGGCCTTACACCTCTTTTCAAGAAGTGCCATTCTATCTCTTACACTCTATCTCTCACTTAAGAAAGTCTGGATTTCACCCTTATGTGTTAAAATCTCATCCTTAAAACTAAAGATATTTGAATATAGACAACGTTTGGCCAGATCTGGCCTTTGCGCCATAATAAACCACCAAACCAAACCTTATGTTGAAAACCTTATGTTGTTAAAAATAATTTGGCCGTGTGAATGAAAATACTTTGAAAAGCTTTTGGCGGACAAATTTCTTTTTTACTTGAATGTCTTTAAAATCGGAATAGTTAAGGGGGCCTTGCATGTAAAGCCGAGCATTACAAGTTTTGTCTCATGATGTCAGAACTAGAAGAATCATACAGATGATAAATATAACGTCGTGTATATAAAAGAAGTCAGTACCTGTCATGACCTTCGGACTGAGTGTAGGTGCACTGAGGGGTCTGAATTCTACGGTGATGGGCGAACTTTGGGCCAGTGAAATACTGGATTGTATGGAGTGAGGACTGAGTACATGGTGTCATTCGAAAGCTACCGAACTGTGTTTCAAACACAGGACTTTCATACAATATTAGTATCAAAGGGCACTTTAATCGTTCGAACTGTAAATAAATTGTTGAACATTCACACAATAAACAATCGCTGAATATTCCTTTTGTCAGCTCCATTCCTTCCCTATCTAATAAAAGGCCTTGGCCTGGTGTGGAAGTTTGGAAGCCAGCTCAGGTCTTGCTTTGTCCTCTGACCGCGGTTCAAAATGACTTGGTGTTGTCTTTGGAGGTTGATCCCGGAACGTCGCTAATAGCCCATCGTGCTATTCCAGTGCGACGTTAATTAAATACCTACCTATCTACGAATATGAGGCCCGCGTCAAAACTTGCGGTTTGTGTTCTTTTCAGAACCTAACAAATGGTTTTGCCAAGTTAGCCATTTCGTTGCCGCGTCACGGGATTTTCGAATATTGTAGTTCCTATGTTTTACTCTACACACGAATAATGACTCCATACCCAAACCTGTTGATTGAAAGAGTTCTAGGAATGGCTATATCAGCTAATAAAGTCAAAACAGTTTGAATGTCTTGCAGGGAAGTACAAGTTGTTGAAAGGTTGAAAAAATGCTTGTCAAGCCGCGGTAGCCCGGTTTGAAAAGTTACGGATTAGAACCATGAGGGCTGCTAGTTTGAATCCAACCATAGGCCGTGTACAAAGGGGGCTGGTGCACGTTAAACCTGTCGTTACCTCCATTGTCCTCTCGTTGGCGTGGTGTGGAAGTTTGAAGAGTGAGGTGCCTGCTCAGGGTTTGCCTCGTCATCTGACCGTGGTACTACATTCTTTGGCGCTGTTCTTGAATCTTTTCCTTCAGGTTTGATCCCGGACAGTCGCCAGTATCCCACTGTGTTGTTGCACAGCTTTTACGTTAATTAAAACACCTACCTAACGTTATCACTTGTACTTGAGTCACGCAGAAAAGCAATTTGCCCTATCATACAGAATGTCCAAAATAGTAAAAAATTGTTGAATAATAAAAATAAAATAAAAAAGCAAAATTTTCATTGGTAAATTCTAAAATTGTCTACAAATTCTAGTCAAGTTTCTGTGGCACAAATTATGTAATTAAATGATTTTTTTGGTAAAAATTCAGAATTAATTTTTCTGGTGCTTATTTCTTCTGTGTCCAATCAAACACTACAACTGCATTTGGGACTTAATTTACAGGGCAATATATCAATGCGATATCCACGCATACATAAGAGAATTTTATCTCATTTAGGCGCATCCATTTTCAAACCACGCTTCAATTCCGATAATTCAGAAGCGAAATCTGAAATAAAAACTCGTAACGAAATAGTCCAAGAATATTTAGTCGAATCTATTTAAAGATAATACCGGAGAAAAAATGCCATCCCATTTCCATTCGAAAATGAAATAAAAAACTCCAAAGTATAAATCTAAAGAATAACAAAAAAAAGCTACCTCTAGAAATCGAGCAATGATAATGTTTTATTATCACAATCCATCGAACTTTTCCCCCCCAGATACGAAACAGTACACCGGCGAAGCCCCGAAAGCTTCGCATCGTTTTTATTACCGAAATAACGACGGCATGTAAATATCACTGCAACCGCATCTAATGTTCCGATGACGCCACTTTTTTCGCCGCCATCTTGAATCCAGCGTGGGAGCCACATTAGCTTTATTCATTTTATTCACCGTTAAAACTGATAGATTGATGGAAATTGGAACATCTCTCTCTCTCTCTTCTCGCTCGCGCTGGTGTATAAATAAAAATCACGAAGAATTCGCATTAGAAAAATGTTTGGGGAATAAAAATAAAGAAAATGGCGACCGACAGTTACAAATCGGAGAAGGGCGAATCGCACACGTCGCTTTCTGGCCGTTCTATCTTTGAAATATTTATGACGCCCTGAGCTTCTTTTTGTGGAATTTCTGCCGCACGAAAAATTGACGTTGTATTATTGGAAGTGTGGTGTACGCAAAATGATTCGGGCTTCTCCAGGATTTCCGATTACTGTTTTGTTATTGTTTTATTCCGCTTTTCCCCCCTACCTGACCCTCGGATGTTTGAGTTTGCGAGTTCTTTTTTAATCCGGATGTTTTTTTCCCTGCGGACTCAAGAAGTGGGGAACGTATATAAATATGAACTGACCTTTTTGCAGAATGCGGAATGTCTTAAAGAACTAAGCTGAAGCGCTTTTCAATGTTTAATTTGAAGCATGCAGTGCGTTGGTAAGTGCTCTTATGTAATGCAACTTTTTTGGAATATTTTCTTAATCTATAGATATAAAAGGATGTGTATGAGGGGTGTATGTATGTGTGTATATTCTCTATACCAATCTACACCGTTTGACCAATTCGCACGAAATTTGGTACACTTATACTTCAGAACACTGCGGGAAACATTGGGTACTTCTTTCATCTCTTCAGAACCATCTGTAGCTATGAAAATTGGCACCTATGAAGTCCTAAAATGCCTCTCTAAGCCTCAATTAAAAATCTAAAGTTTGTTTTTCTGCAATAAATGGGCAATGACAAGAAGACACGTTCTACAGGGTTTGTGTAGTTGAGTTAACACAGGGTAATGTCACGGTCATATTTTAGCTGTCGCGATGAAATTTAAAACCCGAGCAACGACGGGTTATTCATCAAGTAATGCATAAAGTATTCTTTAGCTAGACCAAATTCCTTGATTTTGTCCCTATGCCACTATCATTCGAATAAATTTGAAACTCCACGAGTATAATCGGGATGACAAACCTGAACTAATCAACCACGGGCATATTCTATAACTAATATATATGCTCCAAAATCCTCGAGAAGTTAACATCGCAGTAATAAACATCAACACTATACCAACCATCAGAATACTCGTATACGATCCTCGAGTATGTTTGTGGTATACCCTCTCGTGTATCAACCACAAGTACGTTTGTGGTATACTAGTGTAACATGCATATTCTATAAGCCAAGAGTACGCTCGTGGTAATAAATATGAACACTTTACCCACCATGAGATTACCCTTGGTATAGGCCTGTATACTTGTATAGCGTGAATACTCATGCTGTAGTGAACAACGAGTATTCTCGTGTACCAACCACGATTATATACGTGGTATACTTGTGTACTAACAGCGAATATGTTCGTGTTAGCACGAGTATACTCGTGGTTGGTGGTGAATGCGGTAAAAAATAACAGTCAGGAAACGTTGTAACGTCTGTTGATTACCCTTGGTATAGGCCTGTATACTTGTATAGCGTGAATAATGCTGTAGTGAACAACGAGTATTCTCGTGTACCAACCACGATTATATACGTGGTATACTTGTGTACTAACAGCGAATATATTCGTGTTAGCACGAGTATACTCGTGGTTGGTGGTGAATGCGGTAAAAAATAACAGTCAGGAAACGTTGTAACGTCTGTTGGCAGAGAACTCTGCAAACAGGCTCTAATTTCTTTCCCCTTTGTAAGCATGAATATTCACAAATGTTCTAAGCTTTAATAGATTTGGAATCCACTTAATGACGTATCAGTCAGTATATGTATCAAAAAAGACAATGAGGGGTATAAAACAGTGTAATTAATTTGGCTAAGGTATATAGTTACCATTATTTTGAACTAGCAATAAATTATGCATGTGTAAAGATTGATGAAAAGACACGATTAAAGTATTATGACACATGAATTATGTAATGACTTATAAAATATTTCATCATTCACGTGTCTGGAAATATGACAGCAATAAGTAAAAGGTGTTAAAGGCTACTTGAAAATAGTATGAGTAAGTACAAATTTAAAAGCACCAATAAAATAAACTTCTCTCAAAATTACTTTATAATAATCATGTCAGGCTTTGAATCAGGTAGTTAAAATTGAAATACACGTCTTATTTTTACCATCATAATATTTCTTGTTTTTTTTTAATTCCTATTTTGATGAAAAAAAGTAATAAAGTGAAACGTCACACACACTGACTATTCCCCCCCCCCAATCAATGGTGTTTTTGACAAGTACTGAATTCAGTGTAATATCATCAGTTTCTTGGTATGAATAATTTATTTCTACCTAAAATTATTGAATGCAAATATGTATTAGTTGGTAAACAAATTCAAGAGCATGGTTACGGTCCCTTTGCCACATTGGCGTCAGAAATTTGCGTTTCCATGTGTCTCTTTGGCGTAGCGGTCTTGCTGCATGTCCTCCACACACATGATTTAATAGGGAGGTGGTCCATCGCGTGCTGCAATTACACTAGCAACCATTATGGGCATAGTTTCAACAAGCTTTTGATACACATCTATGTACATTTGTGTCCCTGCTGCAAGAATTTCGCCAGCTCAGCTGCAGATTTCTGACGTGGCTGCCTGGTCCGTAAGCGTCGCTCTAACTCGTCCCACAAATGTCCTATGGGATTTAGATCGGGACCCTGAGCAGGCCAGGGAAGCCGTTTTACATCCATATCTCGATACCACTGCTTGACAGAGGCTGCAACGTGACATGGAGCGTTGTTGTCCTGGAAGTAACATTCGTCCATTAAATAAAATTGCCAGAGCGTAGGAAGAACCTGACTTTCCAAAATGTTCAAATGTAGCTGTTGGCGTGTTAAATTGACCAGAAACAAGATGCAAAGGTCTCAGGCCATACCACGACCCCCCCCCCCCCCGAAAAAAAAGTAGTTTCTACGTATATGCTTTATTTACCTTTCGACAGATTAAATAGGAATCTCTGGTACCCGTGACAGGAGGTATACTGACCCCAAGCATCTCCCTTTTCTTTTGCCCTTACACTCGTTCCTCCAGTCCAAATTGTCTTTTTTCTTTCATGTCCGAAATTTCCCGCACCTTATCTAATCTCTGGATGACGGCTCTCTGACCCCCCCCCCCCTTCTGTTCAGAGGGATGATGATCAACTGGTTCCTCGTAGTGAGCATTCCTCGGTCTCTCGTAAGAGAGAACCTACAAATATTTTATCAAAGTACTCACTAAAGTGGTCATACCTTCCTGGATAGCGAAACAAGAGATATATCGTACTTTTGCTTAGAGAAAGTTGGTTCACGTTTATGGATCGCAAAGAAAATGCGGCACTGACTTCATAATATTTGTATACTGATACGGTAGTTTTGATTTCAGAGTAAATTTAACCTTTAACTGCTGTCATGGGTCTCACAGACCCCGAGTCATTTTTGACAGGTCGTTTCCACCCCTTAATGTGAATATTGGTCCCTGTCCTATTCAGTACCTTCCTACTACGTCCAACAGAAGCCCCTTTCCAGGACTGGTTTGGCTGCCCCAACTATTTCGTGTTTTACACTATTTGCATTTCACGCGTGGTCTCTTAGATCCTTCACAGCATTTGCGTTACCGTTCTTGTTGATTGAAATTGTCTAAGTTTGAGTACGGAATTTCGGCAGAGAACCTAAAATGGCAACAAACTTTACTAAAAAACGACGTGTGTATCTTACACACAAAAAAAAAATTCAGGATATTGTTGATAAAGGGTCGGAAATAGATTACTGGGATAGGGAAATTTCGGATATTATAGAAAGCGAACACGAAACGGATTCGGAAATTTATGCAGATGAAGATGAAGATATTTCAAGTGCGTGTTCACAAGAATAATATTTCTACGAAAAAAATAATTTCAAATGAGATGCCGAGGGGGGGGGGGACCTAATCGTGCGTTAGAGCACCAAAACAAAACATTTCCAGGGTAGAAACGTCCTGCAAAATTAGGTCCGAAAGCTGAACCTGAAGAGACATGGAATCTACTTAACTTATATAGTAATATAAAATGTATTTCATGTTAAAAATTGAGCCGACCAACAGGTATAGTGGTAAGGTGTTAGCCTCTAGATCGGAAGGTTCCTGGTTCGAATCCGGTGTGGGCATGGATGTTTGTAAGCGTATGGTGTAGAGGCGGCTGGTGCACCTTAAATCTGTCGTGGCCGAAAGTCCTCACGTTGGGTTGGCGTGGAAGTTTGGAGAGTGGGGTGCCAGCTCAGGTGTTGCTTCGTCATCTGACCGTGGTTCAAAAATACGAGGTGTTGTCCTCGAATCTTTCCCTTAAGGGGGATTGCTCCCGGACCGTCGTCAATAGCCCGTTGTGTTGCTCTAGTACGACGTTAACTAAAATTACCATTACCATCATGTTAAAAATTGAATTATCTAAATTTAAAATGTATGAATAACAATTATCTAAAGAAACTTTCATTAATCTATATATATATATATTTCTCTTATGTGGCACGCAAAAAAGACGTTATTTGTTACCGCGTTTTGGCAACATTGTGCGATTGTTTGTTTACTAGGAGCCTCGCGAGTCATTTGAATCTATAGCGTTATCGGATGAAATTTTATTGAAAAAAAAATGAATTTTATACGAGCTGTTGCGGTTTGTAATAGAAATCTAAGAAAGCGGAGGATCTTTTCAGGGCTATTTAAAAAACGGTCCTTCTCAAGGGTAACAATTATAGTACAACAAGACGCGTGCACTACAACTTTCGACAACAAACTCAGTCAAAAAGTGTCTGTATGGGTGGCTCGAGTACTGGGGAAATGTACACACAAACAACATGCTGGGTATTCAATTTCCAAAGCAGCGCTCACATTGCAAGTAAAAATTTGCTCAAAGTTTTCATCTAAATTCTGATTCCAGAGGTACTGTATATATCTTTTATGTAATACAACAAATTTAGATTTGAAAAATATTTTTTTGGAATATATTTTGTAATCAATCTCCTCTGCTAGGACACGTGTCTTCATTGATGCGAGCGAAGCGAGCATAGGTTCGCGCAGCGAACCAATGATAATTGTGAAGCAATCCTCCGGGGGTTGGCGAGCGTTAGCGAGCAGGGGGCGGGCCCCCTAGTATATTATATTAATTAACTTTATACGCACTTTAGTGAGCGAGGTCTGAGAGACCTCCACACTAGTTACGAGACGGTTTGTGACAGCAGTTAAGGGTTAATTCTGTCATTGTTTTACAGTAACTTCAATGCTGTTCTTACAAGGACACACTGTCAATCAAAAGCCGTCTTTCTTTTGTTTGATTCCGGACCGTCGCCAATAACCCGGTGTGCTGCTCCAGTTAGAGTTTAATTAAAATACCTTCCTACCAATTGTTTGGTTAGACTTCCTTTCGGATCAAGGTCGCGGTAGGTCGTTAGGAGGAGTAAATGGATTAGCAACCGAGGTTAACGAGTTCAAATCCAACTAAAGACCGTAGTGTTCGTAGGGGGTGGTGCATGTTTAATTTATCATGGCATCAAATGTCTTCACGTTGGCTTAGTGTGGGAATTTGGAGAGTGGGATGGCTTGTCAGGTGCGATCTCGTCATTTGACCGTGGTTCAGAATAACGCGTGGTGTTGTCCTTTGATCTTTCCCTTCGGAATTGATGCCTGGCTGTTATCAGTTGCCTATGGTTGTGGCCGACCAACCGGTCTGATGGTTAAGGTGTTAGCCTCTAGATCTGGAGGTTTCTGTTTCGAATCCGCGTCAATGCATTAATGTTTGTAAGCGTATGGAGTAGAGGCGGCTGATGCACCTTAAATCTGTCGTTTCCGAAAGTCCTCATGTAAGGTTGGTGTGGAAGATAAGTGTTGCTCAGGTGTTGCCTTGGCATTTGACCGTGGTTCAATATTACGTGGTGTTGTCCTCGGATCTTTCCCTTAGGGGGATTGCTCCCGGACCGTCGTCAATAGCCCGTTGTGTTGCTCTAGTACGACGTTAATTATAAAAAATTACAGTTACTATGGTTGTGGTAGCCTAGTTGGAAAAGTAGCGGAGTAGAACGTTAAATCTGATGTATGTGTTGCACGTTAAATCTGTCGTGACATCAAATGCCCTCACGCTGGCGTGGTGCATAGAAATTTGGGGTGTGGGGTGCTAGCTCAGGAGTTGACCTCGTCATCTGACCTTGATTTAAAATAAAGAGGTATTGTTCTTCCCTTTGAGATTGATCCTGGATCATTGGAAGGTATTAACCTCTAAATCGGAAGGTTCCTGGTTCGAATCCGGGTCCGGGCATAGATGTTTGTAAGCGTATGGTGTAGAGGCGGATGTTGCACCTTAAATCTGTCGTGGCCGAAAGTCCTCACGTTGGGTTGGTGTGGAAGTTTGGAGAGTAGGGTGCCAGCTCAGGTGTTGCTTCGTCATCTGACCGTGGTTCAAAATTACGAGGTGTTGTCCTCGGATCTTTCCCTTAAGGGATTGATCCCGGACTGTCGTCAATAGCCCGTAGTACGACGTTAACTAAAATGATCATTACCATTACCTGGATCATTGGGTGATGATCTTGGATCATCACCCAATAGCCAGTTGTGTTGTTCTAGTTCAACGTAAATTCAACAACCTACGGTGTGTATTTCACTTACATGAAGTCGTTTGGCGCTAGTTGGCCAAATTTGAGCTCTTGCCCTTTGAAACCCCTATAAACTAAATAACCCTGAAATAATTAACAATTGCTCATAAACCGTTAAGAATGGAAAATACTTAACTTAAATACCTTTCCATAAATCTTGGGTTTAAATACAGAGTAAACACCAACTAGACGGATAATACCATCGTCTAGAAAATTCAGCATAATCACACCTCATTGCAAACATCGTCGATATAATCGATTACTATACTGGAACATCCCCAGCTAAAACTGAGCCCGATACTAAAATAATCTTAAAATTTGCATAATCTTAACTTCGAATATCGTGAAAATGCCGCGTTGGGAAATAAAAGATGAGAATAGATATTTTTACTGTTTTAATCCGATTAAATTAACCTCAACCGTAACCGCCTTACAGCACCTCAGTTAAGATTTAGATTAAGATTGCTTTTGAATTTCATTGATCGATATTTTAAACATATCTTACGGAAAATTTAAAGAAATTTAGTCTAGACAAGGAATCACTATAGTCTGGCAAGTATAATTGATGGTCATTGTAATTAATTTAGGTCTCTCTGAAGTAACCATTGGCAATAGCCCGTTGTGTTGTGCCTCTGCGACGTCATACATGCCTACCTTTTTCTTCACAATCTATCAGCAGTAAGTTTAATGTATTTATTGGTTCCTGTTAAAAATACAAATAAATATTTTGGAAAATAAAACTTTACTTTTGAATTAAACATTTTTTTGAATATATTTATTGTTGACTTGATGTTCATAACGGCTGTCATCTACACCTACCAATGTCTGAACGTTCTTTTTCATTATAAGCAAGAAGTAATTTATTAATTTTCATCATTTCCAATGAAAGCACTTCACTATAATACCATAATTACATCAGGCCAACATTTCGTCCAAAACATCACAATTGCTTTTAACATACTTCGGTAAAATAAAACCATGCTTTAAAATTACAGCTATAACTTAAGGCAGCAGACAAATATTATTCATATGGTTATTTCGAGAATTGTTTTAGCCTCTCTGCACATCCAGGACAAATTGAAGAGAATTCCCATTGAATTTTGCATTATCATCAGAAATAATCGTAGGTATATTGGTATTCAGTTTCAAGTCGATTTAACATCGAGAATCTTGTTAAAAATCGATAACAGAATTTGAATGTAGCAGACAGAGCAAATAAAATAGATCATCATATTCTTTCAATACCTTAAAATCGATATTTTTGAAAATTTGGGGCTTCAATCTTTTCTTTCCTGTTGATCTAGTCCTTGAGGTATCTCATCATTAGCAAAAATAATCAGATCTTGATGGACGAGATATCTCGTCATTAGTCGAAACTGTCCGGATCTTTCTTTCGTCGTCACAAAAAAATCGCCACTATCGTGACAAGATTTCTTGTCAAAAGCAAAAAAGTTTATAAATATTGATATATAATAAAACCAAAAGTTTTCAGCTATTGGTGAAAGAGATTTCTCATTAGAAGAAGAAAATTGATCGGATCTTGGACGAGATATCTCGTCATCAGAGGAACTATGACCAGATCTTTATCTAGTGGTTATAAAAAAATCGGCTATATCTTGATGGACGAGATATCTCGGCAAAAGCAAATGTTTTCAGCTACTGGTGGACGAGATATCTCGTCATTAGAAGAAATGAGTCAGATATTTCTCTCATCGTCACAAAAAAAAATCGGCACTATATTGCTGACAAGATTTCTCGTCAAAAGAAAAAAAAATAAAATATTGATGAACGAGATTTTTCATCAGAAGAAGAAAAGTGATTGACTCTTGGGCGAGAAATATCATCATTAGATGAAATATGACCAGATCTTTATATCTCGTGGTTGTAAAAAAAATCGTCTATACCTTGATGACGAGATATCTCGTCAAAAGAAAATGTTTTCAGCTAATGATAGACGAGATATCTCGTCATTAGAAAAAATTGATCAGATATTTCTCTTATCGTCACAAAAAAAGTAGACACTATCCTTATGACAAGATTTCTCGTCAAAAGCAAAAAAGTTTTCAGATATTAATGGACGAGATTTCTCGTTAGTAGAAAAAAAATAATGGATATTGATTGACGAGATATCTTGTAATTAGAAGGCAACTGACCATGTCTTTATTTCGTCGGAATAAAAAAAATGGATTCATCTTAATGACGAGATTTCTCGTCAAAATCAAAAATTGTCAAACATTGATGGGCGATATATCTCGTCAAAACCACTAGAAGGGTTAAATAAAAACATTCTTAATCTGGAGCAATATCACTTTTCCACCCCCGGGGATACGACGTCCCCGAAATAATTGACACCTGATGTGCATCAAGCCCCAGAAAATGCATCCGCACCAAGCCATATTTATCGCCAACCCCCCAAGCGGGGTGCTGTAAAAAGACACAAAAAGTCAATCGTTATGGCTCCGTACATCATAAAGTGCGGCATCAGCGAAGATTGCTTTGAAGCCTTCCCATGCAGAAAAATTGAACTATACTATCACTGTTTTTATGGCTCTCATCTCAGGCTATTTTGGGCATCCGCCATTTGACCGCTTCACAGTGTTATTGGATCAAAAATTGGAAGCCTGACCTGCATAGGTACAGGTTAGAGCCGACAGGTTTTGGCTCTCGCTGAAGCACCTGGAGTCTCGTGAGTGAGGATTCCTTTTCCGCGGATTTATTTATTCGGCAATTGAATGTTTGTGTTGCGGTCGTTCGGGGGTGGAAGAGAAACTCGGAATTCACGTAGGAGCTCGTTTGGATGGGGCTGTGAAATTGGGTTGGGCGCGGGTTATTGACGAGACTGTAGAATAGGCACGGATAGTGTGACAAGCTGTTTGAATTTCGGCAAAGTACTTTAAATGTGGTTAATTTAAAGGGACTGTCTATGATACAAAATTTGTGCCTTTCCGGACAAATTGTATTCAACAATGTAATATGTGACTAGCGAACTGTTTCAATTCTGGGCGAAGAACTTCAAATATGTTTAATTTAAAGGGGACTGTAATAAATTAATTTAATAAATTAAGCATAAATTAATGGACAAAAATCGAACAAGAGGAAAATCATCTATCATCTTAATCCGAAATAGCTTACGATTTTCAAGTCCTGTTTTTGAATAAAACGTTTCCTTTAACCTTTCGAAGTATATTGTCAGCTAAAAGCTAACAACTTTCCCTCTTAGTGTCCTGAGATTTCCGACTAGTGTAGTGTTGTTTTTACCTCAAAACACACGAAACCGCATCTAACGATGAATAGAATTCTAGAAAAGTGTCTATTGAAAAAGAAGGTTATTTAGTGGTTAATACACTCTAAGACAAAAAAAAGTTGGATCTAGAAGTAAAAATTGTCTAAATGCAATGAAATATACAAGTTTGGCAAAGTGTTTATGAATGAAGAAATGCTAAAAATTTGAGACTGAAATATGCAAACTTTATTGAGAAAAATTAAAAAAAAAAGTGGTATCGTTCAGTATTGCGTATGACCGCCATTATTCCTAACGCAGCATGCCAACCGCCCTGGTAGAGAGTCATACAGGCTCTTTATAAAGTCCTGTGACAGTCCATTCCATGCTTCTTGAACCATGTCCAGCAGATTACGCGGAACGGGTGGAGTGGCGACATCTCGTCCAATGGCATTCCATACATTCTCGATCGGGGACAGGTCCGGTGAGTGTGCCAGCCATGATAAGATATCGTTGTGTCGTTGACAAGCTCTAGAGACGACATCAATCTGGGATCGAGCACTGTCTTGTTGGAAAAGCGGAATATGGATATGTGCATTTGAATCATCTGCATGAATGCTCAACGTCTTGAAAACATCAATTCAATTTATGCAGATTTGTTAAAACTTCCACCTTTCCAAGCAAAAGTTTGATACGTGGGTAAAGTTAACTTAAGCTTGACCACAGTTGCAACGGGTGAGCCCGCGAGTTCATGAATGGGAGCTTAACTGGCTGTAAAATTTCTTGTACATAACGCTGGACTGCCAAAGATCCCGTAACCAAAGGTGATTTAGCATCATACGCAATTGCACCCCACACCATGACACCAGGTCTTCTGAACGTGTGACGCTGCACAACAAACCGTGAGTCTTGGCACTGACCACGTTGCCTCCACACATGGATTTGATTGTCGTCTCCACCCAGACAGAAGCGGGATTTGTCAGTGAAAGTGAAGATAAAGCTATGCCATTCGACGCCCCATGTCCGTCTGACACGACACCATGGTGCGATCACTTATTGGTTGATCGAGAGAGGTTCCGTCTGCCCGTTGGATGTCTGCAACAGTGGCTGTTGGATCAGTCCGCGCATGTCTGTCTTGTAACACGTCTTTCCTCTCTCTGTCCGGTTTCTGTAGGCCTTCCTGAGCCTGGTTGATGCTGGCATATGCCTTGTTGTATCCACCGCTGCCAATAGCGTGCAACATTAACATCACTAAAACCAATATGTTGCGCAATCCGTAGATTAGACCATACACCTTCTCGGAGGCCAATTACTAGGCCTCTGTCAAACTCTCACAGTTGCTTAAATTGTTTGTGAGTTGCTCCAGTGTAACGTTAATTAAAAATACAATTTTGTCAATTCTTCTAATTACTTATAAACAGGCCGATTGTTATACATTAAACGTCTCACTATTGGTTTACATTTTGTTCTGCGATACTTAGAATGCAGGGATTAACGTACTAAAATAAGTGTAAGTGGTACAATAAGTTCTAATTGTTACACCTTTGATGATTCATTTATGTCCTCTGTTAAACGCTTTTGGCACTCTTATCTTTTCAATTTGGTAATTTGTGTGGAGAGAAGAATGGTTCATAAAGGATTATGTCAGACAATTTCGCATGGCAAGCATTTGGCATTCCGACATTCACATCTTCGTTTTTTAATCTGAATTTTCCTTTAACGGAACTACAAAATTACGACGAGTCCTCAGATATTTCCTTTCGGGATTAATTGTCAACAATAGCTTGTTTTGGTGGTTCAGTAGAAACGTTTATTCAACTACTTATTATCCATCTACTTGCAACTCTGTGTATGATCCAAGCTTGCTGTCTTAGAGCTTAAAGCTGTATTAGAGCTTAAAGCTGTATCAGAGCTTAAAGCTGTATTAGAGCTTAAAGCTGTATTAGAGCTTGGAGCTGTCTTTGACAAAAGGGGGGAAAAGAGAGTACAGGGAGAGAATTACAGATTATGCGAAAGGGTCCATTGGAAATATTTCTTCAAGTTCTATCGATTATTATTGTTTTCCGCTGAATTTTAATCTATTTTGTTTTCTTTGTTTCTGTACATCCAAGAACTTTACGCCACTGTTCCTTGCCAAAGATTTTCTAGGATTCATGGAGAGTGATTCTGGTATAATTAACTCTAATGTAGAAAAAAAAATATCGTAAAATTACAAGCCATATCATATTGGGAGGAAAATATATTGCGATCAGTTCTGGAAGAATTCGCAATTTTCAAATGGAAATCCAATATTTCATATAAAATATACCGTAAATTCCGAGCTCCAATAAAAATATCCGTTAATTAGAAAATGCTGCCAAACAGATACCCACTGTTCGTACACGGAATTGTATTGTGGAACTAAATCAATTAAACTCGGTGAATGCCGCAAACGAAATTCGAAACAAAACTTCGCCCGGCTTCAATTTTTCACCCGATTCCACGCGTCCGCTGATTCTTTCATGCCCCCTTCCTGTCTGACATCTCGAATTGATTCCTCTTTGGAAATGCGAAACAATAAAAAGCCTTCCGTTACTCAAAAAGGCATTCAGTTTCATCAAATTCCACCCCCCTCTGCCGCCCCACTGCAGCGGAGGAGCGTAATATTCTCCCCCTCCCCGTTCTATTTGCGCCTCTTGCTAACTCTGATGAAAACGTCTGATGAAAACTGTTTTCTTCGGGAAATTCCCTCCCTCCAAACCACCCGTTGCTTTCAATCGGCGGCCCTGCAAAGATCGAGGCGCTGATGACACGGATAGTTCATCACTGCCCGCTACATTGGGACCCCAACAAAGAAGTTGGCGGATAACGCTCCCGGCGCCGCGCTGCCGGCTTGGCAGGCGACATCGCCCCGAATTGGCGATCGTCTTTGGATCGGACGCCACGGCTAACTGGATTGACGAAACTATGCAGTAGCTTATGTCCGGATTTGAAAATTCCCCTCTACAAGAGACTAGAGTTTCACTTTTCTGCTACAAAAAGCGCTGTCTGCCAATTCTATTTCACTGATGCCACTCAGAGGAAAGTCGAAAGTGAAAATAATTACAATGCTTTATTCAGTTAATTTCTCAATTTCCAAATATTTGTTTGCCCAGTAATTGGTTATTTTTAATTTCCGTCGTACTAGAGCAACACAACGGCCTATTGACGGCTGTCCGGGATCAATTCCCTAACAGATAGTTGGTAATTGGTAATTAGCATCGTACTAGAGCAATACAACTATTGACGATTGTCCGGGATCAATTTCCTACGAAAAAGATCCCAGGAAAACACCACGTAATTTTGAATCAAAGTCAGGAGACGAGGTAACACATGAGCTAGCACACCACTCTCCAAACTTGCACACCAACTCAACGTGAGGACTTTTGGCCACGACCAATTTAAGGTGCACCAGACGTTTTTACACCATACGCTTCCAAACATTCTTGCACTGAACCGGATTCGAACCAGGAACCTTCCGATCTAGAGGCCACTAGAGATTTAAAGTGCACTAGAGCTGCCTCTGCACCATAAGCTTACAAACATCCATGCACTGACCCGGATTCGAACCAGGAACCTTCCGATCTAATCACCTTAACCAGGCTTTTTTCTTCCCGGTTGAAAGACTAACAGACTAGGTACCGGAGGACTGAGTTCACATTCTACCAAAGAATCGTGCACAAACACGACTGGTGCACGTTCAATCTGCCGTGGCGTTCAAATGCTCAAATGTTCTCAGGTTGGCGTTGTGTAGAACTTTGGAGAATGGAGGGCCAGATCAGGTTTTGCCGTGTCATCTGATAAAAATGACGTGGTGTTGTCCTCGGAATTTTCCTTCGGGGTTTGATCCCGGACCTTCGCCAATAGACCTATGTTTGGTTGACTGCAATGTCAATTAAATGCCTACCTATCTAATAATCCTTTTTTATAATTCTGAATCAAATGACGAAATTAGTTTTATTTAAACGAGTATATAAATTTTAAAATGGAACAAGACAGACTCCTGAATCGAAAAACAGAAATGTAATTTAAAATAGTCTATATAAAAATTAAACTCTAGCAAAAACTTTGTATGAATTCTAATTGGAACTTTAACTCAAAACGAAAAACTTCACCAAATGTAAAATTACGTTTTATGTGTATTATCGTTTGCAGGCTCAGCGATCATATTTAATATAAAATTATATGCAAATTATATTTTTGCCTTTTGATCGGAACCACTGAAAATTCCCTTTTCATGTCGATTTTTATTTTTCTGCCTCCAAAAGTGCGGTTTCTTGATTCTATTTTATTGTTACCACCCAGGGCAAAGTTCAATGTGAAAATATTTATGAACACTTATTTTTGAAATCTACAAAACTTTTAAGTATTAAGGAGGTCCAAGACACAAAAATCGTCAAATTTTCGAGAAAAAAAATGTTTTGTATTAAAATATTCTTTGTATCTTTTTGCTTAAAATGACATCTGAATCATGTTTCTATCTTAATTAGAACGAGAGATATAATTAATTTTGTGGTTCGTTCTTTTGAAAACCTAACACACAGACAGCTGTTGTCATGGCAACAACATATGTGAAAGACGTTATTTAAGTCTACGAAGACCTTTAAACTATGCAGAAAAACTGTAGAACTTGCAAAAATCAAACTAAACCAAAGATTTAAGAGGAAAGAAGGAGTTAGATACTCATCTGGATGCTCTTAAAGGGAATTTAAACATTTTATTAATTGTAAATCTGTCTTTAAAACTTTAAATGCGTTTTTCTCCATGATGCAATTTTTCAAGAGATTTCCTGTATTCGAATTCTTATAAGTCAAGAACCGACAAAGTTTAAGGGTTGAAATTTGGAATACATCTTTTTCAAATATTATACTTTAATTTTGATGAAGCAAATTTGAAACAAATATTTACTTTTAAAAATATAACTTTAAAAAAAAAGTACCTTAAAATGTTTAGAAGTTTTCATTTAAATATTTTTTATTTTTTATTGAATTAATATTTTTAAATTTGCTGAATCAGAATTAAAGTTTATAAATTTGTGAATAATTTACTGCAAGAATTTTGAAAATTGACCAAAAATATTTTGAATTTTAACAATTTGAAAAGACCCCTCTTTCTTTCAAAAAATTTTAATTTTAAACTTTAAAAAAATTTTTGGAAAACTTTTGTGTTGTGATTTTGTTTATTAGTTAAATGGGTAATCAGTACAAAAAAATTGTAAATTAATTAATAAAATTTTTTTTCTGATGTGTCCCGGACCCCCATTAATTTAGAATCGAATGACTTTATAAATTAGTCATTATTAAAAGGATATCAATTTTTGAATGGAACAAGTTGGACTCTGAATAAAAACAGCTGTGAATAGTCTCAAAGAACAAAAATTTAAGTCCCACGAAAAATTCTACACCCAACTAAAAATAACAAAAAAAAACAAACATTATCAGATATAAAATTACATACTCTTTTATTAATTTTGTTATAGGTAATAAGCTTTTCTCGTTTTCTATCACCTTGCCTTCTTTCAAAATATGTTGGAAATATATTTATCGTACTAAATCCTTGGAAATATATTTTATTCAAAAACGAAACGTTGTATACCCAAATGACTTAGTTATTTGTGACTGAAACGTACGCGGTTTAAAAGGCCTATTCCCGTATCAACAGAAAGGCATTTTCAAAATACACTCTATAACAATAAAAATCGATGCACCAAGAAGGAGTTGTCCGATTGCGATACAAATGGGTGGATGTAAAAAACATACAGTGCAAAAAAAAAAAAAAAAAAAAAACGTTTAAAATTTTAGAACAATTGAATGATTTATGTTTCAGAGTTTGATCGTTACAAATGGGAGGAAGTCAATAAGGGTCCACTTCTGGTCTGGATGCAAGCTGTCACCTAGCGTGAAATAGACTAAAGGAGGTCCCGGATGGTGTCTATCGGAATTTCTTGCCAAATTGCCTCCAACTGTCGGGTTAAGGGTCAACAATCTGGAATGGTTGCAATCGCCTTCCATAACGTCCCAAATAAGTGCTCTGTGGGAGAGATATCAGTGGACTTAGTTGGCCAAGGAAGTGTTGGGAAAGCTTGAAGACAAATCATAGCAACACGTGCCGTGTGCGGCATTATCTTGTGGAAAAGTAAGTCTGGTGTGTCGCAAGAGGAACAGGTAACACAACCGATCGTAGAATGTCGTCTACGTACCGCTGTGCTGTAAGTGTGTCAGAAATGACTACCAAAGGGTTCCAGTAATCAAAGTAGATGGCACACTAAACCCTAACGCCCTGTTGTGAACATGTGTGGCTAGCGATAGTAAGGGCAGGATCTCCACGCGCTGTCCTGTACGTCTATACCCGTCTGCGGTTGACGTCAGAACACAGTTGGAAACGGGACTCGTCAGTGAAGACTATAGTCCCCAGTCAGTGCCATTCTAAGTTGACCGAGCCCAGCACCTCTGTAATTCTGCTTCTTCTTGGTGCGTCGATTTTATTGTTATAAAGTGTATAATTCACAGTCTCTTACTTCTACAAGTTTATTTTAAAGATGAGTGATGAATACCCCTCCACCCCAGGCAATCATTTTAGTTACTACTGAACATATCACAGATATATCGAAAATCCTGGCCGCCTCAACTGAAAGCTTTTCGTCACTCCAGTTAATTGCGATTGAAACAATCCCAATTATTCCATTGAAACTAATTAGCCACTTTACGTTTGTCCGACACAGCAACAAGTTGTTCTTAGACGCTATCGAATCAGTAAAATTCTTATAAATCTGCAAATAGTCACAGGCCATAGACCGCTGTAAGACCTTTTTAATACATATTATTAGCTGTCGAATGACGATTCCTGTATTTGACTGCTATTGTTCGCTAAGAAAATATTTATCTTCAATAACTTGAATAGTCTTTGTGAAAGCCGCTCTGATATTGAACTCTATACAGTTTCATCATTTCGTCGAATATACAAAAAACAAACAAACCTAAAGTTATCTTCGTAACTAAACAAGAGAATTCAGAAAGCATTTTTTGAAGATAGTCTCATGGGTACATAAATGAAAAATCAAACTTGTAACAAGGTAAAGAGGAGCTTCGAAACATACTTCAAACTTAGTTCCCACAAATTTGAAAATATTTTTGAAAAAACAGAACAGCTCTAGTATTTGAAACGAATAATACATCATAACACTTGAATCGAGGTTTTCAGAGCAAAAGTGGCCTAACCCACAAAGTCCAAAAATGGCAAAATAATTATTTTTGGCACCTACACTGCACCCTATTGGCATTTATTACATTTGCCAAACATGTATTTTTAAATTTGAAAATACTTGGATGAATCTGTTGCTTTCAGAGACCTCCAGAAAATCGTCTCTTGCCTGATTCATTACATTAAACATTTTATTCAGACCATTGTTGAGGGGGGCAAAATAAGAACATAAAGCTCTCTTTGATGTGCAGAATTATAATACATTATAATACTGCAAGTCCCGACTTCAATGTCTCAAATTGATCACAAACTTCTGTGTTCTGGATATTCCTACCTGCCCTGTGATCAGGATTGGTAGAAAAACAAAAAAGTATCACCCCAATATTTACGTTTCCAGTGAGTAGAAAGAAGTGATAAGTAGTGCCCGAAAGAAGACACCATTCTAAGCTGAACGCATATCTATCACTATACAAACACCATACTGCAACAGTGGCCTAAACCATATTTTGCTTTTATTTATTTGAAATGTCCAAATTTAAATCTTCTAAAATTACAAAACAACTTATTGTAAATCACTGAAAACTTTTTATAGAATTTCAAATCATACTGTGGATACATAAAAATATACACTACCCTACAATAATGGAACAGACGCCATCGGATTTTCATAAAATTCGACTACTTGTTTGGGGGTGCTTTTCGTGGCATGGCCTGGGACCTTTGCATGTTGTTCCTGGTCGATTGAACGCCGACGCCTACATGAACATTTTGGACAATCACGTTCTTCCTACGCTCTGGTAATTTTACGGAATGGACGAATGTTACTTCCAGGACGACAACGCTCCGTGTCACGTTGCAGCCTCTGTCAAGCAGTAGTATCGAGACATGGATGTAAAGCGTCTTCCCTGGCCTGCTCAGAGTCCCGACCTAAACCACATAGAACATGTGTGGGACGAGTTAGAGCGACGCTCACGGAAAAGGGAAGCACTTCCGAAATCTACAGCTGAGCTGGCGACACTCTTGCAGCAGGAATGGAAACAAATACCCATAGCTGTGTATCAAAACCTTTTTGAAAGTATGCCCAGAAGGGTTGCTAGTGTCATTGCAGCAAGTGGGGGACCTTCCCCTATTAAAGCGTGTATTATTTCCCTCATACCATCACATCTAGCTGTCCGGTTCATTCTGATAGGGTAGTGTATATCAGTAGTACAAGGTGCACTCTACCTCCTAAGTTGAGACACGGTAGCCCAGTTGACAGAGTAACCTATTAGCAACGTAGAACTGCAAATTTGGAAATTGGTCGAACCATAGACCAAGTAAATGGGTGCTTATGCACATTGAATCTATCATGGCCTCAAATGCCCATTACGTTGGCGCGGTGTATAAAAAATGGTGCCAAGAAAATCGCCTTTATGTCCATTGGTTATGTTGGTGGGTTAGTTCAATCTCTCTCTATATTCGGTTTTAAATAACTCGGTGCGGAGGGGTTTGTTTCCTTTCTGAATAGAATGAAATGGAGTTCACTCTTTCTGCTATAGCATCAATAAAACACGCATAACAATTCAAAGCTTTCTTGAAAATTGATTTGTTATTCGAAATGGGGATTGTTGTTAAAATCAGTTGCGCAGGTTAAATTCCTAGGACAACCCTCATAATTTCGAACAATGGTCAGCTGATGAGGCCACACTTGAACTGGCACCCCACTCTCAAAACTTCCAAACCATACAAACGTGAGTCCACGATAGATTTAACGTGCACCACTCACATGCACACAACGGTCTTTAGCTGGATCGAATTTCGAAATCGCAAGCCTCCTGTTGTATTCCGCTATTTTTAAAAACTTCCGCTATTTTTAAAACTTCGTCCTAATATGCTAAATGAACAACAGTCTCCACTAACAACTCAACTAATTTAATTTGAAAAATAAATAAACTACCCGTGTAAAATTGTGAAATTTATAACTAGATCAACTATTCAAAATAACTTTTAGTTGTTTCACTTCAAAATCAATTACCACTTTGATTTATTGGTGGAAGACCAAAAGTGAATCAACTTCTCTCCTATTGAGGAAACAAAAATCTTATAGATCTGGTCTGCACGTTTCCAGACTAGGGGTATAAGCAATAATTCAAACGGTATAATTACATCATTCATCCACTATCCCATCAAGGATGGAAAAAGATAAAAATCTAAGGGTTTAATGAAATGGGAAGAAAAACACATTTTGGAAAGGTATAAAAATTGAAATTGTGTTTTATTGAAAAGTTCCATCCAATCTATTTAAAAACAACACAAATAGCACGTTCTTACTTTCGAAAAATCAGTTTAAAAACTTATAATTCCATCAAAGAATAAGATTTGACGATTACAGAAATATTCCAAGTTATACAGATTATTATTATTACCAAGTTATTAAAGAAACATTCCAAATATTCCATAAACAATTTATATTGGTATCTGTGTTCTTTTACCAATTTAAATATACAACCCCGTTTTAATTGTGTCTATGAGTACTGTTGACTAAACCTTCAGAATGTGATTTAAAAGCTTTCAAAAATGACTAATAAGGATGCAAATAAGATGATAAAAATGTCAATAGCTGTTTCGGAGGAAATAACGTCCACCATCATCATGACAAAAGTGGACACTTTGTCATGATGACAGCGGTTATCATGATGACATTTTTTGTCTTACTGTTTTCATCCTTTGGGCTTGAGGATGGATGTTTTGTTTCCCCGTATCAGCTATGATATTTTTTATCATTTTGTTTTCATTTTTTCATCATGATGATGGTGGACATTTTGCACTATCAAAACATGTATTGCTATTTTTCATCTTGTTTTAATTTTTTTTTGTCATGATGATGGTGGACGTTTCCTTTCCACCGAATCAGCAAGTGATATTTTTTATGATCTTGTTTTCATCATTTCGTCATGATGTTGGTCAGTGGACTTTTTACTTCCCGGAAACTTCTGATGATATTTCTGTCATCTTGTTTCATCTTTTGTTATGACCCTTTTTCATGTCCTTTTTTAGAGCTTTTAATTTGTGAATACCTGTTTGACTTTTACCTGTTGACCTCCTGAATAGTAACTGATTTCCTACCCGAAAATTTTCTTTTACTTCCACAGCATCCCCCCCCCTCAATAAATACACGCATCATCCAAAAGAATCCAAAGAAGCATTAGACTGATCAAGAAGTCCTAAACAGATCGTGAGCCGTGCCATGAAAACTACAAGTTGTAGTTTTGAATGAAGTTTCCTTATCGCCAAGGGGCTAATTGAACTGTCCGAGACCATAATGATGGTCTATTTGGTAGGGCATTCCAGCGATCTATGAACTAACTTGGCCCCTGAGAGTCGCATTGGTGGGCATTAAACTTTCAAAATCCAATACGGGATCGCGGTGTGGTTAATATTTCAACATTCGGATGTGCCAGAGTTTGGCTCAGCCTGCTCAGTGCATTACAATCCTGTCACTTATTCTATAATTTGTCAAGCTCTCGGAAGCCACAACGCCCAAAATTTAAATAACTGGGAAAGTTTAACAATTATATAAGTTAAATAATCAAAAGTATTTAATGGAATCACCACTCGACTGAAAATTTGCATCTCGTTTGCAAGTTTGATCAGAGGTGTCTAAGGCCCAGTGCACACATCCGGTTTTTCAACGCGCGGCGCCGCTGCGGCACCGAAGCCCAACTATGCACTTATAACCATGAAATGACGCAAATACTCATTTCGCGCCATTTGTGAAACATATTCTATCGAAGAAAACGTGTTTATTTCGCTTACTTGGTGAAAAAAAAGTATATTTTGAAACACAGAACAGACGTTTCTGGGCCACAACCATTTTTAAGTATTATTTGTATTCCATTTATTTATGAAAACAAGGTACTTAAGACCGCAGAAGCGTGTGCGGCGAGCTGCGGTGCCGTGGGGAACTGCGGTATAAATTGCACGCAAGTTGGACGTGCGTCACCTGAGCGGCACCAGAGACATGTGTGCACTACTCCATTGGATCTAATGTTTCTCAGACCGCACTTGCGTTGCGGCATCGAAGCCCAACTATGCACACATAACCGTGAAATGACGCAAATTCTCATTTCGCGCCATTTACGATAGATATTCTATGGAAGAAAACGTGTTTAATTCGCTTACTTAATGTAAAAAAGTATATTTTGTAACAAAATAGACGTTACTGGATACAACCATTTATTGATTATTATTTATATTCCATTTATATATGAAAAAAAGGTACTTGAGACCGCAGAAGCGTTTTGGTGGAACTGCGGTACAAATTGCACGCAAGTTGGACGTGCGTCGCAGCAACGGCGCCGGAAGCATGTGAGCACTACTCCAGTGGATCTAATGTATCTCAGACCTCACTTGCGCTGCGGCAGCAGTGCCGCACGTTGAAAAACCGGTTTTGTGCACCGGGCCTTAATGGCAGTTTAATTTAAATTTCTGAAATGTATCTGTGAGCTCGTGCAAGGATCCGAGGATATAATTTTTTATTGCGCGCGTGCAACTGTTACTTTCGTATTTATAAATGTTATTGTTATATTTATTAAGCAAATTTTATAGCACGTAAACGATTATGTTGTGCATGTATTTCTTTAAGTTTGAACGTGTAAAATGTAATTATTGTATTGAATGCGATTCAAAAAATACGCGCAAAAAAATACGTTGCAAATGCTTTTTATTTTTATTTTGAACGTGTAAACTGCAATTATGATATTGAATGCGATAATGTTGCGAATGTATTTGTCAGTTTGAACTCTGACCACACGTGTAAACTGTAACATAACATTAACCGATCTGGTGGTTCATCTTTGAGTCGAAAAATCTAGTTACCAACTTCTGGTGCCAAAACTTGTACCAAACTCACCAGTTGTTGGCAGGAGACAGTATTTTTCCTACTTGGATTGTAATTCCTTCTTGTAATAATAGGGCAGTTTTGCCTCTACACTGTATCTCGTCCTAGGCAAAATTGACCAGATAAAAATAGAACTCAAATAAATGAGGTCAAAGCAATAAAATTGACATTCTATAGTCCGGGTTAATTGAAATTATAGCATTAAAATGCAATCAAGATAAGCTAGAAGTAAAGAATTAATATTAAATCGTGATGAATAATACCAGACTCAATTTTTTTCATGACCTTGGGATCGTCAAATTGCATTTTTTGTGAATAGGATAGTACTCCACACAAGGAAGGAAAGTAGAAAAGAGGAAAGAAGCCACGTTCAACCGTTTCCGAGAAATATCGATTTAAAAAATACATTTGCTTATACATTACAATGTTTGTACGAATTTTGAATATGCGTATCCAATTGAATGTTCACTTCCTGGGTTCGATTCCCTCTTTTGATCCCCGGTTGGAAGAGCATCGGTTTAGCAACCGGAGGGTTGCGAGTTCGAATCCAGCTATAGACCTTCGTGTACAAAGGGGGATGGTGACCGTTAAATCTATCGTGGTTTCCAATATCCTCACGTTAGCCTGGTTGTGGAAGTTTGGAGAGTGGGGTGCAATTTCAGGAGTTGCCTCGTGATCTGACGGTAGATCAAAATGATGTGGTGTTGTCCTCGGATCTTTCCCTTTGGGGATTGATCCCGGACTGTCGTCAATAGCCCGTTGTATTGCTCCAGTACGACGTTTATTAAATTACATACCTACCCTCTTTTCATCTTCTAGTGGTTTCTATGGATACCTTATCAATCAAGAACTGACCTATTTTGGTACTTCAAGATAGCGCCGATGATGTGAAGATGTGGTCAGTTTTTTTCGAATCACGTCCTTCAAAATTTGATAATGACAAGATACCTCGTTGAGACAATCACCAGGTGGTAAAAACAATTTGTCATGTGTTCATCTTCACTGAAATTATTGGAGAGTGGGGTGCCATTTCAGGAGTTGCCTCGTGATCTGACGGTAGTTCAAAATGATGTGGTGTTGTCCTCGAATCTTTCCCTTTGGGGATTGATCCCGGAATGTCGTCAATAGCCCGTTGTATTGCTCCAGTGCGACGATTATTAAATTACCTACCTACCCGCTTTTCATCTTCTAGTGGTTTCCATGGATACCTTATCAATCAAGAATGACCTATTTTGGTACTTCAAGATAGCGCCGATAATGTGAAGATGTGGTCAGTTTTTTTCGAATCACGTCCTTCAAAATTTGATAATGACAAGATACCTCGTTGACACAATCACCAGGTGGTAAAAACAATTTGTCATGTGTTCATCTTCACTGAAATTATTTATTCGAGAACGAGTACTAATGTAACGCAGTGCTTCATTTTGTCTTTTCAAAATAAATATTTAACCCTACTTGTGATTTCGACCAGATATAAACTCTGTAACAACAACAAAAAAAAAATCGACGCACCAAGAAGGACTTGCCCAGAAGTTGTGCTGGGCTAGATCAATTGTGAACAATGCTGACTGGGTACGTATAGTCTTTAGTGAAGAGTCCCGTTTTCAACTGTGTCCTGACGACAATCGCAGACGTTTCTGGAGACGTCCAGGGCGACGTGAGGATCCTGCCCTTACTATCTCACGCCACACATGCCCACAACAGGGCGTTAGGGTCTGGGGTGCCATCTCCTTTGATAGCCCTTTGGTAGTCATTTTTGGCACACTTAGAGCGCAGCGATGCGTAGACGACATTCTACTACCGGTTCTGTCACAGTTCCTTTTGCGACACCCCGGACTTACTTTTCAACAAGATAATATCCGGCCGCACACGGCACGTGTTGCTATGAATTGTCTTCAAGCTTTCCCAACGCTTCCTTTTCCAACTAGGTCTGATCTCTGCCCTATAGAGCATATTTGGGACGTTATGGGAAGGCGATTGCAACATTTGCGGAATGTTGAGCATTTAGCCCGACAGTTGGAGACGGCAAGAAATTCCGCAAGGACACCATCTTGGAACTTTTTCAGTCTATGCCACGCCGGGTGACGCATCCAGCGCAGAGGTGGACCAACGCCGTATTGACTTCCTCCCTTTGTAACGGTCAAACTCCGAAATAAATCATTTAAATGTTCTGAATTTTTAATCGTTTGTTTTTCTACGTATGTTCTTCACAGCCACCCATGTTTATCGTAATCTCACAACTCCTTCTTAGTACATCGATTTTTTTTGTTATAGAGTGTATTTAATTCTACAAGTGATTTCGACAAGATTTATTTTCCATCAAGATTCGACCAATTTTGCTAATAACATCATTTTGCTCTCGTCATTAATATACTGCAGGATTTTTTCTATGATGACGAGATCAAGACGTGGTCATTGTTGCTAATGACGAGATACATCGTCATGGCAACCACCTTGAGGGCTAAGGTTTTCTTTTCATCATTATAAACTCGGGAATAAAGTGGGTTGAGGTTTTGTGGAATTCATTATATTGATTTAATCATCCTGATGGTTGTCTCGACGAGGTATCTTGTCATTGGAAAAACTGACCACATCTTGCAAGACGAAATATCTCGTCACCAGAAGAAAACTGACCTGATCTTGAAAGAAGAAATATCTCGTCACTAGAAGAAAACTGACCTGATCTTGAAAGACGAAATATCTCGTCACTAGAAGAAAACTGACCTGACTTTGAAAAACGAAATATCTCGTCTCTTGAAGAAAACTGACCTGATCTTGAAAGACGAAATATCTCGTCACTAGAAGAAAACTGACCTGACTTTGAAAAACGAAATATCTCGTCTCTAGAAGAAAACTGACCTGATCTTGATAAACGAAATATCTCGTCACTAGAAGAAAACTGACCTGACTTTTAAAAACGAAATATCTCGTCACTAGAAGAAAACTGACCTGACTTTTAAGAACGAAATATCTCGTCACTAGAAGAAAACTGACCTGATCTTGAAAGACGAAATATCTCGTCACTAGAAGAAAACTGACCTGACTTTTAAGAACGAAATATCTCGTCACTAGAAGAAAACTGACCTGATTTAAAAAAACGAAATATCTGGTTACTAGAAGAAAATTGACCTGATCTTGAAAGAAGAAATATCTCGTCACTAGATGAAAACTGACCTGATCTTGAAAGACTAAATATCTCGTCACTAGAAGAAAACTGACCTGAATTTTAAAAACTATATATCTCGTCACTAGAAGAAAACTGACCTGATCTTGAAAGACGAAATATCTCGTCACTAGAAGAAAACTGACCTGATCTTGAAAGACTAAATATCTCGTCACTAGAAGAAAACTGACCTGAATTTTAAAAACGATATATCTCGTCACTAGAAGAAAACTGACCTGATCTTGAAAGACGAAATATCTCGTCACTAGAAGAAAATTGACCTGACTTTTAAAAACGAAATATCTCGTCTCTAGAAGAAAACTGACCTGATCTTGCTCTCGTTGTTACAAAATTTTGATGAAATTTTCTTATTATTAGCCAAAAGTGGTCAGATCTTCACAGACGAGATATATTGTCGAAACGAGTATCGGGGTGAATCAATGTTACTTTGGTGGAACCGAATAAACTAGAACGGTAGAGTTGATCCATTTAGCAGCAGAATAAACCTCCTCTCCGGAGCATACACCAGACGAAAATCGCAGCCAATTCCGCAGCCAAACCGATTCCAACAACCCCGGACAAACTCCCAAATAGGACGCAATGTCACACTTCCCCCAAACCCCTCACACCCCCATCCACCCTTTTCTTCTCTTTTACAGTTATCTCTCATCCGGGACTTTTCACGCCACGTAAAGCACTCCCCCCCCTTTACCCGGGCACACTCACACAAAGGGATTACAGGGCAGATTTGGCAGAGGGAAGAAATACAACTCCAAGAAACTTCATCTCGATCTCTTTACAGAAACAGCGCAAGAAAAGAATGGAAAATTAGATTTAATGCATCTTCTTTGGGGCGCTGCTGATGTATGGTCCTCAGCCCGAAAAGGACCCCCCTTCACTACTTCTTTTCAACCCCTTTTGTTTTGGAGAGTGGCACTAGGGGGGTGGGTTCAGGAATAAATGTGCGATCAAAGGGTCAAGCAGTAATGATTATTTAAGGTGTGGATGCTTAGGGGAGATGGTATTATATGTAAGGATGGGGCAACTGTTATTTTTTGGCGTACGGTGAACTAATTGTTGCATGTTGCAGGCGTATTATTCCGGGAATCCTTTGTTCCTGCAATATAATGCCGCCTGTTTCCCCCATACAGGGCGTTCTGAATAGATGTTGTCTTTTTAACCGTTGCACTGAAGCATACGTTTGGTTTGAAAAGGTGCCGAAATGACTTTTAAATGTCGAATATGTAATTTACTTTGCAATGAAGTGTTCCTCTACAGAAAAATACCCAATTGCTAAGAAATACGCTGTATCTCTATCACTATATTATATTAAAAAAATACTATCGCCGCCGCTGGATTGAAAACTTGTTTTTCGCTCGATTCTTAGACGGTTTCCTCAGAAAGTACAGATAAGAAAATTACCAAATTGACATAGTATGTTCTAAATTGTACAGGGAACAAGACAACGATGATTTTTTCCGACGCGGCTGTTAGTTTAGGGTTTATTAAGTGTCAAAATTGAAAAAGCGAAATTTGTAAACGCGTGTGAGCAAAAGACGTACAAATTTTCAGTCTTCAGTCGTGAGTTTTTTGTAGAGTAACTCTAAACGTATATTTTTGCTGCTCGTCGAGTTAGTTAAGAAATTTCAATTTGGTTCCTGATAATATTTTCTTGAAATTCGGGAAAAATCGGATAATTTTCGTTATTTTTTTAAAAAACTGTCATGTCTATATTTTATTACTATTAGTTTTTAAATTTGATACTTTCCCAGTATACCTTAGAATGTACTCTTTCTTACTGTATAATTATTTTTGAAATCGGTTAATAAATAAATTCGATGCAAATAAAAGTTGGACAGACAAATTTCGGAATATTGGGATATTTTCGCTACGTTTTGTTAAAACTATCATATCTAAATATTAAAACTATTACTTTTTTTAATTTTAATTGAATAATTTAATTCACTGAATACCTTAGATTGTACTCTTTCTTGTAGTTCAATTATTTTTGAAATTGGTTAATAAATGAAGTCGATGAAATTAAAAGTTGGTCATACAGTTTTCGGAACTTTTAGATCGTAATTTCCGATACACAAAACTAAAACTGTCATATCTATAGCTTAATACAATTAGTTTTAAAATTTGAAAATACCATAGGAAAGCTTAGAATGCACATTTTTTTTTACGGTAAAATTATTTTCAAAATTGGCTCATAAATAAATTCGATGCAATCAAAAGTTGGTCACACAAATTTCGTATTTGTTTTTTCGCTGAGCAGGTTCCTCACCAAAATAAAGGTTATATTTTTGACTCTCGGGTTTGCCAGATATGACATTTGTCGGAGCAACAATTGCCATAAAGACGATTTTTTTTAGTTGGCAAGGAATAGGGCTTGCTTTTTTCACTCTGTTCTCAGACGCTTTACCGAGAAAGTACAGATAATAATGTTACGAGATTAACACGGTTTATTTTAAATTGTACAGGGAACAAGATAGACAAAGGTTTTTGCTGATGCAGCTATTATAGTTTAGGGTGCATTAAGTGTTAAAAAAAAAAAGGGAAATCACCTGCGAAATAAGTTTATTAGTCCATTCGGCCTACCATGGCTTCAGAATGAAATGGTTAAAAGAAATGCAAGTTTTAACTTTTTCAGGTTTACACAATGCTATGAGGACAAAGGTGCCAATGCATTCTTTTAAATGGAATGTGTACTATAAGCCTCATTGTGAGAGAGGAGAGTATAAAAATAAACTATGCTATGACTCTTCTAATTAATAGCGATTTTAAACTTTTTTTGATGTATTTGATAAATAAGTACTTTAAGTTTGCTTTAGAACTAAATTTGTAGAATCAATTATGTTTAATTTTTTTCGTTGTTTTTCAGGGTGCCGCTACAGAAATTGTTTCTACATATAATGTTGTTGTTTCTTATGCCTACACTGGCAGACCGGAGGAGTTCCAGGCCCGTTTAAAGACGGCAAGAGGCGAGGGCGGTGCGCCTTCCATGTTATTGAGCCCCATTGGGAGGAAGTCAGTCAGTCTTTGCTCGACATACATGACACATCCGTTTTACAGGATGGTCCCTTTCGTACTTTCATTCACTCACACATATCGTAATTTAGATCCCAATCAGAAGCCGATAACCCCTTGATCAGGTACCCCCAGAGGTATTGATTTGGTATGGGAACATGGGGGACTTTGTGACCACGACCTATTTAACGTGCCCCAGTCACCATTAGTGAACACGACGGTCTTTAGCGAGGTCGAAGCGCCGATCTCGCAATGATCAAAATTGCAGGCTCCGCCGAGGACAGAACCCACAACCCTTCTGATGCGAGCCCGACGCTCTACTGACTGAGCTACCGCGGCTCGTTTCTATATATATATAAATAATAGTAATGCGTCTTAACTCAAGAAAAAAAATTGGATCAACATTTCGAAGGAAAGGATGGAAACAAATATCTTAAAGGTACTAAAATTTTCAATAGTAAAGATTAAATAGTCTAAGAATAAAAAGTTTGAAGGAAAAAAAAAAAAGAAAACCCATACACAACTGTTTACAAAAATGTTCATGTAATAATGATTACTTTTTCTTGAAATTTCTTTTCTTGTGTATTAAACAAAGGCAGACCTAAGTCATTTTGCTGTTGAAAACAAAACAACTCCTCAAAAGTTAACGTGTCCTCTTAACTTTTCATCATATTAACCTGACCAAGGGTTTTGGATGAGATATCTCGTTCATTAAGATCCGACCAACTATGGCAATGCCAAGGCATCTTGCCATCAAGCCCCGATTGATGAAGATATTGCAAGTTTTCATGTTTGACGAGATCTGGTCAATTTTCCTCGTACGACGAGATACCTCGTCCACCAAGGTCTGCTACTGACAAGATACCTCGTCGAGACAGGAGGGTTAACAATTTAGTTTCACCAGTGGTGCTGTCATATGCGACAAATAATTTTTTACTTCATCTTTCCAGTGTTGTCTGAAAAAAAAGAAGCAAAACCTTCCATTTGACTGAAAAATACTCGAGAAATCACGCAATATTTCACTTCAAACGGCGCAATCGAACAATCCTAATGCGCGCGATCATTTATAACGTTAAATGGCCGAAGTCCGATTGCTCCGGCGCGTGGCATTAGGAGAGTTGCCTACATTTCACGACGTCATTATCTCAACATTCCACAGTTAGGCTCAAGAACTACCTAACTTTTTGACAGCGAAGGAAATAAAACTGTTTTCGCATGGCCTTACTGATAAGAAAATGCCGGTGATAAATAATACGTGACGTTTATTTATCCAGGCAAAAAACTGAAGGGCGGCGATTTAATGCCCGTTTTAAATAAATGATCGCGTCTGACAAGACTAGCGCTCCATGACTTGATTGCTAAAGACTTGGGGAAGCAAGAAAAAGGCGACGCGTAAATCTGGGAAAAATTTATTTTACCGAAAAGCATTCATTCATATTTAGTTAAGTTATTACTTTATCGATTTCGAAAGAAAAAAAAACGATTGCAAAAATAGAATAGAATAGTTTGGCGTAGAGTTCTTTGGTGTTAGAATTTGATAGTTTCGGAGTTGTTGAATATTAAAGGGGGTATTTGATCTAGAATAAATGGCAACCGTGTTTTTTTTTTGAAAAACATAAGTGGTCTCCATTCTTTGCGTCTTGAAAAAGATTAAGGTTGAGTGAAAGCTTTTATAAATCGATTAAACGCGGAGAATTTAATGGGTTTTGGATTACATCGATTATTAGTTGTTTCGAAATAAACACATTTGAGAGGGTTTAATTATGGTGCGGTGAAGCTCTTTTTGCTCTTAATGTGTTGTGCTTTAATTCAATTTTTCGTCATTATTGGAAGGTAGGTAGCGATGAAGATAGGGAAAGTTTCATTTTACAGTTTTAAATCATGTTTACATAATAGTTTATACGGTACCGGAGGTTTTAGTTATAATGTTGAGAAAAATATTCTAATCTGTTTGTAATGGTATGATAATGGCATGTTAACTTTCAAGTCATACCACCATTTCTAAAGCGAATTTTAAGTTCTGTAGTGTGTTATAACTCTCAAGTCAATTTTATAAAAAGTAGTGCTGGGATGTTTTGAAAATGGATTGAAATAAAATTGTTTTGATTATAGCTGTTCGAAAAATTAGCCTAGCAAAATTTATGTTACATAATGATTATATGTATTTTTATGATTTCTCGCAGGCTTCTTTTACTGAGAGAAAGATTTCCAATATGCTATTAAATACACTGACCAATTTTAACTATAAGAGTTTTCAACAAAATATCTTGTCCATTAAAATCATATTTTTTTTTCTAATGACAAGATATGCTCTCTATAAAAAAAAATCGTCGCAGCAAGAAGGAGTCGTTTGATTGAGATAAAAATGTGTGGATATGAAAAACATACATAGAAAAACAAACGTTTAAAATTTCGGAACAATTGAATGATTTGTCTCAGAGTTTGACCGTTACAAAGGAAGGAAGTCAATATGGCTTTGGTTCACCTATGGCCTGGATGCAAGCTGCCCCCCGGCTTGGTATAGACTGAAAAAGTTCACGGATTGTGTTCCATAGCAAAAAGTGCCGTGTGCGGCTGTGCATTATCTCTTTGAAAAGTCAGGGGTGTTGCAAAAGGAACGGTAACACAACATGTAGTAGAATGTCTTCTACGTATCGCTGTGCTGTAAGTGTGCCAGAAAGGACTACCAAAGGGGTCCAATGATTAAATGAGATATCCCCACAGACCCTAACGCCCTGTTGTGGGCATGTGCGGCGTGCGATAGTAAGGACAGGATTCCCACGCTGCCCTGGATGTCTCCAGACTCGTCTGCGGTTGTCGTCAGGACACAGATGGAAACGGGACTCGTCACTAAAGACTACGTCCCCAGTCAGCACCGCTCTAAGTGGATCGAGCCGAGCACAGCTCCTTAACGATTCCTTCTTGGTGCGTCGATTTTTTTTTGTTATAGAGTGTATTTAGGAAGTGACAAAAAAAGCCCTTCATACCGTGATACTGTCTACTTAATTTGAGCTCGCAGAAGAGACCTAGAGCTCTTCTGTCTATACAGTTCAACACTTTCCACAGCGACTTCAACATCAGTGTGGCGTGCTTGGTTTGGACCTTAAGGTATCCTTATACGTTCGGAGCACTTTTTCAAAAAATGCTATGGAGAAGCAATTTAATATTATTTGTATAATTATTTGTGATCAAAATTATTTTTGTACAATCAATAATTAAAATTAAAAAAAGAAATTTAACAAAAAGTGAAATTTTGTGTGTAGTTTTTATCTCAAAATTTTGAAAAATTATATGATACTGGGCATACAATTTAAATTGGTAGCTTTAAAACATGATCAGAGTAAACTTCATGATGTTATCTAATGCTTCCAAAGATGTAGAAAGATATTAAAAAAAATAAAGGTTTTATGACTCATCGAAAAATTGTGAAAGGACCATTTTACAACATTGTTATTCAAATGCAAGCTCATAAATAAGAATATATATATATATATATATATATATATATATATATTATATATTATTTATAATTATGGTAAAAATAGAATATTCTTATTATTAGTTCCGGTTTATGATACTTCCGTATAACTTAATAATTTCATTCAAATTTTAAATTGCCTTAATTTTTTTTCTGCTGGTCGCTCATTGAAAGTTTAAACCCAAAAAAGCACAAAAGTACAGGGAATTTTTTAGTAAAATAAAAAAAAAGTGCTCATTTTCGTCAAAATTGACTCTTTTAACGTATGCGGATACCTTAAGGTTTATGACTTCAATTCCGTAATTTTATCCTCTCATTAAATAACATCTCTCTCAAATTCTGATAGCCAATAACTGGAGCAATGAACACAAATAAGGCAACTAATTACAGTGGAAAGTGACCTAATATGCGATACAGTTTTAAAAATTACGTGAGTGATTGTCGAATGAAAAATTTAGCAAATTTCTTTTTGATTTTCAACACTGTCACTAAAGTTGTTTTGAAATATTGATGGATTTTTTGGAAAAATACATTACAAATTTACGCAAAATTCTTTTTATGAAATATTTTCAAACAGTTGTTTTGTCCAATATATGCGACAGCAAGCTTTCTTAATACGATATTTGTGCATTCACAATGACAAAGCAATATACAATCGTCTAACTCCATTTAAAATAAGCCGACCAACCGGTCTGGTGGTTAACGTGCTAGCCTCTAGCTTGGAAGATTCCTGGTTCGAATCTGGGTCAGTGCATGGATGTTTGTAAGCGTATGGTGTAGAGGCGGCTGGTGCACCTTAAATATGTAATGGCCGGAAGTCCTCAAGTTGAAGAGGTGTGGAAATTTGGAGATTGGGTTGCCAGCTCAGGTGTGGCCTCAGCATCTCACGTGGTTCAAAATGACGTGGTGTTGTTATCGAATCTTTCCTCTTAGGTTTTATCCTGGACCGTCGCCAATAACCATTCGCTCCAGTGCGACGCAGAGTAAAGTATTTAATTTTAAATCAAGCAAGAAATGATTAGGTACAAATAATCTCGATCTACGAATAGCGATTTTCAATCTGATGGTTCCTTAAATTGACAGAATCTTAAAACTTGTATATCTCTGAATATAACGACTGTAAATTCACGGAACTTCATATTGAAGACGAATGTGATGATGTAAAACTTACTTAACCTCTACGATTCTGCAGATAGGCTTTTGTAACCACTAAAATATCGTTTGCACCATCGGCATGGTAGTGGTGGATGTTATCCTCCTTTTAATTGACCACTGGCATCGATCACATTTTACGAGGGGTCAGCGATTGACCGTCTAGATGATACCTTCATTTGTTCGTTGGCTCCCTACCCTGCCGAACTATTGGGTGAACGCTTTGGTGGAAGCAGAAAGTCGTCAGGTGATATCTCTTCTCACGCCAAACGATACTATGAAAGGAAAGCGTCAGTCATAAATTCCACTCACGGCCCTATCGCTCAAGTTAAGTCATTAGTAGGGCAACTTTTTGCAAGAAATGCAACTTTTTTTTTCACGCATTCTACGCTGCTTGTAAAGTACTAAAACCAAAATTCCTTCTATATTAGGTGTATTGCATGTGAGTTATAACCGCAACATAAATGCAACTTTCTGCATAAATGTAACTTTTTGCATAAATGCAACCCACCTACAACTTTTTAAAATTTAGCTCAAAATTAATTAATTGGAAATTAATATTTCATTTTTTGCCCTCTGAATCAACCCTTCGATCACGTGTGTCCGAGATGATTTTCCCCCAAGTCAGTATTTGATACTGCAGCAATGTCAGACAACATCGGCCTCTGTTGAGCGCAGTTTTTCAATGTTAAAGAAAATACTGGCAAAGGATCGGCCATTCAACGACATCAATATTCTTCTGTATATGTATTATAATAATGTAGTACACAACTAAAATTATCAAAAAATTTTGAATTTTTTCATTTTTTAGAAATAATTTTATTTTAGATTTTAGGGTATCAAAAATAAATGCAACTTTGTTTCCATAAATGCAACTTTAGGGAATGATAAATGCAACAAAAAGTTGCCCTAGTAATTAGGTACGAGGGCTCGGAGAATCAGTAGAAAAGCCGTTCTGTGAGACGATTAAGAAAATCCAACGCCGCAGAGTAAAGGTTAAGGCAACAAAACGTGGTATTGCTATTAAATATTTTGTTGTGTATGCAAAATCTGCTATGAAGACGGTGATTTATTATCATCGTCTGACCTTGGTTCAAAGTAATGGGGAGTTGTCCTGGCATCTTGCCCTTTGGGACTAATTCCGGACCGTCGCTAACAGCTCCCTGTGTTACTCCAATGCGGCTTTACTTAACTACCTACCGAAAGTGATGAAATGTCCTTTCTTGACACGAGAGGAAATATCTCAGCGAAAAAGTACGCTCCCCCCCCCCAAGAGGATTGCGTGCCACTTTACCCCGAAGCAAACGGTGTCCTCGTAGTTGAAGGAAGAACGCATTCAGTCTACAGGCTGCCTGGAAAAGGAACGAGCTGTCCTTTCCCCTGTCGTGAATTTATCACTTCCTACAATAACAATAAAAGTGGAAAAGGTAGGGGCTCTCTGAGTGATTTGCTTCTTCGCAATTTCACTCATCGCTATTTATAGATCCGTCATATCCCCGCACGCGACGTCACGAGACAGCTGGGTGGGCACCTGAAGATCGCCGGCAAGGAGGATGGAAAAATTTCACCGCTCATGGCAGCTCATTTCTAATATCTGAGGGGTCGTGGAGACTCTGTTGAAAGAGTATCGGTCTGGTGGTTAAGGTTTTATCCTATAGATCGGAAGGTACCTCTTTTGAATCCGGGTCAGTGCATGGATATTTGTAAACGTATGGTGTAGACGCGGCTGGTGTACCTTAAATCTGTCGTGGTCGAAAGTCCTCACGATGGGTGGGTGTGGAAGTTTGGAGACTGGAATTCCAGCTCGGGTGTTTACCTCGTCTTCTGACCGTGGTTCAAAATGACATGGTGTTGTCCTCGGATCTTTACCTAAGGGCAGGGGTTCCCAACCTTTTAGTAACTGCATAGCACTTGAAATTTTTATAAAATTTTGGCGTAGATCCAGTCCTATATTTATTTAGGAACATATATTTAGTGTCAGAAAATTGCCAATGGCTTGTTCTATTTTAATTAAAATACTAAGAAAGCTTCATATTTTATGATTCATGCACTTGTATTTCGTATTAATGATGTTTTAATAAAGTAAAAAATTAAATGATTTTTGAAAATTACAGTTTTAATTTTTACTCACAGGTCTAAAAACAAATAATTTTAAATAATTAGTACAAACTAAGCAAACAAAGATTAACATAATAAAAAATCAATTTTTAGTGCGTCTTTGTCTTTTAATAAAATATCAATATCAATATCAGGAGCAATGGAGCTTGACTTCACTCTTAAGTCCTCTTCAACACTTACTCTGTTTCGATATTTATTTTTTATTTATAAAAGTTCAGAAAACCAGTCTCACACATGTAAACTAGTAACAAACGGCATAAGACAGGGAGAGATATCAGCTTAATTTCGCCGTGATAGTCATTGAATAGAAATATATAATCAGCAACAAAGTTTCTCTTTAAATAATGTGCTACTGTTAGCGTTATTTATTACAATGTAATAAAAATGTTAATCCCAAATTGTTTTCATATAGTCCCATTTTTCGTATAACTTGGATGTACATACTAAAAAATCGAACAAACTTCGTGGAAAATTTGGGTCGTTCGTATCATCCTTGCATACCACCTGAAACGTTGTCGCGTACCACCGGTTGGTAATCCCTGCCTTAGGGGATTGATCTCGGACCGTCGTCAATAGTCCGATGTGTTGCTCTAGTACGACGTTAAATAAAAATTACTAAAAATTACCAATTACCGGACTGGTAACCGGAGGTATTCGAGTTCGATACTAAGTCCATACAAAAGACCGTCGCGTTCGTGGGGGTTGGTGAACGTTTAATCGGTCACAACCTAAACTGTCCTCTCAAGTTGGTGGGGCGTGGGTGTTTGGAGAGAGGGATTCAAGCACAGGTGTTTACCTCGTCTTCTGACAGTGGTAAAAAATACGAGATGTTCGTCTAAATACTAAATAAGTTCTAATAAAAAGGGGATCTGTGGTAGACCGGTTGAAAGAGCAGCGACTTAGTAACCGAAGGGTTTCGAGTTCGAATCCAACCACCGTCGTGAACATAGGAGGCTGATTCTCGTAAAATGTTTCGTGGCCTCAAATGTCTTCAAATGGCTTGGCAGGGAAGTTTGGAGAGCGGGGTGCCAGCTCAGGTGGGACCTCGGCACTTGACCGTGGTTCAAAATAACGTGGTTATCTCTCCTGTTACTTTATCATTGAATATCTCTGAATTTAACTATAGTAAATTCATGGAACTTCATATTTAAGACTAATGCGAGGATTTAAAACTTAATTAAGGTAACAAAACATGATATAAATAATTTGTATTTTTATTCAAAATTTGGTATGAAGGCGGTGAATTATTGAATTTTTTCGCATTTGAATTTATTGAGAACGCAATATTTTATTGGATGATATGTTTGAATATGCACTACTATGAATAGTGCTCGGAATAAAGGGGATTCTATTTTTCTCAGCTACTGCACATAAACTGCCTTTAAGGTCACTGTACATGTATCGTGATGGAATAAGGTCCATATTATAGGCTCTAACCTGTTTTTAAAGACCCTAAACGCCCAGCCTATTTAGAGGGTGTAAGGCTACACGTGAGGCGATCGGGAGTATTTTCGTGGGGTCCCATAAGGTCTTTAGGGTCCTTAGCTCAATCAAAATGCAATTGATTCATATGGAAAATAATGTAATGTACAACAGTAATGTCATATACGCACTGCAAGCCATAGAACAACATAACTGATTAGAAACTAATGATTTTGAATGTACAGTGAGCACAGACATCAGACCATGGAAAAAGTAAACAATAATGAAACATGCATATACACACATACGAATCCATATCCATATATACACCTACTTTGTGGCTCACTGCTGCCCACACGCAGAAAACACCAACTTGTTTTATCTGGGTCAGGTTCCTTCCTGTTCCACCAACACTTCACTTTCGGAAATGACTTGAAATCTTATAACTTAAATTATTTCTGCTAAATGAAGGTATTCTATGAATTTACACTTGAATAAATAGCGATACATGTCTTCAATTACGCAGCATGGGCATAATTGTGCATTTTTTAACGTGAAATCTTGATAAGTAAGATACAAACGGGCGTAGATGTAGTAGGGGGACCAATCGGCCGGAGACTGTTTACAAAACAAAGTAATCATAAATTCACTTGCACGCATCTTCTTCCCCTCTGAAGCAGCAAGCAGGGAAGAGGGAACTTCTGAACTCCGTCAGGATCACGGAAAAATTGTTTCGGAGCGAATGGACACCTTAAAACGTCTCAAAAACGGTTTGCTTTAAAAGGGAGACTCGGGCAGATACATATTCAGACATACACTACCCTACATTAATGGACCAGACAGCAAGATGTGATGGTATAATGGAAAGAATACATGCTTTAATAGAGGGATGGTACATCACGTCCTGCAATTACACTATTAACCCTTCTGGGCATACTTTCAACAAGGTTTTGATACACAGTTTCGGGTATTTGTGTCCATTCCTGCTGTAAGAATGTCGCCCGCTCAGTTGTATATTACGGACGTGGTTTCCTGGTCCGTAAACATCGCTCTACCTAACCCAAAAATGTTCTACTGGGTTTAGGTCGGGACTCTGGGCAGACCAGGGAAGACGTTTTACGTTTTACATCCATATCTCGATACACTACTTGACAGATGCTGCGACATGACATGGAGCGTTGTCGTCCTGGAAGTAACATTCGTCCATTCCATAAAATTGCCACAGCGTAGGAAGAACCTGATGGTCCAAAATGTTCATGTAGGCGCTCAATTGACCAGCAATAACATGCAAAGGTACCAGGCCATACTACGAAAAACACCCTCAAACAAGGAGTCAGATTTTATGCAAATCCGTTGGCGGCCGGTCCATTATTGTAGGGTAGTGTATATACACGATGCTCGTTAGAGGCTGCGCACGTTGCTCTCTCTTTTCTCCAGATGAGACCGTGAGGATATGGAGTCCCGTTCAACAAGCAGAGATGCGATAAACTATAATATGCTGCTCCTCTTCATCTGAGCTTGTTTCTTCCTTTTTTTCTGATGATACCGCCTCCCGCAATACCCCAGGACAGCTTTTATTCTCATGCAAAATATGGATAGAAAGATGTTTAGTTAATCAATCGTATCTCACCGTTCCTTTGAGGTGCGTTTTTTTTAATTATTATTTCCTAGGTGATCATACAGCAGCGAAGAGATGAAGGAGACCTGGTCATTTAATTTTACCGCAATGGTTCTTCCAGTATAATTTGGATCACGCTATGCCATTAAATTAATTTTTACTTGTTTACTATTCAAATGGGAAAACACGAACTTTTATGGAACACACGACTAAATGAACGCCGCACCACACCCCAGAAACGGACCATGCTCCGTAAGATAAAAAAATAAATACAAATTCCATTTGTAATATGAGTAGGGGTGTTTACAATGGTTAAGAATGACTGGACGCTTCCCCGAGTGGTTGATAAATCCCAATTACTTTGCAGTAAGGTGATGCATCATCATCTGACCGTGGTTCAAAATTACGTGGTGTTGTCGGCTGGATTTTCCCTGCAAGAACGAACCCGTACAGTTGCCAATAGTCCACTGTGTTGCTCCAGTACGACGTTATTTAAAAGTCCTACCTACCCAATTAGTTTGCCTTTTCGCATTTAGGTTTCCTTTCAGATGTTTATTTAAATAAGGATAACGAAGTGGGACCTCCACCACTGTTCTACAAAACGAAGCGGTTTTTGCGAATAGGTCAGCATTATATACCGGTAACATTTAACCCATACCTAGCCGAAGCGATCCTTCTCTGTTGGAGTTTTTCTTTAAATGCTACTTAAATATGTGATTCGTTTCGAGGGGTTTCTGATGACAATATGGGATTTCTGCTGTTTGTCCTGGCCCACTCCATAGCCTTAGATTTGGCGTGGAAAAAACGGCATTGAAACTTGTTAAGTTCATAACAAAAGATTTTTATTAGTACAAACTCGCTGAAATTCTTTCTTTCAAACAAAATCAAAACTTTACACGTGTAAAGTAGATAACGGGCTTTGCGATACAATGCTATCGAGTGCCGAAAACGGGACGAACATTTACATCAACCCAATCATTCTCTGCAATCTCCAGAAGTCACAATTGCAAGATCATCTGCAAAAGTAAGTAAATAAAAGTTATCGTTGTTAATTTTTAATGTATCATTCAAGTAGATAAGCAACATTTACCTGACGTTAATTGGCGCAGATTGACACTATATAGAGACATTGAGCCATAGTGCATAAAATAACCAACCGAAGTATGAAGACTTAATTTGTTCTTCTGAAGCAATATAAACCTGCGAGTTGTGGGGCTACACAGATTCCTGAAGAATGCCTGAAGCATATTCTAGGTATATGTTTCTCTTCTGTATCAGTAAAACTTTCCTTGTTTGTGTAAGCTCATTACTAAACGTAGTTTGAAGTAGTCCGGGAAATTTTACCCTTGTGTCATAAAACGAAACCAACCAAACTGAAGCCCACTAATAGAAAGGTCATCCCGAAAGTAAGTTTCCTACGGCCCGTAAAAACAAACAAAACATAATTACCTGGAAAGATTTTACTGTAAAAGATTTTACAGCAATATTCCAGCTACCTCTCAAAATACAACTACGGGAATTCTAATACTTGTTATACCGTGGGATAAGTTTTTGTAGTCCAGTGTTATAGAAGTCTGCCGCCTCAATGGAGCAAACGTGTCACAGTTATCTGCAGGTCTTCGTCTGTGGGAAAGTGATGACAGTAATGTCTTCAGGTGCAAGAACAGGTGGAAGTTACTGGAAGCAAGATTGGGACTATAGGGTGGAAGGTCAAACATCTCCCAGCAAAACTTCTGCAGCAGAATTTTGTGGCTTCATTCCCAGGCGGAAGACTTCTATGACACTGGACTACAAAAACTTATCCCACGGTATGACAAGTGTTACAATTCCAGTGGTTATTATGTCGAGAAGTAGCTGAAAATACTGCTGTATCTTTTGCAATAAATATTTCCAGGTAATTATGTGCTGTTTCTTTTTACGGGCCGTGGGAAACTTACTTTATGAATGACCCTCGTAGTTTGCAGCGAACTAGTCTTAAGCCAAGCTAATAGTTTGAAGCGAACCAATCTTAAGCCAAGCTGATAGTTTGCAGCGAACAAGTCTTAAGCCAAGTTAATAGTTTGAAGCGAACCAATCTTAAGCCAAGCTGACAGTTTGCAGCGAACCAATTTGAAACATTTTCACGGCTAAACAATGATTGCTTAGCAAGCTTCTGGAATTGGTAGGGCCGTACTCCCTAGTATGATAAAAACCCTCTGGTGTTATTCTATTGACTGACTCCGATCGTTATTTTGCTGAAGCATGCGATTTCAGGATAGCAGTCAGAAAAATGCTAATCTTACTTCAAAAACCAACTTCGCAATTCGTTGCATTGCAGCTAGCAAGGTTTCGCGTCACACCTCGGTCATGCAGCTCCCCATCGAAAATCAACAGGTAGTATCCCGCTCCAAACCCTAGTCCAAACACAAAAATTGATTCCCGCCCCCAGACAACAAAGCCCTTTCGGCAACAGACACAACCCTGAGACCGAATGCATAATTAGGCCGAAATCGAACCCCAAGGGCCTTTTGAAGGGATATCGAAAATGCCATTACCACCCTGACGAACCTGAGCGAAGGCAATTTCCTCACTTTCTTTCCCCCTGATAACGTGCTTTTACCGCCCGTCATTAGGTTTCCGGGCGTCGGACGCGCAGTTCGAATGCCGCGTCCCACACACAGGAGGAAAAGGTTAATAGTCCCTGATTGCAATTGAACGCTCGTTGCGGACAAAAAGCGCTCGCGCCTAATGAAATCGCGGAGATAATTTTAGGCCGCCACACCGTATCTGCGAAATCCAGTTCCTTTATGGCCCCAGATTTGACGAGAGGTAATTTCGAAATGACCGCGCTAATGTCACGATCCGGACAAATGACGGGCGGACAAAAAAATGGGTTACGGATCAAGGTTCCATTTATAATTAATTACCCGCCTGGACGCGGGGTTTATTTATTTATAAATTTCTGAGTTTGTCATCTTTTCTAGATAAGGGATTTTTAATTTTCGGTGCTTGAAAAAGTGGGATATCGGTGAGGTACAAAAACATTCTTTTTTTCTTATGGATTCAGGTATGTTCAATTAACTGGAGCAAGAAAACTAACTAGTAACACCAAAACACACTCCCGTGCTTAGTGTCGTGAGACACTGTTCTAGTTTAAATAAGTGTGGTTGGATGAGTAGAGCATGCCACCAAGGTGACATGGCTAACCAGAATGTTAGAGCACATTACATATAAACATCCTTACATCTATACATTATACACATTAAATCATTATACTAGGTTACATTATAATTATATATATATATACATCATGCAAGGTGAGAAAAAGTTCGTTTTTCTTAGTCTCTTAGGATAATCAAGTCCGGATGATTTTCAATGAATCTCACCATGTTAATAATTTTAACCCTCGAGCCCTTGTTACATGCAATGTTCCTGAGCCATGCAATTTTAAGGTGGTCGGCAGGTGTTCTCATATGCCATGAGGCTATAAGGGGGAAAACTGTAATGTAATGTAGAGGTGTACCAATTTGACAACGGGCTTTTCGCTAAGTCCGTGATTAAACCCAAGAGAGAGTGTACAGTCCGGTTCCAAGTACCCTTAAGACTTGGAGGGGTGTCGCGAAGGGGTGTTTTGGAGAAGGAAGCAAGGTTGGCAGAATAGGGAAGGCTTTGCGTAGGCGTTTTGCTCGGACACAATAGTTCTTCTGTAAACTAATAATTTAAGTTTAAATTTTCCAGTTATCTTAAAATTTTTCTGTAAATTTATAACCAACTTGTAAATAAACCTTAATTTTAACTTAATTGCTCCGTTCCTGTTCTAAAAAAAATTGAGCTTGTATTCAATAATTCCTTCAAAATACTGCAAAAAAGTCAAGGTGTGCTCATCCGAACACATTTGAGCCGACTAACCGGTATGGTGGTTAAGGTGTTAGTGTCTAGATCGGTTAAAATACGGGTCAGTGCATGGATATTTGTAAGCGTATGGTGTACAGGCGGTTGGTGCTCCTTAAATCTGTCGTGTCACATTGGGTTGGTGTGGAAATTTGCAGAGTGTTATGCCTTATTAGATCTTGCATCTTCATCTGACCTTGGTTTAAAATTACGTGGTGGTGATCTTGGATCTTTCCCTTAGGGGATTGATCCCGGACCGTCGTCAATAGCCCCTTGAGTTGCTCTAGTACGACGCGAATTAAAAATTACCATTACCTTCTTTCAAACAAATTAAAAAATTTACACGTGTGAAGAAAACGTTTGAGGTGAGGTGATTAATATCCCGAACAGTGTCCGCCGACCAACCGTTCTGGTGGTTAAAGTGTTAGCATCTAGATTGGAAGGTTCCTGGTTCGAATCCGGGTGAGAGCATGGATGTTTGTTAGCGTATGGTGCAGAGGCGGCTGGTGCACCTTAAATATGTATTGACCGAAAGTCCTCGCATTGGGTTGGTGTGGATGTTTGGAGAGTGGGTTGCGTGCGCAGGTGTTTACCTCGTCATCTGACCGTAGCAACCCACTCTCCAAACATCCACACCAACCCAATGCGAGGACTTTCGGTCAATACATATTTAAGGTGCACCAGCCGCCTCTGCACCATACGCTAACAAACATCCATGCTCTCACCCGGATTCGAACCAGGAACCTTCCGATCTAGAGGCTAACACCTTAACCACTATACCGGTTGGTCGGCACATTCCGCCAGGAATGACCCCGCACCTATCCTTGTAAGGTAATTGGTAATTGGTAATTTTTTAGTTAACGTCGTACTAGAGCAACACAACGGGCTATTGACGACGGTCCGAGATCAGTCCCTTAAGGGAAAGATCCGAACCTATCCTTGTAAGGATTTATCGGTTTAGTAGTCTCCCTTGGTTGTTTATTAGGTTCTTTATTTACAGAGTTTCTGCTAGGTTTTCTTGATGGTCATATGGGTACTGTGTTTATGTCGTTGCTATAAAATCCCTGCCGCGGATTGTCAGAATACTATTGATTTTGCAAATGTTTTCTTTGCACTTTGTATGCTTTAGTGCTAGGTTTAGTCATCCTGGGGTGGGTCCTGGTAGTGGGCAACGCAGGTTAATTGAGCTTGTGAGGGGTCATTCCAAAGCTTAATGCCATTGTTCCCTCTATTCCACAAGTTGGATGGTTAGAGATAACCCGAATCTGTGGAGATAGCTGGGGAATGGGCCATGGCCCGTTACAAACTGCAAAAGACGTCTATCTTTTTTGCGAGTGTCCGTGGAGACGTCTGGGAAGAGATCATGTGTTGAGTGGCCTGTGTCATCTGTATTCCATTCATCCTGCCACAGTTGAAGGATGTGGTCTTTATTGAAGCAACACAAAAGGCTATTGGCGACGTCCTGGATCAACCCCGAAGAGAAAGATCCAAAAACAGCACAAAGTAATTTTGAACCACGGTTAAATGACGGGGTCACACCTATGCTGGCACCCCACTCTCCAAACTTCCAAAATAACTTCACAGATCCGGACATTTAGCTGAACATTCAAAATGAATATTTAAATAACACAATAAATTAAGCTGCTAGGTTGACGATAAATTGCAAGTGTCTCCCGATCCCCATTCATTTCAAAACACTGTTGCTTTTCGAAATAAATCAAATAATATCCATGTACGAGTTTGGAAACCGTTCATAAAAAAGATCTTCTCATCAGGCTTATTCCCCAATCTTATTTATCTGTCAGAATAATCTCCCATCCATTCATCTAACTTCCTTTTTCCACCCAAAGCATTACACATAAATAAAATTCGGAACCTATTTGACATTCCAAATTTAATTAACTTTAAAAAAGGGGGACGGATTGTTTGCGAATTGTGCATATTGTCTTTCTTTATTTAAAAGTTACTTGTTTTTATTAATATTATTTTTGGAGCATGATACTTTCCGTTTCGGTTATTAAATTCTTTTGAAAGTTGTTTTCTGCGGAGGGACCCGGTTTGAGATCAATATTTTTTGCGTGTTTTTTTGTATGAAAAAATCGAGCAAGGAAATATTCACCGGTTTCTTATAGTTATTTTTTAGGTTTTCTTTCCCTTTTATTTTTTGCATAAGGGTTTTCGGTGTCAGCAATATTATCTTTTTAAAGCTATTTGGGTTTTATGACGGCTGAAATTTTATTTGACAGTTGCGATACGTACAATTTTACGTAGCCGAAGCTTAGAGATGTTATATATTGAGGGATTTTAAGAGTGAAAATTACTACTCAACAAGTTTTTTTTGTCTGTGTATGTCATACAAGAAGCAATTTTACATATTATATAATATGGTCATATTTTATGAGTTTCTTCCCATACAATATGACCTAAAATCGCACGGGGGAAATATGGTACATCTTTTATCTAAAGACGTTTTGTAGCAACGTTTTCGGTACTTTTTTGGCGTTATTTTTATGTCGCCAAGGAAGAATTTCCTAGAAAACAATTTTATGCTTAGGTGAAGATAGTAAAAAAAAAAATGGCGAAAAATAATTTTAAAAAGGGAAAAAAATCCTCATAGCTGATTATTCTTACTAGATAAATATTTAAAGAAAAATTTTTACATTTTCTTAAATATCGTTATAGAAGTTAGTTCAAGTTTAATTAGTTATTAGTCTGGAGTCTTATGGTACTAGGTAGATAACATGAATGCCATGAAAAATCGCATTAATTTTAACAAATTAGAATTATTAAGGCAGGGAAATATAAACAAGATATAGACTTGCTAATATTAATACTTTCCCACTGCATGACCAGCACGGCGTTGCCCGTGACAGTTCTTTTCGTGGGGTCAGGTGTGACCACTGCTCACTGACGCTCGCCAACCCTCGGTGATTGCTACGTATTCCCATTTGGTTTGTTTCGCAAATGAACTCCACTGGCAACGCCGTGATGGCCTCGAAGTGGCTATTATCAACAACGCAAATCAAAACACGTTATAATCGGAAAACTTGCAATGGTTCCAAAGGCATTTGGACTAAAAACGCTTGTGACGTCAGCGGTCAAAAATCACAAAATCGGCACTTTCTTTCATTTGAGGTAGGGGTGACGTCACATTGTGGAAAGAAGAAAGAAAGTTAAAAAATTCTAATAATATTTGAAAAATTTCTATATAAATTTTAAAAATTCTGGCGCTACACAAAAAGCGTAAAAAAAAATTAGGACAACCTGTGTGCCAAATTTAATTATTGTAAGTGCCATAGATTCGTCAGGACACTGCGTAAAGAGACACAGACAAACACTTCCTTTTATAAGTAGTAGAGATAGGTTCAAATATAATAGCAAAGGTTGCTATAATCCTAATAACGCGAGGTTGTCTTCGCGACTTCTTTTTCCACAACTCACTGCAAAAGGCAAGTCAAAAAACTCACCAAAAAGGCGTTGCCAGAAAAAAATCTTTATATGAAAGCCCTTACCAAAAGCATCTTCACTTTATTCAAACCGATTGGCATTTTATTCTTCAAATATATGATAATTTATTTTCGATATGTATACGCAACTCGTATTTAATATTGCTCCAAGATTGCTTTTGGCGACATTAACGGTCCTAAGGTAATTTTTAGTTAACGTCGTACTAGAGCAACACAACGGGCTATTGACGACGGTCCGGGATCAGTCCCTTAAGCGAAAGATCCGAGGATAACACCTCGTAATTTTGAACCACGGTCAGATGACGAAGCAACACCTGAGCTGGAACCCCACTCTCCAAACTTCCACGCCAACCCAACGTGAGGACTTTCGGCCACGACAGATTTAAGGTGCACCAGCCGCCTCTACACCATACGTTTACAAACATCCATGCCCGAACCCGGATTCGAACCAGGAACCTTCCGATCTAGAGGATAACACCTTAACCACTAACCGGTTGGTCGGCTAACGGTTCTAAGAATGGAGGGGAAAAACTTCGAGTCGTCGAATTGAAACACTGTGTAAGATAGAGTTGCTTCACTCGAGGAATGAGTTCAAGGGATCAAGTATGTATTTAAATTAACCTCGCCCTGGAGGAACACAACGGGCAATTGGCGACGGTCCGGGACCAGTCCCGAAGGGAAAGATCCGAGGACAACACCTCGTAAATTTGAACCACGGTCAGATGACGAAGCAACACCTGAGCTGGCACCCCACTCTCCAAACTTCCACGCCAACCCAACGTAAGGACATTCGGCCACGACAGATTTAAGGTGCACCAGCCGCCTCTACACCATACGTTTTACAAACATCCATGCCCGGACCCGGATTCGAACCAGGAACCTTCCGATCTAGAGGCTAACACCTTAACCACTATACCGGTTGGTCGGCTCAAATGTGGTCGGATGAGCACACCTTGACTTTTTTGCAGTATTTTGAAGGAATTAGTGAATACAAGCTCAATTAGAACAGGAACGGTAATGGTAATGGTAATGGTAATTTTAGTTAACGTCGTACTAGAGCAACACAACGGGCTATTGACGACGGTCCGGAATCAGTCCCTTAAGGGAAAGATTCGAGGACAACACTTCGTAATTTTGAACCACGGTCAGATGACGAAGCAACACCTGAGCTGGCACCCCACTCTCCAAACTTCCACGCCAACCCAACTAGAACAGGAACGGAGCAATTAAGTTAAAATTAAGGTTTATTTACAAGTTGGTTATACCACACCAACGTGAGGAAATTTCAGGCCACGACAGATTTAAGGTGCACCAGCCACATTTGTGTACGATGGTATTTTGCTGTATTCGAATTCGCAACCCTGCAATTGTTAATCCGCTTCTCTTCCAACATGGCTACCGCAGACCTTCAAAGGACAGGACGCAAAGCTCAACCTTTTTAGAGAAATATCAATGTTAAAAAAACACTTGTTACCTGCTTGGTGTCCAGAGTATAGATCACGTTGGGTTGGCGTGGAAGTTTGGAGAGTGGGGTGCCAGCTCAGGTGTTGCCTCGTCATCTGACCGTGGTTCAAAATTACGAGGTGTTGTCCTCGGATCTTTCCCTTAAGGGACTGATCCCGGACCGTCGTCAATAGCCCGTTGTGTTGCTCTAGTACGACGTTAACTAAAATTACCATTACCATTACCCGAGTATAGATATTGGGCAAGTAAAAAAAGTTCACAGGGTTTCTTATTTTGTGCCATTTTCCACTCTTGAAACTATCCATATTTATGTGGACATAAATGCTTCTTTTTGTTTGTAAATGTTTATTTTAAAGAATATTTTAATAAATTTTAGTTCACAAATAAGACTGGAACGTTTTCTCCCTATATAAAACTTTGTAAAAATAGATTGCACGTTGGCGTGGTAATTTTTAATTAACGTAATAGAGCAACACAACGGGCTATTGACGACGATCCGGGATCAATTCCCTAATCTCTGAGGACAACAACACGGTTGGATGACGAGGCAACACCTGAGCACTGGCAACCACTCTCCAAATGTCTACACCAACCCAAACACGTTGGCACGATGTGGAAGTTTGGAGAGTGGTATATCAGCTCAGGTGTTGCTTTCGTCATCTGACCGAGGTTCAAAATTACGAGGTGTTTACTTCGGTTCTGTCCCTTCGTATTTGATACCGGTCCGTCTCCGCCGATCAACAGGTCTTAGTGATTAAAGGGTTTGCATCTAAATCGAAAGGTTCCTGGTTTGAATCCGGGTCAGTACATGGATGTTTGTAAGCGTATGGTGTAGACCTATGGCAAAGACCTATTTTCAAAGTCACCAATGGCCCTTTGAGTTTCTCCAATACAACGTTCATTAAAATACCATACCATACCTTATTCTCCAAACTTCCACTGCCGACCAACCGACAGTTATTAAGGTGTTATCCTCTTGATCGGAAGGTTCGTGGTTCAAATCCGGGTCCGCGCATGGATGTTTGTAATCGTATGATGTAAAGGCAGCTGTTGCACCTTAAATCTGTCGTGGACCTAAGTCTTCACACGTTGGGTTGATGTGGAAGTTTGGAGAGTGGGGTTTCAGCTCAGGTGTTGTTTTGTCATCTGACCGTGTTTCAAAATTACGAGGTGTTGTCCTCGGATATTTCCCTCAAGAGAATGATCCCGGACCGTCGTCAATAGCCCGTTGAGTTGCTCTAGTACAAGGTTACTAAAAATTATCAATTACTAAACTTCCACTGCCGACCATCCGGTCTGTTGATTGAGGAGTTAACCTCTGCATCGGGAGGTTCCTGGTTCAAATACGGGTCAGTGCATGTATATTTGGAAGCGTATGGTGTAGAGGCAGATGATGCACCGTATATATGTTATGGCCGAAAGTCCTCATGTTGGGTTGGTGTGGATGTTTGGAGAGTGGGGTGCCAGCTCAGTTGTTGCCTCGTCATCTGATCGTGGTTCAAAATTACGAGGCGTTTCACTCGGTTCTTTCCTTTAGGGCAGCGTTTCTCAACCTTTCATTATTCGCGGCCCAGTTTTCAATCTTAATTTTTATCCCCCCCCCTTTATACAATAAAATGTATACAACAATAATATTTATTGAGTATTTTGATTTCTGTTTTTAAATTATTTTTAACTAACTGCCAAAACAAGAGTAAAAGCGAGCCAACGTTGGAGAGAAACCACATCTGGCATTTTTCCAAGCGGGCGGTGAACAGATGAAGTGAATGGAAGCGGGGAAAGTTTAAATATATTTGAAATGAAAGCCAAACAGGGAGATAACGTTAAAAGAATATGAAAGTACAAAAATTATGAAAGTTAACCTAGACGGGGTGAGCTAAATTTAGAAACTGGAAATACTTTTTTTTGGAATAATAAAAGAAATAAAACAGAAGCATGACTAAAGAAAGGGAAAAAATAAGTAATATGGTTTGTGGAAGCCGTCTCGAGCTGTTCGAAATGTTCGATAACGCAAGTTTTAATTCTCATTCGAGTCGATCGCTATCAAATCTATCGTATGTTATATATATTTTCGTGTTAATTGCAATCAATATTAAATATTCACGGCAGCAGATTTATGCAGACCCATGGATAATTTTTAAGCGGGCGTAAACGAGCATTAGACGATAGTCAAACATCAACAAGTACACAGACAAGCGTGGTTCCGAAAATAAAATCAAGAAAATATTCTCAAGAATACTTAAATTTGGGGTTTACCAATACTGAAGTAAATGAAGAAGAAAGGCTCCTGTGTATCATTTGCTCAAAAATGTTGGTCGCAGACAGCATGAAACCTAATAAACCTAAACGACATTTGGAAACGCTTCATGGTGAGTACGTCAACAAACCCAGATAATTCTTCGAATTAAAATTAAAATCATATGAAAAGTAAAAATCATTTTTTAAAGAAACTTTGTATGTGAATAAAAAAGCTTTAATTGCATCCTACAAAGTTTCATATAAAATGGCCAGATGTAAAAAACCTCACACCGTTGGTGAAGAGCTTATTTTGCTAGCAGCAATTGAGATTGTAGAAACTATGTTTGAAGATAATTTTTCAAAACAATTGCAGTCCATACCTCTTTCAAATGATACTGTTGCTCGTCGAATTGGTGGTATAGCTGAAGATGTACAGTGTCTGCTTTTTTCGAAGTTGCGTGACAAATTGTTTTCAATACAGCTTGATGAAGCAACAGATAGTAATAAAGATGCTCATTTCATTGCCTATGTTCGATTTTGTGATAATATGTCAGTAGTAGAAGAACTACCTTTCTACAAACCGATAGAACTCAAAGCAACAGCGCTCGCATTATTTGCTATTTTAAATGATTTTATGAACGAGGCAAACATAGAATGGAAAAATTGCGTCGGAATATGCACAGATGGTACTCGTTCAATGTCCGGAAGATTCCAAAGTATACAAGCACTTGTATAACAAAAATCGACTCAGTGCGTCTGGACAAATTGCATGGTCCACAGAGAAGCTTTGGCTTCCAAAGAAATGAGTCCTGGTCTGAATATTGGGTTAACTACAGTTGTAACCGTAATAAATTATATCAAAATGAGACCCCTGAAATCAAGAATCTTTTCCGCACTTTGTAAAGACATGGGTGCAATGTATTCAGCTTAACCATCTTGCCTCGCAATAAAATAGTAATCACGTGGGAAATTCTTGCAACGTGTTTATGAATTAAGAGAAGAAATCGCCATTTTCCTGGAAGAAGAAAACAGACCGGAAGCCAAGAATTTTCGCGATGGTTTATTTGTGATGAAATTGAGCTACTTGGTCGACATATTAAATAACTTGAATCTTCAACTCCAAGGAGCAACTATACATATGTTGGATACGAGTGATAAAGTTAATGCTTTTGGTAGAAAATTGGAATTGTGAAGCAGAAATTTAAAGCAAAAAATCCTAACAATGTTTGCAAATGTGAATGATTGTACTAAAATTTACAAGGCTGAAGAAGAACATGTAAAAGTTGTTTTTGTAACCATTGAAAATCATTTAGCCACACATGCTGGCAAAGAATTTTAAAAAGTATTTTCTTGCTGACGACAAACTGATAGCAAGTTAAGAGTGGGTTAGGGATCCATTTCATAAGACTCCCGAAGGACTCTCAATTGATGAGGAAGAAAAATTCATAGACTTCACGACAAGTGGCTAAACCAAAAGGCAATTTAGTAATAAATCACTATTTGAATTTTGGTCAGGAGTAGAGGATTATTTTTCTGTACTAAAAACAAGGGCATTTCGCATTCTATTACCATTTTCAACATCCTACATTTTTGAAACTGGATTCTTTGCTGTGGCTTCTTTGAATACAAAATATAGATCTCGGCTAAATATTGAAACAGAACTGAGAGTGGCTTTTTCTAATATTAAGCCTTCCTTCGAAAAACTTTGCTCGGCAAGACAGGCCCAAGGAAGTCAATAATAATTATTAAATTTGTTTTTGATTTGATATGTTTTGATTAAGTAAGAGAGAGTTTTGATTTAGAAGCTGTTTTACTTTAATAAGTTAATTATTAAATATGTCGAAATGTATTTCGTTTTCTATGTGTATGTGTGCTTTCCTTTAAGACAGTCAATCAATTTTCTTTAAATAATATTTTCTCTTGGATATTCTCGCTCCCCCCTCTAGTATGCTCGCGCAGGTAGGGAGGCGCGCCCCACAGGTTGAGAATCACTGCCTTAGGGGATTGATCCCGTACTGTCGTCAATAGCCCGTAGTGTTGTTCTAGTATGACGGTAATTAAAAATTACCAAATTACCCGGACCGTCTCCAATAACCTGTTGTGTAGTTTCACTACGATGTTAACTAAATACCTACCTAGAGTTTGGGGCAGTTTGCCAAGTATGGCCCTTGCCCCCTAAAACCCAAATCCAACCAACCGAAATCAGTCCGATTCGGAGCGTAGACGTACAAGCTTTCTGTGCAAGAGTGTCACGACAAAGGTCACGGAAGTCCGGAACAAGAGGGATGAAGAGAAACATCAAGCAGACGTCTCAGAGGAAATCACGTCTTCCCTCTCTGGACGTCTCTTTTGACGTCCTCAGAGCTCTCCCGACGTCCTCTAGCTCTGTTTTAGAGCCGCTCCCCATGGGACTCACGGACTTCTTTTTAACAGAGTTCGGCCTCTTTTGATTTAGCAAGAGTCGCTCTCTCTTTGGGCGTGCGCTTAAGTGTATTAGTAGCAATTAGATAAAAGACGGGACACGCTCCGTAGCCCCCTGGGCCAGAACTAATCCCGGAAATGGATTTTAAATTGTTGCGAGCGAGAAGGATACAACTTGAGGCACGTGTTGATATCGTAGACGTGAAGTACTGGATTGATGCAAAGGTTCGTCTCCTTTTTGTCGGAGAAAAATTATTTTATTGACTGAAATTGACATTGAATCCGTATGGTACGGGTAGTGATATAACATCTTATGACAGGGCACATGTCGGAATGTCCATTTCTATGGACGTGAGAAAAATGGTGAAATTACCAGTCTCTTTTGTGTAGACCAATCAGATGATGAGTCTATGGATGGGTGTCCTCTCCTGTCCCATAGATGTACGACGGTAGCCTTTTTGAAAGAGTTGTGAATTTGCAAATGGAAGGTTGCGAATGCGAGTCTCGATCCAATCTCAAAAATATTAGCTATAAACCCCTCAAACAATCCAACTACTCTACCCTACAATAATGGACCGGACGCCAGCGGATTTGTATAAAATCCGACTACTTGTTTGGGGATGTCTTTCGTGGTATGGCCTGGGACCTTTGCATGTTGTTCCTGGTCAATTGAACGCCGACGCCTAGATGAACCTTTCGAACAATCAGGTTCTAATTGTAGAAATGTCCAAGCAGAACACCATATTGATTAATTACAAACATTTAAAGTACATTGAGGACAGTTAAAGGATTAGGGACAAATACTAAAAGTTAAAGAAAACATTAAATATAACATCTGAATAAAACATCTTAACTGGAAACAACTTTACACATCTAAACAGTGACACGTCTTGACCCATCTTAGTAGCTATCTGAGGAAGCAACTGCTACATAGAGGGCGCTTAGGAGGGAACTCCTATTGGACGAGAGTGGTTTGGCGGGAACCAATCTCTACAACTCGGCCGTCCTGCAATGGTTGCGACCTCGCATGTTAAAGTGGAGCCCTCGCTCAAAACATGACAGAAAAATTCATCACATTTTAATCTTATGTAATACATTACATAGAAACATACACGTAAACATAAAGGACAATTGAGAATCTTTTAACGGATATATATATATATATATGGGATTGTGCGACGAGCGCGCCAAAGCCTGATACGTCCGCAGCAGTAACGCCACCTAGAGGAAGCGTCCGCTCAGAAGCGACCGCAGCAATGAGACCAGGGGTGCCAGATCAGAGGTTTTACCTTCAGATCTAGAGGTTTCAATTCGCTTCAGAGGTAAAAACAGAGGTACAAAATGCTCAGAGGTAGAAACAGAGGTTTGAAAAAAAGAACAGAGGTTTATTTAGAGGTTAGAAGTATAATTGCCGTTAATACACCGTTAGTAAACTAGCCCAGCAGATTTTTGATATTTTAAGTTGGCAACACTGACTTGTTGCTTTTTCAGAAGAGATTATGATTCACAGAACGCACGTTTGGCGAGGCTATCAGGGTCCCGCTCTTCAAGGTCACAAAGATAGATACTTGAATTAGAGGAATAAATAAACATAATTTGAATGCGGGACCCTGCTAGCCTCAACCAGAGACCAGAGGCGCCAGTGGTGTCAACTTAGACGGGCAGAATACGGTGGAGAATGGGTGATACAGACGCCTGTCGTGGTTTATTGTATTCGAGAAACAAAACTAAGCGGCTTTTTTATTCACTAGTCCAAAGTTTCCAACTTCGGGATCGTTGAAGGTAGAGTGAAAATTTCAACGGATTTCAAATCAGCGTAAAATTCTATGTCAGAACGATACCAAAAACAGATTTATTATTCAAAAATTGACCATTTGATTATTTAACTATTTATAAAAAAAATATCATAAAAAGGTAACGATCCCGTGTAAAATTTTCCGCAGGTTTCAAATCAGTTGAAATTTTCAATCTGTCTATAACGATCCCAATTTTACAAAAACAAACTAAACAATGTCGGTCAATTTTTTTTGTTCCCCTCAGCTCGAATTGTGTGGCGCAGGAAATGAAATGTTTCCGCAACAAGAGAAAAAACGTGCCCCAACTCAACTGTTTGTGACCGCTATGACGATCGTCATGCAAATGGGCCACTAATTTTCGTTATTCTCACAAACAACGCTCTCTTTTATTTAGACTTACCATTGATCAAGAAAGAGACTACACAGCAGAGCAACGTGTGTATATTATTAAAAACAGGGTTGCTTAGACGAGAGACTAATACTTGAAAAAAAAGTTCGTTAGCCCTTTTTTGAAATCTTTATCAAAAGCTTATTTAAGTTGGAAGAAAAAATAAAGCATACATTTATGAATCTTAATTCAGAAGCACGCAGCAGTTAAAAATAAAATAAGCATAATGTGCTTATAAATAAATGCCATGTGTGTGCTTAGCATATGGTAGGTTAAAAAAAAATAAATAAATAAAAAAAAAATATATATATATATATATATATATATATATATATATATATATATATATATATATATATATATATATATATATATATATATATATATATATATATATATATTATTGTCCTTTAAAAAATCGTCGATAATATCCCAGATCTCTAAATCAGAGGTTTTCTAGAGGTTTACTCCAGCAAAAACGAGGTACTTTGTTCTGAAAATCTGGCACCACTGAATGAGACAGATGTTCCCCCAGACACCGAAGCTAGCAGTTGGGCAGAGGGCCCATGACTTTTTAGGCAGATGGCCTCTTAGTTGTCGGATATTCTTAACTGTCAAAGATGTTTGTAAATATACTGTAAATACATTAATTTTGTAATTAAACTTAAATTTAAACTTTAAGAGTTATTTATCATGTACCTTTTTCGAACCCACATATATTTGGGGGCTCGGCCGGGATTTAATTAAAGGCCGAAGATTGCCGTTTTTACCTGAACCGTTCGAGAAACGAACTTTACCTCAACTGTTCGAGACGCGGACAATTCCAATATTCGCCTGATGCTCATCGGATTCGAGGTGCGAACTTCATTTGAGCGAAGGACCGTGACTCAGCATATTGGATCTTGAGGAATACTTCATCTGAACTGTGAGTACAGATTTTTCATTTTGACACTAACATGGCTACGTATTTAGCCGGAGCACGCAAGATCGATCTTCTAGCGCTGATAGAGGAATTAGATCTAATAGCAACGGAAGGAACCAAAATTCCGCAGCTTATTAAGTTAATAACGAAAGCCGATGAATACAATGAGGTATTAACAAAAACGCTTTTAAAAAGGATTGTTTCTGAACGAGAAACAAAGGAAAAAGAACGCGAAAGGGAAGCTAAAGGAAACGAAAAGAAAGCAGATCGCGAATTTCAGTTGAAGAAGTTACAGTTAGAAAACAAAAGTACTGGAAGTTCCGATTTTATTTCCCCACTTAAAACTGACTTTTCAAAACTAATGACACGTTTCGACGGAATCTGTGATTTAAGCATGTATTTATCTTTGTTTGAAAAACAAATTCATCGCATAGAAATACCTAAAGAAAATTGGGTTGTTTTCCTTGTGAGTCTTTTACCGTTGGATATCGCAAATTTAATTACAAGAGAGCCTGATCCGTTCGCAAATGATTACGATCACGTGAAAAACTTTTACTGAATCGATTTAAACTAACACCGGAGCAGTTTCGACAGCACTTTTTTACTCATAAAAAAGAAACAACCGCATCTTGGCGTGATTTCGCCTACGAGTTAGATAATTTTTTCGAAGAATGGGTTGTGGGTCTTAGTATCTCTAAATATGAAGAATTGAAAGATCTCATAGTGGCGGATCAAATCAAAAGGAAAATACCGTTTGAAATGCGCGAGCATTTTATTGATGAATTACCGAAATTGAATAAAGTAGCCGAATTAGTGAATAAATTGGATGAGTACGAGGCGGCAAGATTCCATCTTAAAAGACCGGGAGCTAGAGATATGAAATCAGCTGAAACACAAAGTCATCAGCGCTCCAAGAAATTCAATGATAAACCGTCGATCGTCCGTGCTCACCAAAATGTTACTAACCAATATGTTAAATGTTTTTCATGTAATGAAATTGGTCATAGAATTTCTGAGTGTCCAAATAAGAATAAAGGAATTAAATGTTTAAAGTGTAATGAATATGGACACCGTAAATTCGAATGTAATAAAGGTGTAAAAACTGATATTCATGAAGAAAAGAAAGTTTTAATTAATATATCCAGTAATCATGAAAAGAAGTTCTACAAATGTCTTAAAATTATGAGTAAATATGTTGATGCTTTAATTGATACGGGATCAGATTTATCTATTTTGAAATATGATTTTTATATGCAAATTGGTGCACCAGAATTAACCACTTGTGACATAATGTTAAATGGTATTGGAAATCAAAGTGTAAAATCACTTGGTTATTTTTGTGCTGAAATTACTATTGACAATTTTAATATTCTCACTGAGTTTTTTGTTATTGAAAACTTATGTTGTAATATTGTGATTGGTATGGACGTAATTAACAAGCTTAATATTTCAATATCAGGAAAGGATTTAAGGATTTTGAGCTTTCGAGAAAATTCTATTAATCTTTCTTTCACACACACTTCGGAAGTGAAAGAGTCTGAAAAAATAAAAGCTAAGCGTTTTGAGGGACCCCATTCAGGAAGTAAAGGAATAAAAACAAAAACGAGTTGCCGAAATGGAGCCACTGTTTTGGAATTCGAAAGTAATGAAAGTCAGATGTTTGGTATCCCCTCCCCCCTGACTCACCCCTTCAAAGAAGAAAACAGGTGTGAACTATTGGCGACTGCCATTAATATTCCAATGATAGGCGTTGCGTCATCTTGTGCACAGGATGTTCAAGAAAATGATTTGACTTTTAATCCTTTATGCGAATTACCGATTTCCTTGATGGAAGAAATTGAATTGCAACATATAAAAGATCCTAAAATAAGAAACGAGTTAGATATTTTGATTAGATAATATAAGCCGCATAAAATTAAAGACACAGAAGTAAAAATGACTTTAATTTTAACTGATGATACACCGATTTGTCAGAGACCGCACCGAATGTCTTTAAAAGAACAGAAAATAGTTGAGGAACAAATACAAGTATGGTTAAAAGACGGAATAATTAAACCCTCCTGTTCTAACTACGCTTCACCCATTGTTTTGTGTAAAAAGAAGGGTAATAATTCATACAGATTGTGCGTTGATTATCGATCGGTTAATCGAAAATTAATCAAAGATAAGCACCCACTCCCATTAATTCAAAATGTTTTAGATTGCTTGGGAAACGCACAGGTATTTTCCACTTTGGACTTAAAAAACGCATTTTTCAACATACCAATGGACCCTGATTCGACACGTTACACAGCATTTGTCACCCATGAAGGACTGTACGAATTCAATGTTGTACCTTTCGGATGTAGTAACTCACCAAGTGTTTTTGTGAGGTACATAAACACGGTGTTTAGAGACTTAATTCGAGACAAGACTATAATAATTTACACGGATGATATTGTTATACCTTCCATTGATGAACAAGAAGGGTTGGAACAAATTAAAAGGGTTTTGAAGGTTGCGTCAGAATACGGCGTAATAATAAATTTTAAAAAGTGTCAATTTCTTCAACATAAGATAGAATTTCTCGGATACGTTATCGAGGGCGGCAAAATTCAACCTTCCCCATCCAAGACGCGTGCAGTGAAAAATTTTCCCCAGCCGAAAAATGTAAAACAAGTCATGAGTTTTTTGGGTCTTTGCTCTTACTTTCGACAATTTGTCGGTGGATTTTCAAGAATTGCAAAACCATTAAGTGACCTGCTTCGAAATAATGTCGAATGGACATTTGGCTCTGAGCAAGTCGACGCATTTGAAAGGCTAAAGGAAATTTTCTCAAGTAGTACGGTATTGCATCTCTTTAGGCAAGGAGCAACCTTAGAATTACATACGGATGCTAGTAGCCACGGCTTTGGAGCTGTTTTGCTTCAGCAAGCTCATGATGGGAAATTTCATCCCATTCACTTCATGAGCAAGAAGACTACTCCTCAACAAGAGAAGTATTGTTCTTACGAATTGGAAGTACTGGCTGTAATCGAGGCTTTGCGAAAATTTCGCTACTACTTGGGTACTAAGTTCAAAATAGTGACGGATTGCGCTGCATTTCAGAGGACTATGCAGAAAAAAGAGCTTACGCCAAAAATTGCTCGATGGGCATTGTCACTCGAAGAATATGATTATGAGGTTGTCCATAGATCAGGCACCCAAATGAAGCATGTGGATGCCCTAAGCAGGAACATATTGTTGATAACAACTCGTGCACAAGGAGAATTAACAACCCAAATAGAAGCTGCACAACATCTAGATGATCACATTAAAGCAATTAAAACTCTAGTTGAAGATGGACATTACAGTGAACATTTCATTAAAGGAGGAGTTCTATACAAGTATGAGAATGGGAAAGAACTACTAATGGTTCCTCAAGCGATGCAAAAAAACATCGGTAGAGACGTTCACAACAAAGGTCACTTTGGCGCTGCCAAGACAGAAGAAATTCTTAAGCAACAGTTTTTTATTCCTAATGCAAAAAAACAGGTTGCAATAGTTATTTCTAATTGCGTACAGTGCATCCTCTGCAATAGAAAACGTGGAAAAGGCGAAGGGTTTCTTAATCCAGTGCCGAAAGACAACGTTCCACTTGGGACTTACAATATCGACTTTTTGGGACCCCTTCCAACAACGAATAAAAGATACCAACATATTTTCTCGGTAGTCGATGCCTTTACGAAGTTTGTCTGGTTGTACCCAGTGAAATCTACCTCGGCTAGCGATGCTATAGAAAAGCTGAAATTACAACAAGCTACTTTTGGAAACCCATCACGAATAATTTCAGATAGGGGATCAGCGTTTACATCGAAGGAATTCACTGATTATTGTACTGATCAGGGAATTGAACATTGTAAAATAACAACCGGAATTACTAGAGGCAATTGGCAGGCAGAAAAGATTATTGGTCTGCTGATTCCTGTTCTTGCCAAACTTTCAATAGAGGAGCCTAGCAAATGGTTCAAATATGTTCCAAGTCTACAAAGTATCATAAACAGTACACCATCCAGAAGTACGAAGCATACGCCATTCGAACTGATGATTGGCATCACGATGAAAAATAAAGAAGATCTGAAGATAAAAGATATACTGGAAGAAGAGTATGAAAAGTCCGTGATGAAGGAGAGAGAAGAATTACGCGAACAAGCAAAAGACAATATTTTCAAATTGCAACAGGAAAATAAACGTCAGTATAATAAAGGGAGAAAAAAAATCTAGAGTGTACAAAGTAGGAGATCTAGTGGCCATTCAGCGCACGCAGTTTGGAGTTGGGCTTAAGCTGAAACCTAAATTTTTGGGACCCTATCGAGTTGTAAAAGTGTCTCCTAATGACAGATATGCCATTGAAAAAGTGGGCGATCATGAAGGTCCAAGCCTAACTACTTCAGCAGCTGATTACATGAAACCCTGGCACACTGTGGTCAACAGTAAAAAAAAATGTATAAAAGCCTTTTTTCCCTCTTTCTTTCTTCTTTTCTGTTTGTATTTTCAGATATGTGAGAATGTTATGGCCTGTTTACTGATGTTGAAGACGGCGAATTTCGAGGACGAAATTACAGTCAGGATAGCCGATTGTGGGATTGTGCGACGAGCGCGCCAAAGCCTGATACGTCCGCAGCAGTAACGCCACCTAGAGGAAGCGTCCGCTCAGAAGCGACCGCAGCAATGAGACAGATGTTCCCCCAGACACCGAAGCTAGCAGTTGGGCAGAGGGCCCATGACTTTTTAGGCAGATGGCCTCTTAGTTGTCGGATATTCTTAACTGTCAAAGATGTTTGTAAATATACTGTAAATACATTAATTTTGTAATTAAAACTTAAATTTAAACTTTAAGAGTTATTTATCATTTACCTTTTTCGAATATATATATATATATATATATATATATATATATATATATATATATATGAACTTCAAATATTAAACATGTAAATAAATGGAAATTAAAAAAATAAAAGCATTGTGAATCATCATATAAACTTATTATTCTTAAAATAAATGTTAATATACTTCATTTAATTAGAGACCATTTATGTAATTAGAAATCAACATATTTGAAATAAAGCTTATTCCCTTTCTTCATAAGAGAAAAAAAAAATTTAATGATAAAAAGTAAATATTATTTAACATTCATTATCTATTCTCTTTCGGAAGATAGAAAAGAAAAGAGAAAAAAAAAATGTAAACACTTATTTTTAGCTAAGAGTATTTCAAAAAAAAATAAAAAAATAAATATAACACACATAAAAAAAAAAGAGACTGAATCGCCAAGAATTTTAGACAGGAAATGAGTCATCATTTCAGCAATAAAATAAGAATATTATATACTCTTTTATAAACCAAAAGAAAATTAACAAAGCAACAAAAATATGCAGCATCTGAAAGGGAAAAAAAATATAGATTACAGTTTCTGAAAAGGTAATAGATAAAGTTATTTAGTCCATGGTTTTAAATATTCAGCCGTAGTAGTTGTGTTTGGATCGGGCCTTCTGAAGTAGTACCACATTTCTGCACGTCATAAGTGTCATTGGGTTTGACCTTGATAATACGATAAGGGACAATAAATTTAGGATACAACTTAAGGCCCCGGTCACATGAGGCGTTTGAACGCGCGTATGTCGAGGCTAGCGAGGACCCGTCATTAATTTATATTTATTTATTCCTCTAATTCAAGTATCTATCTTTGCAACCTTGAAGAGCGGGACCCTGATGGCGTAGCGAAACGCGTGCTTTACGCGCCTCATGTGAACGGGGCATTAGACATAAACACGGAATTTTTTAAGAGCTTCTATAACTGCTGGAACTTCTAGTTCATAACTCGAATATTTCCGCTCGGCATCTGAGGTTTTTCGTGACGTATAGTAAACATTATGAAATTGTTTATCGGAGACTGATTTCTGCATGAGTACTGCACCTAAACCATACAGAGGCGTCTGTGTGAATTTGAGTATCAGCTTTTTGGTGATAAATTTCAAAAACAAGAGAATGACAGAGTAAATGTTTCAATTGGTTAAATGCGTTTCTTTCTTTACTGTTAAATTGAAATGGGGTATCTTTTTTTTAAAAGATCACTAAGTGGTTTAGCAATGGTTTAAAAGGAGGGCAAAAATTTACGAAAATAACTTGATTAACCTAGATAGCGTTGGACATCTTTGGTAGTTTTGGGTTCTGGGTAATGGATAACTGCAGATGTTTTGGAAAGAGAAGTGTAGAGTTTACCTCTTCAACAATATGTCCAAAAAATTCGTTTTTATTTATTATTATTATTATTTTTTTTTAATTTTTTTTTTCTGTAGGAATTGACATTTCTTAAAGTTGATTTCAAGCCCATAATCACAAGTAACTTCGAAAACTTGTTTCAGTTTTTGGATGCCTTCAATCTTGTCCTTAGCCGTTATGACTAGATCGTCCATGAAGAGTAAAACAAAGCCTTTGACAATCAAGTCTCGAAAAACACAATTAATGAATCGTTGAAAAATAGATGGGGATTTGGACAATCCAAAAGGTATACTAGAAATTGTCATTGCCCACTGTCTGCTACAAAAGATGTGTCTACTCTTTTCGTCTATTGGCACATGAAAAAAGCCGTTTTTTAAATCAATGGTACTGAAAACGCTAGTTTCTTGCAATTTATCTAAAATATCGTCCATGTTGGGAATTTGGTTTTGATCCTTTTCTATAATCCGGTTTAAGGGTCTGTAGTCAAAACAAACTCGATGACCACAATTTTCACAACCACAGAAATGGCATACTCTGAAGACCATTGTTCTATGATTTTGTTTGTGAGCCATTCGTTTATTCGATTCTCGACTATGTCTCGTTCGGAGAATGGTAAACGACGGGAGGACGGAAAAGAGGTTTCTGGTCTTTAAAGGTAATGGAAATTTCAATGTTGGTAGTTTTCGTTTTGTTGAGTGCATACGGAAGTATTAAATTCTCAACTTGTGATTTTATGTCGAGGGTAACAACGGGTGCAATGTCACACTCTGGTGAGTCATCAGTAATGGCTAGCACAAATGGTTCGTCAGGAGAATTATCGATGGAGAATTTCGTGAAATATATACCTGTAGGAGTTATGATTAATTGAGCTTGGTTAATTAATTCTCTCTGAGAAGAGTTACTTGCGAGGCTGTGTCTACAAGTCCTATTAACTGTGCCCTCAAAATTGTCACGGATTTACACATGGTTTGACACGACTGAACCTGAGCGACATTGTTTACATCACTACCTGTGTGTTTAGTTCTCGAATTATTTGGGCAATCGGGACTTTTGTGACCATATTTGCTGCAAACAAAGCAACGGGGTCCCTTTTCTTGGTGTTCACAGTTGCGGGAAATATGATTTTTACCTCCACCATAAGTAATACCTTAAATTACTCTGATTCATTAGTTTTGGTTGAGTGATAAAGAATCCACACGATTATTTGACTGTCGTCTTGACGTTACAGTATGTTCATTAAAATTCTTCGAAATCATGGAAAATAAACGTTCGTAAGAGCAAATGTTTTCGAAAATTAAAAACTTTTTCTTACGTCAGCGATTGTTCTACATCCAAACTGTACTGTTTTATTGCATTGCTGTTCACATCACGCGCTGACATAATCACAGAGCGCATATTTATCGATGTTACACTTAGAAGCGAATTCACTCATCGTAACTAAATACTCAAGCAGTGTTTCGCGTTTCGTAAGTGTCGCGCACATAAGAGCTTATGAACATCAGCACTGTTCAACTGCTTACCAAATTCGGATAATAATTGGTCTTTCAGAGCATTCAATGTATGGATTCCAATTAAAGAATGCAATAGTTTAGGTGCAGATACTAGTGAAGCTCTTTTCGCCAAAGTCAAAGTTTGCAGAAAATTTAATTTGTACAAATATGCCATATCAGAGACATTTGATATAAAAGCTTGAACACTGTAAATATCTTTACCAGAAAATGGTTTAAGAAAGTCTAAGGTTCCGTTCACACGAGGCGCTTCAACGCACGTATGGCGAGGCTAGCAAGGTTGCGCCGACAAATTATGTTTATTTATTCCTCGAATTCAAGTACAGTAAAGCCCCGATTATCCGAGTTTCCACTTTCAAATAACTATTAAATACATCAAGGATTTTTTTTTGGGTCCTACATTTTCCATTTTTAAAACTACCGAAAAAAATTCTGAACTTGATCTCATACTTTTCATTGTATCACGCACTAAAAACTAACGAAAGTACTATTGAATATATAGAACAACAAGAAGAAGTGACACCAGCAACCCTTTTAACCTTAAAAAAATGTCGAAACATTTTGCTACAGAAATACGCCAAAGTAAATTAAAACAAAAAACAACTAAGGGCTTTTTTAAGTAAGAACTCTTTACTTATCGTAACAATATAAATTGCATGTGGTGTATCTGTATAAATTTTGTATTTGTTAAAATATACATTTAAACCTACTCGATTTATTTTATTTACAATTTTCGCTTTAACCCAGTTTTTCGGTTATCCGAGTTAGTCTTGGTCCACATTAACTCGAATAATCGGGACTCTACTGTATCTGTCTTTGCTACCTTGAAGAGCCGAGACCCTGATCCTAACCAAACACGCGTTTTTCGCGCCTCATGTGAAAATTTAAAAATAGATAATCCTAAAATTTCAAGCATAAAGTTACATCGCGTTATTCATTTCGGGTAATAAACACTGATCGTTTCTTGAACGCACTTGAATTGGATTATTGTTTATAGCAGTGGTCCCCAACCCCCGGGCCGCGGACCGGTACCGGTCCGTGGATCAAATGGTACCGGGCCGCCCAAGGAATATTAAATTATTTCCATTTTATTTACTTTGGTGTATTTATCTCGGGTTTTTGCTGTTCTTATCTATGAAATGTCCACTCAAATTAGGAGGCGGTAAATCAGAACTTGAAATTTGTTCTGTTACTAGAGCTTCAATTATGATTTCTGAATTCTGTATGTCTCTATTTTCCAATTTTGACAAATGTGACAACTGTTTTCAAGTTGGCAGACAAAGTAGCTGCATTTAAAGCCAAACTGAAGTTGTGGGGACGGCGCATGAACAGAAGCATTTTGGACTTGTTTCAGACATTCGCTGGAATTTTAGGCGAGACTGATCCTAAACATTTTTGGCGTCGGTCGCCTAATGTTGGCGCTAAACTAACTTGTGCAGGATTCCATTCAGCAGCTGGCCGCCATATCCATCTAACCACTAAAACCGGTAGAAAGTGTCGGCCTCGAAGAAAGCATTGAACGTTTTAAAACTCAACAAAACTTTATTAACATAACAAGAGGTAAAAACTATTCTAAACGTGTGCCACGAGTAACAGACAGCGCGGACACACCATGCTAAGCAGCAGAGAGGTATAAGGGAATGCAGGAAGGTCAACAGGCTATTTATAACAGGCCAATCTTAGTCTTCCGCGTGCGTCACAAAACATAGTTTGCATAATAGCATTGATGCCACAGTAGCCCCTCCCTAGTCCCGAAGTCAGTCTCCGGACTGATAAGGGACGACAAAACGTACGTGACGACCAGATCTTGTGACAACACCCTTGCGTAGAGAAGATGTCAAGTGTTGGGTAGCATCATTAACCTTCTCAGCTGTGGATTCGAAAGACTTTGATGTACTTGCATCAGAGGGCTCTTGTAGCGGAACGTCAGGAGGGATGAAGATAAAAGCAGGCTTCAGCCGATCAACTGACACGCTGACTCTCTTGCCCTTGATAAGCAAGGTGTAAAACTTAGGTTTACGTTCAACTACAGGGTACGGACCGTTGTATGGTTGCTGGAGCGGTCGTCGTATGGCATCTACCCGTACAAACACATGAGATGTCTGAGCCAACTCCTTACTCACAAACACAGCTGACCTGGTAGAGTGATGCTTTGCAGGAACGGGTCTCAGCTCATTCATCTTCCGCCATAAATCTCCCAAAAAGTCTGCTCTAGACGATATAGCACCAGGTGATGTGGCCCGAAGGAATTCACCCGGAATACGGAGAGAACATCCGTAAACTAGATCCGCCGTCGTAGCTCCGATGTCATCCTTCAAGCTCGTCCGAATACCAAGCAGCACTGTAGGCAGGACTTCAACCCATCGCTCCGTTCCATGGCTCATGATGGAACTCTTCAGGTGCCGGTGGAAGCGCTCCACTGTGCCATTGCACTTCGGATTGTAGGCTGTGGTTCGTGTCTTGATGACACCAAGAAATTTAGCAAGGGAGGTGAAGAGGTCACTCTCAAACTGCCGTCCCTGGTCAGTGGTGATGATCTCGGGAACGCCAAATCTTGAAACCCAGCCGGAGTAGAAGGTATCAGCCACTGTAGCCGCAGTCTGGTCCTGCATTGGAAAGACCTCTGGCCACCTTGTGAAGCGATCAACGGCTGTCAGAGCGTAGACGAAACCTTTCGACGGCGGTAGAGGTCCAACAATGTCGAGATGCACATGGGCGAACCGAGCTGAAGGAAGATCAAAGGAACCAGTGGGAGAAACAGTGTGTCGTTGAACCTTAGCCTTTTGACAATTGATGCACTGTTTGCACCAGGTCTTGATATCTCTCGACATCGATGGCCAGACGAACCTTTTGCTCACCATGTCCAAAGTTGCACGTGCGCCGGGATGCGACAGTCCATGCAAAGTCTGAAAGATACTCTTACGAAAAGAATTAGGAACATATGGACGAATGTGACCAGTGGACACATCGCAAATCACCTCTGATGAAGCGAGTGCTAGTGACCTCAACTCAAGACCAGAATCAGATTCGCGCAAAGATCGCAACTCCTCATCATTGCACTGTGCCTTTGCCAAACTTTCGTAATCAATTTCACCAGAACTTGACAAGTTGATCTCACAAATGCGTGAAAAACTATCAGCCACCGAATTTTCAGCACCAGGCACAAACCTGATATCGGTAGAAAACTGACTTATAAACTCTAAGTGTCGAATTTGTCTAGGTGATTGTTTATCACATTTTTGCTGAAAAGCAAAGATTAGAGGCTTATGATCTGTGAAAATAACACACTGACGTCCCTCAATCATGTGCCTAAAATACTTGATTGAAGAATATACAGCTAATAGTTCACGGTCATAGCAACTATAGCGTAACTCGGCATCGTTGAGTTTTCGTGAGAAAAATCCCAATGGTTGAACCTGCCCATTGATTACCTGTTGCAAAACCCCACCAATTGCGAAATCTGAAGCATCCACGACCAAATGTAAAGAAGCATCAGGCACAGGATGTGCCAAAAGTGCAGCATTAGAAATTGCATCTCTACATAACTGAAATGCCAACTTGGCTTCCTCTGACCATGAAAGAACAGTTTTGTCTTTCTTCCTGCGCTTTCCATCACCCTTTGCAAGAGTATGCAAACTAGCTTGAACTTTAGCTGCATCTCTTAAAAAACGATGATAGAAGTTTGTCATTGCTAGGAAACGACGCAATTCTTCGACCGTGTGAGGTAGGGGAAATTCTAGCAAGGCTTTGACCTTTTCGGGTAGGGGTTCGATACCATCCTTAGACACAAGGAAACCCAAGAAACTGATTTTTGTCTTACCGAACTCGCATTTATCAAGGTTAATTACCAGTCCATAATCCACTAACCGCTGGAAGACTTGTTTCAAGTCGGCCTTGTGGTTTTCCTCACTTTCAGAAGCTACAATGATGTCATCAATGTACGATACACAGCAATCAAGACCCCTTAAGACGTTATCGATAAAGCGCTGAAAGCTTTGGGCTGCGCATCTCAACCCGAAGCACATGGAAGTGTATTCGTAAAGTCCAATGGGAGTTATTACTGCAGTTTTCTGAATGTCACACGGTTCAATAGGAATCTGGTGGTACGCCTTCACGAGATCGATCTTTGAAAACACCCTTTTACCACTCAAAGTATGCGTAAAATCCTGGATATGGGGTACGGGGTAACGATCAGGAATCGTAATATAATTAAGCCTCCTGTAATCCCCGCATATACGCCACCCAGAAGGTTTTTTAGGTACAAGGTGTATGGGACTTGCCCATTGACTTTTAGAAGGTCTAATTATACCTTGCCGGAGTAGTTCGCCAAATTCCTTCTTAACAGCCAACAGCTTTTCAGGAGATAACCGTCGTGCAGTAGAAAACACTGCGGGACCTTTAGTTTCGATCCAATGAGTCACAGGATGGGGCTTAGGATTTTTAACCATATTTGGGTTTGTAAGTTGTGGGTACAAGGATATAATCTCTGAAAAAGGGGTTTGCTCTGAACCCAGGGTCAAACCAAATGTTGGTCCGGGACAAGCCAAACCCTTTGCCACTAGCATTGAGGCAGCATCAAGAAGCCGATTATTTCGCATATCCACTAACAACCCATAATGCTTTAAAAAATCCGCTCCTATAATAGGATGAGAAACCTCTGCAACTAAAAAATTCCATTCAAAACTTCGACCAACACCAAAATTTAACCTTAACCCTTTCGAACCAAAGGTTTTGATTCTAGAACCGTTTGCTGCATACAAACTAAGGGTATCTAGAAAACTTTCAGGCGAAAGCCTCTTCGGAAAACAACTGACCACCGCACCACTATCTACAAGATAACGAAACCCTGTCATAGTGTCGCACACGAAAAGTCGGCTGTTCTGCTGGCTGTCATTTGCCGCCGATTGAACAAACGAGCCACTCAGTTTTCCGAATATTGGCATGGCTGAATACATCTATGTGCCTTTTCCCCAAAGCGTTTGTGATACCAACACAACTTGCCCTTTTCAAGACGTTCCATTGAACCATCCCGACTTTTGGGAGTACCACCCCTTACTTGTTTATTGCCCCCAGAATAGCTCCGTCGTCTCTGAAATCCCCTTGATAGCCGTTTAAACTGTACACTCAATGACGCTATTTCAGCTTTAAGTGACTGCAAAGTTACGTCCTCGGCTGCAGCAGCTGAAACGCTCACCACCGAATTCGAACATTCCGAAACATCACGAACTTTATCGGCAACCGCTGCTAAACTGTCAAGCGAACCCTCTGTACTAACTGAAAGAATTTGCTGAACGTGCACTGGTAGCCTTTGCATCCAAAGTGCACGCAAAACATCATTTGAAAGTTTGCCAGATGACAAATTTTTCATCTCATGCAGTAACGTAGAAGGTCGTCTATCGCCTAAATGCAAGTCTTGCAGCAACAGCTTTAAACGAGATGTCTCAGATTGAGAAAAGTGCCTAACAATAGCTTCCTTAATCGTAACATACGGGTTTTCTGGGGGTTTACGAACAAGATCCCGAATTATTGAAAAAACATTTTTATCAACTGCCGAAACGACACAATGAAATTTTGTGTTTGGTTCAGTAATACCAGCAAGAAAAAACTGGCTTTCCAACTGCAAAAACCAAGTTTCGGGATCCGAATCCCAGAATGGAGGTGCTCTAAAGGCAACACGAGATACCTCAGGGGCGGCAGCAGCATTTTGATCACTAGAAACAATAGCGGAAATAGGTTCTTTGACCTCAGTGTCAGTCATATTTAAATTCGAAATTACGCTTAAAAGCAATCAAAAGATATCTACAACACTGTTACTATAACAATATCCGCACTAAACCTTCCAAACCAGAATGTACTGACATAAAATGATCTAGTTTAAAAGGAGCCACCAACCTATTTGCGGGCTTAAAATTACACTATGAACTTTTAAAATACAGTGTAAATAACACGATGAACAAAAACCAACATGTACCAAACTTAAGTTAAGAAAGAATTCAATTTATGAATATCAGAAAAAACGCCCAGAGCTTGATTTGGAATCTACGAAAACGCGCGAACGAAACCGGTCAAGAGCGAAAATCAGTAAACACTCACCCAAGTTCTCGTCAACCGCTATGCACTGGCTGAATAAATAAAACGCATGCCGTGTAGCTCCAACCTCAGAAGGTTTTTACAATTCTCGGTCCGGGTCACCACTTTGGCGTCGGTCGCCTAATGTTGGCGCTAAACTAACTTGTGCAGGATTCCATTCAGCAGCTGGCCGCCATATCCATCTAACCACTAAAACCGGTAGAAAGTGTCGGCCTCGAAGAAAGCATTGAACGTTTTAAAACTCAACAAAACTTTATTAACATAACAAGAGGTAAAAACTATTCTAAACGTGTGCCACGAGTAACAGACAGCGCGGACACACCATGCTAAGCAGCAGAGAGGTATAAGGGAATGCAGGAAGGTCAACAGGCTATTTATAACAGGCCAATCTTAGTCTTCCGCGTGCGTCACAAAACATAGTTTGCATAATAGCATTGATGCCACACATTCATTCTCCTAGTTGGTGCACGATCACATGTCTTTGCTTTTAAAAGAGTTCGAGCGCTTCGTGGATATTTTGTGGTTGGGAAACCAGAAAATACCCACGAACTTGTAAGGAATGGATCCGCAACCCATTTGTCAACAAATCAGGCGAATCTAGCATGTCCGTGCAAGAATAAGATCAACTGCTGGAGATTGCAAATGAAGGCTGCCTTAAAACTACGTTCGAGACAACAACTCTGCCGGTGTTCTGGATTAAAGTCATGGCGGAATACCCTGAGATTGCCACCACAGTACTTAAATCCCTATTGCCATATCCGATAACCTATCTGTGTTAATCGGGGTTGTCTGCAGTGACAGCAACCAAATCAAAACGACGGAATAAACTGGACATAAGCAACACACTTCGGGTGTCATTGTCTCCTATTACCCACAGATGAAACCGTCTCGTTGCAAAGAAATAAGCTCAGGGTTCTCATTGATTTAGCGTTCTAGCGAGTTAAAATGTTAAAGTCACATTATATTCATTTTTTGGTGTAGGCGTATTTTATTTTGAAGGCATGTTTAAATACAATTAAATAAAAATTATTAAATCAAAACAATCTAAAATATAAACAATCAACGACTCGTCTCCCCCTCTCAGCGGGCCGCGTTAAAATTATCAAACGTTGATCCGGTCCGCGGCGATAAAAAGGTTGGGGAGCACTGGTTTATAGGATGTCTTGTTGCGTCTTCGTTTCGAGAGGGAGGGAAAGAAACTGTTGGTGTGGCGTCGAAATAAGAGAATTGTGTTTATCTTCTTCCTCAGACGAGGAAATGTTGGCACATGTCGGACATATATTTCTGCTGACTCAATTGCGCGAAGCCTTGTTGCAAACATTCGTCTACGCTTTTCAACAGCTGTACACTATCCTGGGTGTGGTCGATATAAATTCGAAGGATACGATCACATATTAATATTAAATCAGAAGAGGGGAATGCAATAATCTGTTTATCACAATCGGAAGAATGAGCGAAACTAGAACTGAAAACACTGAACGATCTTAAATTCGACCCATTTTTTCGTTGCTGGTCGTTTCCAAAAACAATGAAATGTAAATTCTTAATCGTTTTTGAAGAAGCAGATTTTAAAAAACGTAGCATCTGAGGGATTTCACTTGGAGTCAACATCTTGAGAAGTTAACAGTTGACAATGGTAAATAGTTTAAATAGCTTCAATGGAGTACTGTTGACATTGTTTCATCAACAGAAGGAAAAAGTTTTTTTAAAAGTACTCACGACCTGTTAAATTGATATGTATACAGTGGAGACACGGAAATAGTTCAACAGTCAGTTTGTTTCGTTTCAGCGAAACGCACACGCAGTTCACTTCAAACCACAAAATCGGCACACAACATCTCGTTGCTCAGCTAGGGGATTAATTGAAGGTAACTATCTTAACTCATCAGAGGGAAAACCAAATGGTTAAAAGTAACCAGGAGGCTGAGCCCCTATAACTGTAGAAATGTTCAAGTAGAACACCATATTGAATATTTACAAACATTTATTAGTACATTGAGGACAGTTAAAGGATTAGGGACAAATTCTAAAAGTTAAAGGAAACATTAAATAACAACTGAATAAAACATCTTAACTGGAAATAGCTTTACACATCTAAACAGTAACACGTCTAGACGCATCTTAGTAGCTATCTGAGGACGCAACTGCTATATAGAGGACGCTTTAGGAGGGAACTCCTATTGGGCGAGAGGGATTTGGCAGGAACTAATATCTACACTACGCTATGGTAATTTTATGGAATGAACGAATATTACTTCCAGGACGACAACGCTCCATGTCATGTTGCAACCTCTGTCAAGCAGTGGTGTCAAGAAATTGATGTAAAACGTCTTCCCTGGCCCGCTCAGAGACCAGACCTAAACCCCATAGAAAATTTTGGACACGAGCTAGAGCGACGCTTAGAGACCAGGGAACCACTTCCGAAATCTACAGCTAAGCGGGCGACATTCTTGCAGCAGGAATGGACACAACTACCCATATCTGTGTATCAAAACCTTGTTGAAAGTATGCCCAGAAGGGTTGCTAGTGTCATTGCAGCACGTGGGGGACCATCATCTCATTAAAGCATGTATTATTTCCCTTATACCATCATATCTTGCTCCCCGTTCCATTATTGTAGGTTGTGTTTATATAAACTCGATATGAAAGTTTACTTACTGGAAATACGGTTCTACAAGAAACAGTAACCCACTTTAAAAAGGTATTTTTTTAATTACAAAGCGCTGTCTTTACTACCTCCCGGGGTGTTTTGAGCAGTATGGGCCTTGCGCCATGAAACCAAAAACCCATCGAAATTACTGTAAACTAGCTTTACAGTAATCCCTCGTTGTGTCGTACCTCGATGATTCGCCAATTCGATTACATTGGTTTTTTATTTTTCGTCCAATAAATTTTAAGTTTACAAACAGCACAGAAAAAAAAATCTTAATATATTTTCTTTAGAATTAGGAGTTTAAGGGTCATTAGTTCCAATTCTTATAATCGACGTTTTCACATGGGGCCTTCTATCCCAATGTGAAATTTCTAAATGGAATTTAGGCCCCAGTAGCCCAGTTGGTTGTGTTCATCCAGTGCGACGTAAATTCAACTACCAACCAATCGACTACGTTAAATCATCTGTAGGGGCATCAAACATCCTTCATGTTGGCGCCGACCAACCGGTATAGTGGTTAAGGTGTTAGCCTCTAGATAGTGTGAAGATTCATTGATGAAGTCCATCCATTGATCCTCCCAATGCGAAATCTAAACCCCCGACGGAGTTCGCCGAGAGGCACAGGTGCGAACCACTGCGGACAATGGAGAGTCGCCAGTCTGTCTGGAATATTGACACTAAGACTACAATAAGAAATGCGTTTTATCCCGTCTTTATGGATTACTATCATCAGCTTGGGTTGAAACAGCCGAGAGCGATTAGACGACCCGACGAGGCTAATGACAGACGCGACGGAGTGACATCAGAACCAACCAGGACCTATCGAGGACCAGCTCCACCCCAGCGGCCGGAGCGCGCCAAAATCAGAGCCGAGGAATCGGGAGAAGTAAAAAAATCAGTTTTGACTTGATCTCATTCTGAGGTGCGTCGTTCGTAGAGACCCTGATAGGTCGACCAATTTCTTCTCTTTTGAGAAATTATTTTCGGTGTGACCTCGCCCTGAGAGGACACCTACTCAGAAGCCTTGAGAGGCTGAACACTATAAGTCCCCGCGACTTTATTTAGAAGGAACGTCCTAGAGTTCCTGGTGTAGACCGTCACCAGACGTCTATAGTAAGATCCTGTGCAGATCTGTGTCGCCGACGAAGTGATCTCCTGAGATAAAATTGTGCGATCGTAGTGCCGTTATCACAACTCGAACCGTTCTTTGGTGTAGACCTTCTTCTGTAGACTTTTCTGCTGTTAGATTAGAATTGAGTTGAGACAACCTGTCCAATCTAATTATTATAGTCCTATGTCTAATTTCAGAGTCTTGTATATAACATACCATTAATCAAGGGAACTGTAAATAAAAATTCTTATGTTAACTAAGCTAGACTGTTCTCTGTAGATTCTTCATCTGCACGCTACCCAGAGAAATCATTACAATAGGATGGTTCCTGGTTCGAATCCGGGTTCGCCATGTATATTTGTAAGCGCATGGTGTAGAGGCGACTGTTGCACCTTAAATCTGTCGTGACCGAAAGTCCTCACGTTGGTTTGGTGTGGGAGTTTGGAGAGTGGGGTGCAAGCTCAGGTGTTCAAAATTACGAGGCGTTTCCCTCAGTTCTTTCCCTTTAGGGACTGATCCCGGACCGTCGTCAATAGCCCGTTGTGTTGTTCTAGTACGACGTTAACTAAAATTACCATTACCATTACCTTCATGTTGGAGTTGTGTAGAAATTTGGTGAGGTAAGTTAATTTCAATTAACGTACTAGAGCAACACAAAGGGCTATTGACGACGATCCGGGATCAATACCCGAAGTGAAAGATCCGAGGACGACACCACGTCATTTTGAACCACACCTGAGAATGCACCCCACTCTCCAAACATCCACACCAACCCAACATGAGGACTTTCGGCCACGACACATTTAAGGTGCATCATCAGCCTCTACACCATACGATTACAAATTTCCATGCACTGACCAGTATTTGAACCAAGAACCTTACGATTCAGAGTCTAACACATGAATCAACAGATTGGTTGGTCGGCTGTGGAAGTATGGAGAATAAGCTATGGTATGGTATTTTAATGAACGTCGCATTGGAGAAACTCAACAGGCCATTGGTGACTTGGAAAATTGGGTGACAGCTTGTATCGACCTCTTCGTTTGACCGTGGTTCAAAAAGACGATGCAGTCGTCGGATATTTCCTTTCGGGTCTGATCCCGGACCATAGCCAATAACCCGTTATGTTGCTCCAGTTCCTCGTTAGTGCAACTACCTTCCTTTCAACCTACCACTAAAACAAATAAGGACATAGTTATTTACTTGTGTTTTGAGAAGCTCGGACCTTGGGCTTTGGTTTCATACCGTTATGGCTATAATAACGAGCCACAGATATCATCAAGTTAGGGGTTTGATATTATATGAATAACCCCGAACTTCAATGCCCTTTTTATAAAAGAAATAAGTAAAATTGTAAACGATACATCGCATGTATAGTACAATATTCTATCATATTTAATATATTTTTACAGTTATTAATTGAAAGGGCCTTTATATAATCCATTAAGTGTGCTTTTCGTATTGCCAAAATTGACATCGAGTTTTTCTGAACCCATCAAGAGATACTGCGTTACTTTATTCTTCGTCTTACACGACGTTGTAGAATAAAGTAATACAGATTACAAACCTGTTTACAACTAAAAAGCACAAGCCCAAAACATTTCAGACACGACGATGTTGCGACGCTCAGTGTTCACGGCGAAGTCTCCCGAAAATGACAGACGTTCGACGTTCCAACACCCCCACCCCACCCCTAAACACTTCTCCATCCCCGGTTTCAATAACTTTTTAAGGTATCCGTTCCTGTGTCTTTCCCTGTCAGTTAAATTTATCGGTTTTGCAGAAGTAATATCGCTTATTCCTCCTAAGAAGGCAGTCGGGGGGAGAGGCCCTGTCTTCGAAGAATGCAGTCCGTCACATCCCCGCCATCTATCTTATCGTCTGACATGTGACCGTTCGCGGAGCAAATGATTACGAATCACTCCTCACCCCGATTCCAGAAACATAATCATTGAGGGGCGCCCGATGAAATATAAATGTATACCCTCGTGCACGTACCCGGAAACGCGCTTCCTAGTGGTGTGAGTCGATCGGGTTTCTTTGAATAGTTAGTGGATGCCTTTGGATTCTACTTTGTTTATTTGTTGGTATTATGTTTAGAGAGGTATTTTTTGCCTAACAATGCACCAGTCATCTAGTTTTACAAAGACAAATGCAATTTCAACATTTTATTGTGTTTTCAGAGGCTGAGCTTACAATTATATTTTTGTTGGATTAGAGTCTGAGGAGCATGCAGTCCAGGAATTATTTGGATTTTAGGGACTAAATTATTGCAGTCAGTTAAGGACTCAGTAGGTCTGGTTTAGAAGAAACAAAAACTTTTGTCGTCAAAATGTATTCGTCGAGGCTGTGCTTACCATTCCCTTTATGTTAGATTAGAGTCTGAGGAGCATGCAGTCCAGGAAATATTTGGATTTTAGGGATTCCAGTCAGTTATGGACTCAGCAGATCTGGTTTAGAAGAAACCGAAACTTTTATCAGTAAAATGCATTTGTCAATGCTGTGCTTGTTATTCCCTCCATGTTGGAGTAGGGTTTGAGGAGCGTGAGATCAAGTAAAAATTTGGATTTTTGGGTCTAAATTACTGCAGTCAGTATAGGACTTGGTTAGTTAACCTTCGGGTGCCGTACAAATGCAAAATACGTTCATATTTGCTCAAAACTACATACAAATACAAACATAAATTCATAGGTACAATGTGTAGGAGTGACACAACAAAACATACAAATAAACAGCTACACATATTAGTATTCAAAGCCTTTTCTCAACGCAGCAGTACATATAAACACAAACTTACATGCATACAAACATAAATACACTAAGAAGTATGTCAATCGCACGCGTAGAAACATACAAACAACAATATTCACGCAACAGACAACAAAAGAAATTGTAGTTTTTAATGATTAGCATGTTTTTCTCTCAAAAGTTACCGATTATCTTTTATATGATCTTCTAATAAAAAAATCAGTTACATTAAATGTGCTTTGAAATGCAGAGAATATCTATCTATGACTATCTCTTCACACGAATTTTCGACTGAAATAAACATCACTGAACTAATGAAATTTCCACGAGCACATTTTACATTTACGTGATTTACAATGTTCCTCACCAGAATATTTCCCACAACCTATAAGGACGTGGTGTAGACGTTTGCAGAGTGAAGCGCCTGCTCTGGAGTTCACCTCTTCCCCTGACTGGGGGTTAAAATTACATGGTGTTGATTGATCTTATGATATGATGTGCCATGGACATGAAATATCCGCAGACTGATCACCGTTATTGATAGGAGGTTCAAAGAAGGTTAACCAACATTCCGGCTAGTAGTCACGTGACTATTCTGTGAAATTTCGACTTGGTTGGCTGATTTCATATCTGGTCACCTCTTATGGCGATGGAACATCTTATGACAAGCAGGTGTGGAAATTCGCATATCTATAGAATGGCACCAAAAGTGGTGAAATCGCCAAAGTCTACTACCATCAGATGATCAGTCAAATGATGAATCAATAGATGGGCGTGTCCTCCTGTCCCATGGACCAATCAAACGATGAATAGATGGATGGGCGTGTCCTCCTGTTCCGTGGACCAATCAAGTGATGAATGTTAGATTCCACCCAGCAGACGAAATCCGTTTAAGGGTCACATTACTACATATTTTGGTCACAAGATCTTGGACGCATAAAAAGGTTCCCATTGATCACTTATATTTCCTCCATGCATTTACCCGTCGCCCATAGCCCGTTGAGTTGCTCCAGAGCTACGCTAGTACAGTTACCTAATTATTATCAACTACCGTGGTGGTCGCCAAGTGTTTAAAAATCGCCATCAATGAAACGTTTCGTCTTCAATCGGGCGATAGTACCTTATTACCTTTTTCTGGGTTCGTGATAGCTCAATTGGAAGAGCAACGAATTAGCAATGGTTGCGAGTTCGAGACTAGGGCCAACCGGAGTCTGGAGCACGTTGAATCTGTCGCGGTCTCAAATGTCATCAGATTGGCATGGTGTGGAAATTTCGAGAGTGGGGTCCCAGATCAAAAGTTAACCTTAAGATCCACACCTTCCCCCACTCACCTAACGGTTTAACCTTATATTAACCTTATTAGCCCAATATTATTACTTATATTCGCCTTACATTATTAATTATACTAGCCTTATATTATTAATTATATATATTAGTATTGAGTATTACTACGAGATGTCGCGCGGACTATCCGACCACTCGGGGATGTCACCGCGCCTTCATGTTTGCCTTATATGGATTATTACTTATATTATAGCCTTATATTAACACTTATATTTTAGCCCTGTTTTATTTCTTATATTATTACTTATGTTTTCGCCTTATTTTATTACTAATATTATTACATATATTAACCTTATATTATTATTTATATTGGCCTTATATTATTACTTATATTCGCCTTATATTATTACTTATGTTTTCGCCTTATTTTATTACTATATTAACCTTATATTATTATTTATATTGGCCTTATATTAACCTTATATTATTATTTATATTGGCCTCATATTATTACTTATATTCGCCTTATATTATTACTTATGTTAGCCTTATATTATTACTTATACTCGCCTTATATTATTACTTACATTAGCCCTATATTATTATTTATATTCGCTTTATATTATTACTTATATTCGCCTTATATTATTAATTATATTAGCCCTATATTATTACTTATATTCGCCTTATATTATTACTTACATTAGCCCTATATTATTATTTATATTCGCCTTATATTATTACTTATATTCGCCTTTTATTATTAATTATATTAGCTCTATATTACTTATATTCGCCTAATTCCTTATATTAGCCCTATATTATTACTTACATTCGCCTTATATTATTACTTATATTGGCCCTATATTATTGCTTATATTAGCTTTATATTTAGCTACTGATATTAGCCTTATATTAAGTATTAATCTCTTGCCATCTGATCGTGATTCAATATTACTTAATAATGTCCTCGAATCTTTCCCTTGGGGATCGATGCCTAATCGTTGTCAATAGCCCGCTGCTCTGCTCCAATGCGGCATTGATTAACTACCTTCCTTATGAAAAACTGTGCATAACTTTTTCCTTTATAACTCATTGAGTGCAACAATTCCAACCTCGGAAAGTGGGAACTCCCGGATCGGGAGGCCTCGGTTCGAAACACGCCACTTTCGCCCGAAACAACCCCCGGAGCCGCATCCCAAATAAGAAAGATCGCGGATCTTCTTCCCAAGAAAAGCGAGGAGCGAAATTATCTAATACGGAGGGGGGTTGGGTCGGGAGAGGGGTGCGGTCGCGAGGGGACTGACGGGAAAATCCATATTTCAACTTATCGAATTCAACTGTCTTGTATCGTGGAGGCAACAGGGTAAACGAGAAAAGAATATTTTCCCCCATTAATTCCCGATCGCATTGACGAGAAGGGGAAAAAATTCCCCCGATACCGAATAGGGAAAAAATTCTGTGATAGAATTGCGTCTGCTGCTACGTTTTCAACTCTTGGTTCCTTTTACGTCTTGGTATCTTGTAATCGTGACGCATTGGTGTGAAGTTCAACCTTTTTCATCTCATTGCTCACATGAACTAATTGCTAGAATTTGAGGGTACGTCGAAAGTAAGTTAGATTACTTTGTTGACCTGACGAAAAAGAAATACTTTAATCTTGATTGAGTTACAAAAAAATAGTATTGGGTTGATATTGAAAGTTCGTCTGTTTTTTCTGTTGACATAACTTGAAGAAAAATTACTTTATTGAGACTTAAAATGACATTGAATCAGTATAGTGTGTACCGTTCTGTTCGGTGTCCTATCTACATCTCTCCGGTAACTGTATCCTCACCTTAAAAACCGCATATGTTGCCATTTCAGAAATCAAAAAGCATAATTCGTCGAAAATGCTCTTTATTGTATGCCTGTCTTATATGTATGTTTTTAATGCTTAACATGATTTAATACACACAACCTCAATTGTTAAAAACAGAAAAAAATTAGGAAAGGCAAAAAATTGACCTTATCTTCTTTTTTACTTCTCTTGCTTTAACTTCTGTTTTGAAATCCTGGTCGTTGAACCGGAATAAGTTCTAGCATTATACTTCAAAGTAATCTATACTTAAAATAGCAATGAAACTAAAATAGGCCTTTTAATGAGTACAAACTTAGATAATTTGTTTTGTTACTACAAACATATATAATTTATTGTTATTATTAAAAACTTAGATCATTTATTACTATTATTATTAAGTATTTGTACTAGGATATGTTCAAGTTTAAGCATTACAGTTGTTAAGCATCATCTTTCGTGACATAACACATTCTGTCGCCAAAATAAAAGTTCTTTATATACGAAAGTCAGTTAACGCAGCAGTGTTGCCACCTACAGTCAGCAAAATAATCACTCTAGTTGTTCGCGACAACAATAACACTATTATTTCCAAAGTTCTCGATGAAATTCCTTCTTTTAAACAGCCAACCAACCGGTCTGGTGGTTAAGGTGTTAGCCTCTGGATCGGAAGGTTCTTAATTGGAATCCGGGTCAGTGCATGGGTATATGTAAGCGTATGGTGTTGAGGCGGTCGGTGCAACTTACATCTGTCGTGTCACGTTGGGTTGGTGTGGAAGTTTTGAGGGTGGGGTGCCTCCTCAGGTGTTGCCTCGTCATCTGACTGTGGTTCAAAATTACGTGGTGTTGTATTTGGATTTTTCCCTCTAGGGATTGATCCCGGACCGTCGTCAATAGCCCATTGTGTTACTCTAGTACGACGTGAATTAAAAATTACCATTAGCTTCTTTCAAACAAATTCAAAGCTTTACAAGTGTGAAGAAGAAAACACTTTAGGCGAGGGTGCCGTTGAGGATTCCACGTGCCATAAGCGGTTTGGAAAATTCCGTCTCCTGGATCACTTCATCCAGAAGCCTCCTAATTTCTATGACCGCGGGCTGAGAGAACTTCCGGAGAGATGGTGAAAGAGCATCGAACAGAACGACATATACTATATTGATTAAATGTCTCTTTTATAGATAAAGTAATTTCTCTTCACTGTTTGTCTACGAAATAGTACAAAATTTGCATAAACCCATAAATAAGCAGTAGGTAATTTGGATCGAATTTGCTTGTTTACACAAAAAAATGCAGCTCAGAAGGGGTAACACAAAATTCCATTCCGGTAACATTGCACTTTTTGCTTCGCAAATAGCACACGAAAATCCACCACAACGCCAGCGTTCTCTTTATTTGGCCTCACAGAAAACCCCCTGCTATTTATTCTCGAACAAGATGAGTTTTAAAACACGAATATTACACCCTATCCAACACGTTCAACAGATTTCCCTTCCCTTGGTAATTTATGCCTCTTCTGTGCATGTTTAACGCCAAGTGCCCAACGCCGCATCACAACCCACCAGTGGGCCGTACTTCTGTTACCCACACCGAACGCTTCTCCGGATTTCCCCGGAGCCCCATAGAAATGATACGATTCGACAAGCTCGCAGGAAAAACCGGGAGAAAAAACAAACAAAAAGAACAGTAGCCTCCTTCACAAAAGGAATGGAGGACTATAAATATGGAGGTAATTATGCAATCGAGCTGGAAGAGGAAGTTTTTTAAAAAATGGGATCCCCAGGCTGCTATTCTTTTTGGGTGGAATTTATGTAGAGTTCGGATGGTAATTGCCGCGCGCCATTTTGCTTTTTGCGCCCTCATTGTTGTCGCCGGGACGTGACGCTGCGTTATTGTGTTCCGCGACCGTGGCAACAGTTTGAAGAATTGCGGCTCCTTTTTTATTCTACTGGAAAAAAAAGCAGCTCCATATATCCCGGGAAAATCGTGCTGGAAATCAAAGTTGTTTTTCTTCGAGTGGAGATGAATGTGCTCGCATGTTAACGGGGCGTCTCGGAGTGGCTCACTCAGCCAGAAACTCGCCCCTGCGTTCTATAAATCAGACCCCCGTGCACTCGCTATCGGAGGGAATCGTCGAGGAGAGAAGTCTCGGCACTTTGCAATAACTCTATTTATTATCCGTTGTTATGGACGTAAAGCAGAGTTGGGCATAACGACAAAAAAAAGGTTGATTTATCTGTTGGGAGGAAGTGTTAAGCTTATGAAGTTTCAAAATAAGCCTTTCCTTTCTTAATGCACATTAACCTCAAACCGAATCATAAGTTCTGAAATAGAAACTACGTATAGCGCTAACTCTTCAGGTGGTTTCAACGATATGTTTCGACCATAAAGATCAGACCAATGTTGTTAATGGTCTTATCTCGTCCATCGAGATAAGACCAATTTTGCTAATGGCAAGATATCTCGTCCATCAAGATCTGACCAATTTGCTTATGGCGAGAGATCTCGTCCATTAAGATCTGACCAATTATGCTAATGCCATAATACCTCATCCATCAAGATCAGACCAATTTTGTTAATGCCATGATATCTCGTCAATCAAGATCAGACCAATTTTGCTAATGGCAAGGTACCTCGTCTATCAAGATCTGACAAATTTTGTTAATGCCACGATATCTCTTCCATCAAGATAAGACCAATTTTGCTAATGGCAAGATAGCTCGTCTATCAAGATCTGACAAATTTTGTTAATGCCAAGATATCTCTTCCATCAAGATAAGACCAATTTTGCTAATGGCAAGGTATCTCGTCCATCAAGATCTGAACAATAATGCTATGACACGATATCTTGTGCATCAAGATCTGACCAATTTTGCTAATGGTAGGCTAGTATGTCTCGTCCATCAAGATTTGAGCAATTTTAGTAATGGCAAGAGATTTCATCCATCATGATCGATTTCGCTCATGGAAAGATATCTCGTCCATTTAGATTTGATCAATTTCGCTAATGACAAGATATCTCGTCATCAAGTTAATAGCTATGTTAAGATGACGATGAGGATAGAGTCAAGATGTGATCAGTTTCTTTTATTGATGAAATATTTCGTCTATAAAGATTCGGTCAGCTTAACTAAGGACGAGATACTTCATCGAGAGGAGGATTCATTCTGGAGGGATTCATCCAGAAATACAACGTCACGTAATTTTGATCCACGGTCAGATGACGAGACGGTACCAGAGCTGACACCCAACTCTTCAAGCTTCCACACCACGCCAACGCGAGAATATTTGAAGCCACGACAGACTTAACGTTTGCCAGCCCTCGTGTACATATGTAATTTAACGTTAGTATGAAAACTAAATACATTCAACCTGTCGTAGAATGTCGTCTACGTACCGCTGTGTTGTAAGTGTACCAGAAATGACTACCAAATGGCTATCAAATCAGATGGCATCCTAGACCATAACGCCCTGTTGTGGGCTTGTGTGGCGTGCGATGGTAAGGGCAGGATCCACACGCTACTCTGGACGTCTCCAGAAACGTCTGCGGTGGTCGTCAGGACACACTTCGAAATGGGACTCGTCACTAAAGACTATACGTCCCCAGTCAGCGCCTTTCCAAGTGGATCGAGACCGGCACAACTCCTTCTTGATGCGTCGATTTCTTTTATCGAGCGTATTTCAGTATAATGTGGGATGTATTGAGTTCTCAGTAATTCCAGGCGAAATAAGGTTTTTGTCTTTACCACAAACAGAACGTTTTCACAAGCACTGTGTTCTTGTGAATCTACAAATCTGAAAGCCACAGCGACACTTTATACGTGATAAAAATGCAGTTTTGGAGACCTAACTGTTTTTGAGAAAACGAATGTGGTAACTTGAGTCCATAAAACGTGAGTTCTCTATTTTTTTACAGCTGGAATCTCAATAAAACGTTTTATACTCACTATAAAGTTTCGTCCAAAATGATCAAGATGCTTATAACAAAAAAAAAAAAAAACACTCGGAAAGTATCACGGTACAGGCTACATTAAATTGTTCAACATTTCATGGGAATGCTCCTTTTCCTCATTTTTATCTGATTCTTTTGTCTCCATTTTTTTTAACGAAACAATATTTGCCGTCGGTTATTAGATATTAGTCACGTGGAACAGACCCGTCGAAGAAAATGTTTTAGAAAGTTGTTCAGCGAAATGCAATGAAAAACAAAACAAATCTGCGGGAAACGTCAGTTAAAACCCAAACTATTTACTTAAAACTTCGAACAACGAAAACAACAAGCGTCGGGAGAACGAATTGAAAAGAAAAAAAATACCGCCTCGTAACTCATGTTAAGACTATTTTGTCTCCCCCAAAGACCAGTCAAAAACAAGACATAGGACTTCCTTGGAGCAAAACCCTTCCCCATAAATCGTTAGATAAAACCGCATTCTGTAGGGAACGAATCCCGTTTTCCCCTCGCGCTTCCACAAGGCAAAATCCCCACCGGCCTTTTTTTTTCTAGTTCGCAGAAGCGCCCACAGATGGCGCCAGGCAGTCTTCCTTTTTTGTGCATCCGAGCGTCGACCGGAAGATGCGAATCGGCGGAGCCTGTTGAACGTCTCGGAATGCCGGGATTGCGGGGCCTGCGGATCCGTGAAAGAATTCGGCCGACCCTGACTCGATGTGGCTTTTATGTGCCAGTCAAAAAAATAAAAAGGGACCGATAGAGACGTTATTTATCTAGTCAGCAGACCGTGCTTTGATTTTATCCCTTTGCCTCCCTCCCTACACAGATCAAATCCTCCCTCAAAAGAAAGACGCGTCGCTGTTAGAATGCACGGACCGATTCGTACAACGTCATCCGTTTAGATTTAATTTCCAGAGTAATGAGATTTAGATGCGCTTTCGGGCAAAGAATGGGAAATTCCGGAAAATCAAATTGTCAGGTGCTGTCCTTTGTCGGATGGCAATTTGTATAGGAGAGTGGTTTTTAAGTGGAATATTCAAAGCAATTGGTAAGCGTATCTTGTGTTTGGTTTGTAATAAATAATGTTGAGATATATTTTTTTTGTTGCAGGAGCAGAACGAAGCGTGGTTAAAATTGTAAATATAGCTTGGAAACTAAAAGCGTTCAGTAAAGCTGGTCTTTGGAAGTTTCTTCGATACGTATTGAGTCCTCCTGAAAGTTCTGCGCGTTTTTTAAGATAAATACCAACGAAGCAGTACAAAAACATAAGAAAATATTATTGAATCACATAAGTCCCATTTTGTTCTGTGACTTTTTGCCATCTTTCTTCATTCCTTAAAAAAATTATTAGGTTTATTTGTAAAGAAGTTATCGAGGTGCTGTTTGACAGTCTCCAAAGAATTGAACTCAAGGCCGTTCAGAGAATTTTGAAGTGACCTGAAGAGGTAAAATTCTGAGGGGCAAGGTCTTGCGAATATGAAGGGGGGGGGGACACAAACCATATCAGCCATACTCAATAAGTCTTTGTCTGACATTCAGCGAAATGTGTGGGCGAGCATTGTAATGCTGGAAGACAACTCTTCGGCGATTGGTCAGTTCTGGCCTCTTTGCTTCGATTTGTGCTTTTAATACTGCCATTTGAGAACAGTATTTTTCCGAATTTATTGCCTGATGTAGTGGCAACAATTCATAGTAAATAATTACTTTGTAGTTCCACCATACAGAAAGCATTACCCTCTCGATGTTAAGTGGGCATCATCATCGAGGCTGAAATTTCCACGCTTAAATTTAACATGCTACCTTCGAACTGTGGCCTCAGAAACGGCACTTTGTCCATATACAGCACACATTTTACGAACAGTCTGACTAGCATTTTTTCCTTTCTTAAGACAAAAGAGCATAATAGGACGAAAATGAACTTCCTGGTTCTCCATTCTTAGCACTGCAGTGAAAAAAAAATTATGCCACAACACATACTATAATTATGCAGTGTAAGCAGAAAAGAACGAATTTAAACATTGCTTCAATCAAGGTCACTCCTTAGCGGTTGCAAAATAATAATAACAAAGCTAGCTTCGATTTGACAACGAGCAGAGCTTTCCGGATGACCCAATATATTCGATGAAATAAAGTTGTAATTGGTGAAGAACTTTCGGTTTATTTTCTTGAATGAAATTTAATTTATATCGAATGTCTTGAGCGTTGTTTTTCTTCCATTTTCTAGGTCACAATGTGGTGATCTATAGAGTGAAGACAGCTAAATAAATTTTTGTTTACATGAAGGTTATACAGGGCGTAAATTATTGTCGGGGTTTCCTCGCCTCATAACTTTTGGTTAAAGAACAAGACGAAAAAATTATGATGTATTCATAAAGTATATATTCGTAAAGACATACTCAAAAAGGTTTTATTACACGAACAAAATTAAGGAATTTCTACATGGAAGCCTTTCGTGGCACGTAACACATCAAGACGAAATTCATTACCCCACTAAGAGTTCGTGTTACACCTCAATTGCTGGAGAACATTTGGTGGAACTTTATTTTTTTACCGAAAGCCTGTTAATGTCACCACAGGTCTAGTTCCTGCTACGTGATGAGTCTAAATCTATCGTCCTTTTAATGAATCAGACGGAGCAGGGGGGCGAAGACAATGTCGTAAGACCCCCGAGGAGTAGGTTACTAGTATTTGTGAATCGACACATGGTATTGATTGGCAGCTCAAACTAATGTTTTTCAACACTCTTTGAGTAGTCGCACAGTAGGATTTCTAGTTTCTCCCAATAGTACGTGATTTTCATCCGGGGATTTTTCAAACCGAGAGATCGGTATGAATAACACGAAACTCTTTTCAAATGTTGCGCCTATTTCATTAGAAAGTCGATACTGAATATTACGCCTTGTTGGTAGGCAGTATGATCCAGACGACCAGACTTTACAAGTAGCACGGCGATTAATTTCTGTTCAACTAGGAGATACCCACAACAGTACAATATGAAATGCGAGAAGGTGTAGCCTGGTTGGCAGACTAGCGGGTTAGCAACTTGCGAGTTCGAAGCTCGATCCAACCAAATAAAGTCGTGTACACAGGAACTGAAGCACATCTAATCGGTCGCGGCCTCAAATGTATTCACGTTGGCATGGTGTGGAAGTCTGGAGGGAAGGGGTTGGAGGAGGAAGTGGTGGTGGGGGGTGTCACTCGGTTGTTGACTTTGTCATCTGACCGTGGTTCAAAACGACGAGGTGTTATTCTTTTTTCTCAGCTGAGTAGGAGCAGCATTTTGTTACCTCCCATACCACATGATAGACAAGAAATGGAGCTGTCAACTACCGGAAGAATGTCATGTTTTTCAAGCCGAAGCCCTGGAAAGCCGTTAAATCACTACAAGCTTTCAGTTCAGCTGCACTCTACACTGATAGTCAAGACTCCTTTAAGGCAATAGCTATCAAGACCCACCAAAATCCGACCATACGTGAAATCCAGAACATCCTCTCCAACACTCCTTCCATTTCTATCTTTTGGATTAAAGACCATACCAGACAGGAGGGAAAAGAGGAAGCAGACTCCCTAGCTAATGTTGCAGCTAATCACCCCTTTGTTCCCATTCCATTACACCTCTCAAAAACCGTCCACTCACCTCAAAGCATTTTTGAGGGAGCGCATATGTACGAGATGGAGAGATATATGTGAACAAAAGAATACAGGACGCCCCCATTTCGAAGTCCTTCCCGTAGTATTCTACCACACTGCGATCCGAGATAGCAAGCTTATGTTTTTTACTGACCATGGCCCTTTCCAACAGTACCTTTACCGTTTCGGGCAAAGCTAAACAGATCTCTGTGTTTGTGGGTCGGTAAGATCCTCTCTCCACTTTGATGTCACACCACCCGATGTCACCCCATGACTCAATTTCACGTGAGCTGTCGCGAAAACGGACAGGACAGCGCTTGGAGAAAAATTGCATTGGGCCACAGAGAGGCAAGGACGCGGATTGGTGGGCTGGTGCATTTCCTGCTGAAGTATGGACATAACATGGCAGCAGCAACTTAGTCTTTAAATTACAAACTCTTTTTTATATTTAATTAGTTTTGGTAATATTATGTTTGGTTAACTTGTTCCAGTGGGCAATCCATTCTGAGAAAGGGGTTGTTTTACCACAGTGGGGAATTTTTTCTTCTTCCAAAATCCCCACTGTGATGTTTCACTTTCTTTTGCTTTTAAATAAAGTACCCAGGAGTGCCCATCAAACTGATAAGTCCCTTAAAAGGACAGACTCGAGTGCCCTTCTGGTGCTTATCTGGTTCAGGATGGATCCCGAACCGTCGCCGTTGTGTTTATTCAGGGCGAAGTTAATTCAACTTGCCCCTCCCTCTCTGGACAGCTCTAGACCAGCAGAAAGGTGACCAGAGAAGGTGTGCTCCAAATAGCATTTCCAACAGGTCGAGATACTATTTAAACCAAAGACCAACACAGTTCTAAAAGGACTTAGTTGGATAGAAGTTCTGTTTCGCCAATTGGTGGGCCATCACGCTGTCTCCATTCACTACAAAGAAATTACCATCAGAGCCGTGCTTCATATTTCATTCCCGACAAGTCTGGTAAACCTTTATCCCACGATCAACTAATGTCTGGAAGGATTTTCAGAGACAAAGGTTCTTTTTTTGCAGAGAGGTCAGCCATTCAGTTGCCGTGGAAACCACAATGGGTAGTGATCCATTGTAAGGGAAGCTGGTCAGCCAGGATATCGTTGCTCTTTTACTGTCTACGCTACGGGAGAAATTTGTTGACGTCTTTTGCCAGGGAAAGAAGGGTCTACTAGAAATAGGAGAGGATCAAGCACGTTTTGGAACCATGTTTCGAATATGAAGCTACTGGTAAAAAAACGTGGTGTCCTAGGTCCTGATGAACACGATGTAAACAAGGGTAGGTACAAGCTAGATAATCAAGCAAGGGTACCACAATGCTTAGGGATCTACTGTAAGAGAAGCTGGTCAATCAGGATCTCGTTGCTCTTTAACCGTCCACGCTACGGGAGAAGTTTGTTGATGTCATTTGCCAGGGAAAGAAGGGTGGACTAGGAATAGGAGAGAATCAAGGACTTTTTGGAACCATGCCTTCGAATATGAAGCTGCCGGTAAAGTAACGTGGTGTTGTCCTAGGATCTCTCCCTTGGGGTTTGTCACCAATAGCCCGTTGTGTTGCTCCAATACACAACGTTGATTAAAATACCAAAAAATTCCTATTTTTCAATTCAGTGCTCCAACGCTAGCCAGAATGATTTTGAATCCGATTTCTTTCATTTCTCCTTCCCGTGAGCCATTAAGCTGCATGGCCTCCAGCAAAAGCGTGCGGTAAACAGGAAAAAAGCGGACCAAAAGACCGAAACACTCCCCTATTTCCCGAGCATAAAATAGCCCTCGCCATCCGCTCTCCCAATATATTAGGCTTTTAATGGGAGGGGGCCCCTCTGAGGAACCCCGGTCACGTTCGAACGGGGCCCGTCGCGTGGCGGTCCACCCCGGAATGACACAGAAAAAGAGTTCTCCCGCAAGTGGACGTAAAAAATCTGGAAAAAATGTCTCCCGTTTTAATCGTGGCGGAAAACTAACTATTTCCGGAGAGTTCCGCTGGCGACGGACGTGTTGCACGCCACCGTAACAGGTTGCATCCGGTTCGCGTGATGTGCGGGAGTTTTATGGATGCGAGAGAAAGGAGGACTCACCCTCGGCACGCACGCGACGCTTCCCTTCTTTGGCCGCTCTTTCACATGGCAGCATGGTTGGTGGGGTCACGGATCGGAAACCACAGGGTTGCGAGTTCAAATCCAACCAGAGACATCATGAATGAAATGAAATGTCCTTAAGTTGGCGTGGTGTTAATTCGGGTGTGACCTCGTCATCTGACCGTGGTTCGAAATGAAGCGGTGTTGACCTCGGGTAGTTCACTTCCGATATGATCGTGCATCGTCGTAAATAGCCCGTTATATCGCTCTAGTGCGACGTCAAAGAAAATACCTACCAACAGTTAAGATAAAAGTTTAGTCAATCTGTAACATGTTACAAAGGAACCCGATTCATGTTTGCACTTGGATCGTAAGGTTCCTGGTTCGAATCCAGGTCAGTATATATATATATTTGTAAGCATATGGTGTTGAGGTGGCTGGTGCACCTTAAATCTGTCGTTTCGAAAGTCCTCACGTTGGGTTGGTGTGGAAGTTTGAAGAGCGGGGAGCCAGCGTTTTCGTCATCTGACCGTGGTTCAAAATTACGTGGTGTTGTCCACGGATCTTTTCCCTGGGGGATTGATCCCGGACTGTCATTAATAGCCGCGTGTGCTGCTCTAGTACGACGTTAATTAAAATTACTTTTCCTTTTCTTGCCAAACTATCATTCTTGTACAACAGCCCCCAGTGTTGCTCTAGTACGAGACAAATTAAAATTTCCTTATCTTACCTTACCTCATGTAGCCGACCAACCAGTCTGGTGGTTAAGGTGTTAGCCTCTAGATCGGTAGATCCCTAGCTCGAATACAGGTCAGTGCATGGATATTTTAAACGTATGTTGTAGAGGCGGCTGGTGAACCTTAAATCTGTCGTGACCGGAAGTTCGCACGTTGTATTGGTGTGGAGGTTTGGAGAGTGGGGTGCCAGCTCAGGTGTTGCCTCGTCATCTGACCGTGGCTCAAGATGAGGTGGTTTTGTTCTCGATTTATCCTGTTGGTTTTGATTCCGGACAGTCGTCAATAGTTCTTTGTGTTTCTCCAGTACGAAGTTAATTAAAATACCTACCTACCTAATCAGGTTTGCACTTCTTCCCTTGTCGCCTTGTAATGCGTCGCCAAATGTGGTGACTTTACTGTTCACAATAGTTACACAGTAGTATTGCAAAATACCCTTATCTCCACAAACACCGTGTTTCTTGTGGATAAAAACAGATCCGATTTGTGATTGTTCTTCGGTGTAAATAAACAAGAACATAAAGAAACGGAACATAAAGAAACAAGAAGACGGAAAGTGAAAATTTTAGTTCAATTATTCAAATACTACATCGTGTTACATATCCGGGGGTTCCTTTACTTGTAGTTTGTCGCTGTTTTTGAGTTTAATCAATAAGTGTTTTAAAGCATTAAGTATTGACCAATCACTATCATATAATCGGCATAGAGTAAAACGCCTTCACTGAAATATTCTCTGAAACACTAAGTGCTTATTTTCATGGTGATGAAAAATAAGTTGTATTGATTGATCTGTTTAAAAAATTCATAACACGATCAAAATTCTATGTCCTTAATCTGTAAAAAAATATCTTACCAAGATGCTGTTTATTGAATGAGTTTCTAATTTAAGCTAACCATATTTGGAATTATTTTTTATTTTAGAGTATTGAAAGAAATCGTTTTCAAAAACAAGTGAACTTATATCGTGTTCACCATCACCTATACTTCCTACTTTCCTCGTTAAGAACGGAGTAAAGCTATAATATACAGTCCAAAGTCCTAAAATCCGGAACTGTCCAAAATCTGGACGTTTTGCTAACCGACGTTTTTTGTTTGTTTCTCTTGCTTATTTTCATTTTTCGACAATTTTTAAAGAACAAGGAGTTAAAACCTGGATCTAATTGATGAAACAACGCAAAATAACGTACATTTAAGAGTAAATACCACACAGAAAAATTAGAAGTTTTGCAAGTAAAATTTCTTGCATTATGTCAAAAAGTTTTCTTTTTTCCTTTTTAAAAAATTATTCCTATTTATGTATCTGCTATTTTACTTTTGAAAACACAAAATTTGCGCGGGGGGAGGTAAGATTAAGTTTTTTTTGACAAAAAATGCAAATAATCCAAAATTCGGAAAAGTCCGTAATTTGCAATGGCCAAGGTCAGGACGATTCCGAATTTGGGACTTTGTACAGTACTGAAAAGAGTAGATAGGTAAGTAGTTAATTGACGTAGCTCTGGAACGCCACTAGGGACTATGAATGACGGTACGAGATACAACTAGAAGGGAAAGTTCCGAGGACAACGCCTCGTAATTTCGAACCACGGCTAGATGACAAGAATACCTGAGTTTGCTCCCCTTTCTCCAAACTTCAACAATACGCCAATGTGAGGACATTCGAGAACCCGGTGATCTTTGGTTGTATCGAGTTTCGAACTCACAACCCTACGTTTCTATGCACTTTCAACTGTGTTTCTGTAGTCCATTATTACAAAGGAGACAATATTTTCGATTTCTAGCATAGAACTACAAATACACTACCCTACAATAATGGACCGGACGCCAGCGGATTTGCATAAAATACGACTACTTGTTTGGGGGTGTTTTTCGCGGTATGGCCTGGGACCTGTACATGTTGTTCCTGGTCAATTGAACAGCTACATGAACATTTTGTACAGTCAGGTTCTTCCTACGCTCTGGAAATTTTATGGAATGCACGAATGTTACTTCCAGGATGACAACACTCCGTGTCATGCTGTAGCCTCTGTCAAACAGTGGTATTAAGATATGGATGCAAAACGTCACCTGGCCTGCTCAGGGTCCCGACCTAAACCCCATAGAACATGAGTGGGACGCGTTGGAGCGCTGTTTACGGTCCAGGGAACCACTACAGCTGATCTGGCATCATTCTAGCAGCTGGAATGGGAAGCAAATACCCATAGCTGTGTATCAAACCCTTGTTGAAAGTATGCCCAGAAGGGTTTCTAGTGTAACTACAACACGTGGGGACCATTCCCCTATTAAAGCATGTATTATTTCCCTATAAAATCACATCTTACTGTCCGATCCATTATTGTAGAGAAGGGTATATACGGCGGGTAAGTATTTTAATTAATGTTTCACTATAACAACACAATGGGCTGTTAGCGACTGTCCAGAATCAATCCTCCAAAGGAAAGACTAGAGGACAACACCATTTCATTTTGAACTACGGTGAGATGACGAGATGATACCTGAGATTGCACCCCACTGTCCAAACTACCCCACCATGCTTACGTGGGGACATTGGAAGCCCAGTCAGATATAACGTGCATCAGCCTCCTTTGTACACGACGGTATTTCGTTGGATTCGAATTCGTGGTACCGTTTCAATCTACGTTTATAGCGGTGGCTACAACCTTGACAACCTTATTGGAGCGCCGACCAACCGGTATAGTTGTTAAGGTGTGAGCCTCTAGATCGGAAGGTTCCTGGTTCGAATCCGGCTACGGGCATGGATGTTTGTAAGCGTATGGTGTAGAGGCGGCTGGTGCACCTTAAATATGTCCTGGCCGAAAGAGCTCACGTTGGGTTGGTGTGGAAGTTTGGAGAGTGGGGTGCCAGCTCATGTGTTGCTTCGTCATCTGAACTTGGTTCAAAATTACGAGGTGTTGTCTTAGGATCTTTCCCTTAAGGGACTGATACCGGACCGTCGTCAATAGCCCGTTGTGTTGCTAAAGTACGACGGTAACTAAAGTTACCATTACCATTTACCTTATTGGCGCACTTATAGTAGCAAGTTATGGCAGGTTAAGGCATTCTGTTTTACGTTTATTGCGGTTTTAATGTCAACCTCGGTCAAGAGGAAGTTTAAATTTTCATTTTAAATATTCTACAATATTCTTTCAAAATTGTTTTGATCATTGGTTCTTTTGAAATAATTCTTTTATTGGCGCCAAAAAAAAGCACCAAGGCTGTTGCCATCGCTATAAACGAAGACTGAAGCTGTACCGTATTCATAACCCTCCGGTTTCCGATCTGTCACACTTCCAACCGAGCTACCGCGGCCCCACGAACATATACAGAATGTATCATCCGTAATATTATGTACATTAAAAATTCTAAATCGCATTACATTCCAAACTATTATTTACTAACCATTATGCAGTAGCTCAGCAAAAAAGTATTGTTTTGAGGTATGAAACAAAACCAGGATTCCCTTTCCTTTCGAAAACAAAAAACAAAAAAACGTTACATTTTCTCCTTTCCGCTTCACCCGAAATATTTAAAGAGAAAGAAACGAAATTCATTTCTACATTTCCGACGTTATGGATGAATTTCGACTTCTCCTACCGTCCTTTCAATTCTACGGCGATTTAACTTTCTTCCTTTAAATGCGATTCTTTAAAATACAGAAAATTTCCTCCGCAGCGTCCTCCAGTGCTACGGAGCAGCCATTATCATATTCATATATTCAAATCATTTACCATTTATTACGTATTCCGTCAACCCCCGATACTACCCGGGCAAACATTTAAGAAAGAAGTATTTGATATTTATTGCCGGAGAAAAAATATATAATTCATAATTTCCGTTCCTGGATTTCTCTTCGGGAATGGGAAAAAGGAGAGACAATTTATCCTTCGGAAATTAAACTGCTGGAGTAAAGTATCTACGTGATCTGTATAATATTCATTGGGAGATGAGTCTCGTGATTGGGATGCATAATTTGCTCTTTTGCGTGTCCTGCTCCGCTACCTGTTGAATGGTGTCATTTAATTTAACGCCATCGACACAGGAAATGTCCTTAACTTTTGGTTGATCGGAATTTTTTGATCGCAGGGACCATATTCAGCCATGCCTCGCCTCGTGCAAGACATATCCATATCGAGTAATGGCCCCACAATGAAAGTTTTACTGAGTAGGAAGGTAGATAATTGATTAAACGTCGCACATAAACGACACGACGGGCTATTGGAAACGGTCCGGGATCAATCCCTTAGGAAAAATATGAAGACAACACCACATCATTTTGTACCACGGTCAGGTAATTTTAATTAACATCGTACTAGAGCAACACAACGGGATAATGACGATGGTCCGGGATCAATCCCCTAAGGAAAAGATCCGAGGTCAACACCACGTCTTTTTGAACCACGGTCATATGACCTGGCATCCCACTCTCGAAACTTCCACGTCAATCGAACGTGAGGACTTTCGTGCACGACAGATTTAAGTGCATCAGCCTCCTCGACACCGTACGTTTACAATTATCCATGTACTGACCCGAATTCAAACCAGGAACCTTCCGATCTAGAGGTTTACACCTTAACTACCAGACCTGTCAGTCGGTTGTACCACCGTCAGACGAAGAGGACAACAATCTGTGCTGGCACCCCTCCCTCCAAACTTTTACACCACACCAAGACACGCAGACGAGAGAATTACACTTAAGAAGGAAAGCACTAGGCAGGAATCGAATCTGCTGAGCCTTTCACTCGAAGTTTAATGGTACAGTGTGCTTACCCACTGTATCGCCATGGCTCCCTATGCAGTTTTAGTTCGTTGCTTTGTGGTTTTATGGCTCAAGAGTCATATTTGGACATGCTGCGACAGATCCATGACCTACGTACCAAATAATATGCACACAACAGTGGACAGGCAACTGTGTCATAATGGACCCAATATACTTTTATTTGATTTGTTGCTTTGGGGTTTAGTGGCTTATTGGCGCAAGGACCATATGACCATGCTGCACTAGACACAATACATGCAATATCAAGTAAGAGACAGACACATGATCTGACCGCAATTTATATTTATACAAAGGTGAGTGGCGTGTATGTGTGTGTATATATCTGTGCTCAGATGGCAAAATGTTATAAGTCACTTTTTTAATTTTTCGTGACATCAATTTTAAGATTCAAGAATCAACATGTGGTTCTGTGGTTTTTGATTTATTACAATTTTCCCACCTTTGTTTTCTCATAAACTGAAAGAAAGAGACTCACGACATTTTACCACTACCTAAACATTAACAAAGGACACCATGATGGGACTTAGTCAATTTTTTGGAAAAAGTGACATAGCATTTTGCCATCTGAGCACAGATATTTTATCTGTGCAAATCTATACCGTTTGAACAATACACACCGAATTTTGTGAACTTACACTGCGGTAAACATAGGCTATTACTTTCCTGTCTTCAGACAAATCTGTAGCCTTGAAAATTGGCACACATGTTGTCTTAAAATTGCCCCTCGAAAACCCAATTTTCTAATCTAAAGTTTGTTTTTCTGCAATAAATGGACATAGATAAGGAAACACGTTTTTTTGAATTAGTATATGAGTTAACACAGGGAAATGTCGTGGCCTTATTTTACCTATCGCGGTAGGAAACACGTTGTACAGAGTTTGTGCATTTGAGTTAACATAGGGAAATGTCGCGGTCCTATTTGAAACCCGAGCAACGCCAGGTTATTCAGCTAGTTGAAAAAAACGAGGAGCTGTGTCCTCGGATCTCTCCCTTAAAAATAATCTCCGGAATGTCCCCAACAACCTGTTGTGTTTTTCCAGTGCACATTAATACAACTATCCATCTCTCTACCCATAGCTCGCGTTTGTGTGGTGTGGAAGTTTGGATAGTGGGGTGCCAGCTCAGGGGTGACCTCGCCATCTGACCATGGATCAAAATTCCGTGATGTCGTCCTTGGATCTTTCCTTTCGGGTTTGATCACGGAATGTCGCCAATAGCCCGATGTGTTTCTCCAGTGAGACCTACCATCCGATTCCCATTATTGGTGTACATGAATTGGAACTTCAAATATTCTTTCGCTATTTCACAAACAAGCTTGCCGTCGCAGCAACATCGCACTCTGCACCGGTACCCGATTTCACAAATGAGGCGGCTTAGTGCTACGCATCCCAGGCGATGACGCGAAGCCGCCGAAGTAATTACGGCGTAATACGACTATTTACGGAGGAGGAAAAAGTAACGCAAACGCCAATAGGGGACCTCAGAGAAAACTCGAGTGCGCAGTCAAAAAATGGAAGAAAGCCTTCTCGGAAAATGACTCGATCGCCCAGTTGAGCCTTTTAATCCCTTTGTAGGTATGAGGAAATTGGAGTTGTCTATCATGTGATTACGGAAATGATTTATTATTTTGGTGGTATGAAAGTTTTACGCTTTTAGGAGCAGTTTTTTTTATCGAGTGTGAAGCTTTATTGGGAGTATACACCTCAACTCTAATTCTGCTGTTGTTGTTATTGTGGTTGGTAGAGGTAGTTGAATTAACGTCGAGTTTCACAACCGCGATGGCTACCAAACGGTCTGGTGTTAAGGTGGATCGGAAGGATCCTGTTTAGAATCCGAGTTGGTTCATGGATGTGACACCATGGATGTTACACACAGCCGCCTTTACATCACGTAAGCATATGGTGTAGAGGCGGTAGCTGCATCTTAAATCTGTCGTGGGCGAAAGTACTCACGTTGCGTTGTTGTGGAAGTTTAAAGAGTGGGCTGCCAGCTCAGGTGTTGACTCGTCATCTGACCGTGGTTCACGATTCTAGCCGTCTAACCGGTCTAGTAGTTAAGGTGTTGACCTCTGGATAGGAAGGTTCCTGGTTCGAATCCGGGGACAGGGCATGGGTGTAAATTGTACTTTTCTTTGTTAGGGGTAATGATGGTCGCCCATTGGGTGCTTTTACACAAGTGGCCATCACTTCTGGCCTTGTAGTGGAAAAAGGATTACAAATCAACAATGCCCGCCATTGGATAAAAAAAAAGATTTTCTTTGATGTCGAATATCTCATTTATCAAGATCGAGTTAGTTTTTATAATGCCGGGACATTTCTTAGAGACAACCACCAGGATATTTAACCCTCTGATGAGTTTAAACTCATTTATCTGTTCTGAAAGAGGAAAGGTATGCTCTAGCGCGATAACAGGGAAATATTGGACAACTTTGTGGAAAACATGTTTACATGTTGGAAAGATTGCTTTAGGGTCAGAGTCCAGCTTATTTTACATTTTTTTGTTCGTACTTCCATTGAGAGGAATTGATGCTGGTTTATCGCTTCCCTTTCTGTATTCGCCATCTGACTGTGGTTCAAAATGACGTGTCGTTGGCCTCGAATCTTTCCCTTAGGGGATTGATCCCGAACCGTCGTCAATAGCCCGTTATGTTGCTCTAGTACGACAATAATTAAAATTACCTTACCTTACCCGAAGGGATAGATTTGAGGACAGCGCAATTCGTCATTTTGAACCACGGTTAGATGACGAGGTCAACATATTAGATGGCTATCATTCTCCAAACTTCCACACCAATCCAAAGTTGGTAGTTAGTGTCACACTGGAGCAACACAAAGGGCTATTGACGATGGTGCGAGATCCATTCCGAAATAAAAGATCCAAGGACGGCTCGTAATTTTGAATCACTCCCAAGCAAACGTGAGCATATTCGGTAATTGTTAATTTTTAATTAAAGTCCTACTAGAGCAACACAACGGGCTATTTACGACGGCCCGGAAAAATCCCGTGAGGGAAAGATCCAAGGACAACACCACGTAAATTTGAACCATGGTCAGATGACGAGGCAGTACCTGAGCTGGCATCCCACTCTTCAAACTTCCACATCAATCCAAAGTAAGGACTTTCGCCCACGGTAGATTTAAGGTGCATGAGCCACCTCTTCTCCATACGCTTACAAACATCCATGCACTGACCCGGATTCGAACCAGGAACCTTGCGATCTACAAGCTAATACCTTAACCACCAGAATTTGATGAAACTCACCGCGCGAATGGGATGAAAGATCTTGATGGAAACATTGTAAAAATATAATCGAGACTATAGTAGAAATTTTTGTTTGGAAAATTGCAAATTTGTTTTAATTAAAAGAATTGTCTTACGATTTCGTGTATCGTGGAAAAGTAGCGAAATAAAAATCTTAAGTTAAACAAAGAAAAAAAAAATCACCAAACTCTCAGGGCATTAAATGGAACCAGGGTGCCACACGCACCATCCCGGTCCATAGATAAAACTCCCCCACTCCCCCAATAGGAACACTTCCAATTCTCCATTTCAATATATCCGAACAGTTGAAATGAGAGGGGAAAAAAAGGGACGCATTACCTCCTCGCGATTCCTTTATTTCGATGTAATTAATGTCTACGTGCGCCTAAAAATAGTTCCCATCGCTCCACGAAAGCGAAGGTAAGGGGAAAGAAAAGAAGAAACACACCAACCCTACGCAGGACCACCTTAGAGCCACCATTAATATTCTCCCCGACCGTGTTCCATTACAAGTTTGGAATAAAAGAAACGCAATCTCCCACCAAAACGAGTTTCCCCCAAGAAAAGCAAATTCCGTGGATTCGCAATTCTGGAGCAGAAAGGAGGATTTCATCTGGAAAATACAATATGCCGAAGAAATTATTCCCAGCCCTTCCCCTCTTCATTATGGAAGCTTCGAATCCTTAACGAACATTTTTAATTATACCTCTTGTTCTTGGGCATCCCCCCTTAACAGTTCTCGGGGCTATAAAGGAGGATTTTCGTCCTGTCATTAACGTTTTTGACTGAATTAACAGAAAAACCTCTTCTTTGAGGGGGAAAAAGAAACCGTTTAGTCAGACGGAATGGTTTTTCTTATTTAAAACTGTTTGTAGCCTTCCCGAAGCAACAGCGGATCTATCATTAACAAAGGGGATCTGGTTCATTCTCCTCTTTGTCTGTCTGTCTGTTTCCCGGCTTTTTTTGTTCCTTCTTTCATCTCGGGGGCTTAATGAACAGACAAAATTAACTTTTTCAGCTCCCTTCTGATTTTTTTCTTTTCTCGTTTTGTTCCGCCGAATGTGAAATTCGGATCATTAACATATTTCGTTTCCATCGAGCAGGAAGTTTTTGTGGCGTTGTTGTGAAGTGAGGAGGGAGTTGCCGGTTTTCGCCGCTAGGTGTCGCCTTTCGGAACACTCGAGGCGAATGCGCGTCTCGCTCTTTTGTTTCGACGGGCATAGTTCGAATTTTTTTTTCTCCCTTTCCCGTTCAGTGGAAAAAAAGAAAGAAAAAGAGGATCATCGAAATTTATACCTGGATCAGAGAGCGATGGAGCGTTACACTCAAATTAGGCGCCACTGTTCAAGAGCAAACTAATCCCGAATTTGGATCCTTCTAACTTTTAAACTCCATATCCTGACTCATCCTTTTTTCATTTAACATTGAAGCCCTATATCCGTTCAACCTGGGATTTCGCTTCAATCATTTTCAATTTTAGAGTTGTGTACAATGATATTCATGTTCTTAAGATCTCAGATTTAAATCTCTTCTATCCACGGCGCATGGTTAAAGAGCCACGTTAATAGGTTGAAAGAATCCTAGGAAAGCTATAAGGGTGATAAAGACTGGAACTGGTTAGGTGACAAACAGAAAAAAATGGTGTAAGATTCCAAGACATACGACAGTGCTGCAAGAATTATACGAAATTAAGTAGTATTCGTGTTTTTGTTTATAGTATATTGGTTTCACTCTCGTCTCTAGGTCTTGGCTTCTGTCTTACAAGTACTGTCCAGATTTGAAGTTGCTAGGTCAATGCCATTGTCGCTACGTTCCAGGACTTCAGAGTTGTGTACAGTGAATTTCATGTTTTTAAAATCTGAACATTCAACTTCTATTCATGTAGGGAGGTAGTATTTTAATTGAAGCAACACAACGGGCTATTGGCAACGGTCTAGGTTCAAACCGAAGGGATCAAATCCGAGAAAACCATGTCATTTTGAACCTTGGTCAGATGATCTGACACTCCACTCTCTAGACTTTCAACGTGAGGAAATGTGAGGCCACTACATATTTAACATGCACTATCTTTATACACCCTGATCTTTGATTGGTATCGAACTCGGTTGCTGATCCATTGCTCCATCAACCGAGCTACCGCTGCCGAAACGTCTATTTAGGCTCATGGTTAAACAATTACGCTTATGAGTTCAAAGTTGGCATTTTGTGGAAGTTTGGAGAGTAGAGTTCCAGCTTAGGCGGAACCTCTTCCTCTGATTGTGGTTCAAAATTACATGGTATCATCCTCGGATCTTTCCCGAGGGGAAAGAGTATCATAGAGTAACCAATAGCCCGTTATGTTGCTCCAGTACGTTAATTAAACACCTGCCTATGGGTTCAAAGAGTCCTAGGATGGCTTAAACGGGTGATAAAGGCTAGAACTGGTTAGGCGAGTAGCAGAAAAACTAGCCTGACTATACACTAGTAAGACTGAGAGATACGAAGCTGATGCATGAATTATACGAAGTGCTATTGCATTTCTATTTATGTTAGTAGAATGTCGGCTTCGCTTGTAACTCCACGCTGGTTTCTGTCTTACAACTTCACTTCGGTTGCCCGGTTGGAAAAGTAGCAGATTAGCAATATGTCATCTTGTATTACTGAAATAAGAATATATCTCCAAGTGCAATAAGACAATTAATAATCAGAAAGAGACATCGGGAAACAGACAAGCATACAGTCCGATACGAACAGCATAAAGAATAGGAGGTAACTAACGTACTGCGAATTATAAAAAGGATTGCATCAGACAAATGAACTGGTAAGAATATGTACAAGAAACAGTAAACACAAAAATTCATCGATCTAAAAGCAGGAAAGAGCAATTTTAATCACCAGTGATTTACGACTTAGTAATACATTCTACAACAAAAAAAAATCGCCGCACCGAGAAGGAGTTGTCGGATTGCGATAAACATGGGTGGATGCGAAGAATATACATAGAAAAACAAACGATTCAAATTTTCAGAACAATTGAATGATTTATTTCAGAGTTTGACCGTTACAAAGGGAAGAAGTCAATAAGGTGTTGGTCCACCTCTGGTCCGAATGCGTCACCCGGCGTGGCATAGATTGAAAAAGTTCCCGGATGGTGTCATTTCTTGCCATCTCCAATTGTGCTAAATGGTCAATATTCCGGGTTGGTTGCAATCGCCTTCAGATAACATCCTAAATGTGCTCTATGGGAGAGAGATCAGGAGACCTAGCTGGCCAAGGAAGTGTGAGCTTGAAGACAATTGATAGCAACAAGTGCCTTGTGGTGCATTATCTTATTGAAAAGTAAGCCTGAGAACGGTAACACAACCGGTCGTAGAATGTAGTCTAAGTAGCACTGTGCTGTAAGTATGCCAGCAATGACTACCTTAGGGTTATCATAGGAGAGAGCATCCCAGACCCTAACGCCCTGTTGTGGTTCGTGTGGCGTGCCATTGTAAGGGCAGGATCCTTACTCTGCCCTGGACGTCTCCAGGTCAAGAAGAAAAACTTCACCAGTCTGAGAGAAACGAGGGTGATGAAACGAGGGTCCGCAGTTGTATTTGCGTTTAGGCTAGTAAAATGTCGGTTTTATTGCATCTATAGACTAATCTAACGTCAAGCATAATTTAAGATATCCGGACGCGTTCGAGATCGTTTTTTTTAAAATCTAGTATAGAAATATTTTAATGATATTTTAAAGGCTTTGTGTTATTAAACAATAGCATTGGGCTATAAATATTTAAAATATTATTTTTTAAAATTATAATTATGTATGAAATTTTAAAGAAATGTGTCAAAAATTTCAACTGAGCTACATGAAAATCTTAGCTACCGAAATGAAAAATGGTGCTACCAAAATAAACTACATGCATTTTTCTAGAGATTAAACTAGAATTAAAAGGATATTTAAATTTAAAAAAAATTTAAAAGCGATCGAAAAATGAATACAAGATTTTTGATAGTTTTACAGAACAATTTCTTAAATAAACGGACATTATTTAAAAACGTTTCAACTCAGCATAATTATTCCATTTCCTTCCCTAGACAACATTATAGAGAACAAGTTCTCAAAGTTTTACGAGAATCCATCCATAACTTTTTGTGGTATAACATTTGAAGTTTGGAAATAATGCATAAATATTAATTTAGAGTAAAATATAGTTTGAAGTGTATCGTCTGCTCTATAGCTTTTACTGTTTGTGAAAAGAATTTTGTGCTTGATTTCACTTTTAAAATGTTTACAATAAGGAAAACTAAAATGTTTCCAAAAAAGAAACCATTTAAACATATGAGAAACCCTTCTAAAATTATATTTGCAAAAAATTAAATTTTGAAGGTTTTTGGTCTTTTAACGGCTATTTTCCATCCCTAGTTCCGGTTTTACCGCCTTATTAAAATCTTAATATCTCTGCAACTAATTAATTTAGAGAAAAAATCAAATATATTTTTTAAGTCAAATAAATACTCCATCAAATAAGATCGAAAACCGTTTATGGAATTTTTGGTCAAAAATAGCATTTTTAACGTATTTGGCTAACTAGGCTACGAGAAATTTAACGTGCCCCTACGTCAGGCCTTGAAATAGAATTTTTAATGCAGGTGCACCTAAGTTTTTAAATTAGTTTCACAAATTATATATCAGGTGCACATTTTAAAAACGTAATATAAGAGCATTAATGTTATGTAAACTACTTTATTTGTTGGGTATGTTTAGATAAGTTAGTAGTAGATAGTAAATAAAAATATTAAAAAAAAAATTTTTATCCGCGAAATTATTATTTCTAATGGAATTTGAAAATTCAACTATACATTCTCAATTTCTTCGTTCCCATAACTCTTAATTTCTTCATTGTTTGGCCAATAACATGGTTCGAAGACAGCAAAAGCAGACAAAAGGGGATACTTAACAATGGATTTAAATCTGTCTTCCATCGGCGAACTGCATAGTTGGATTGTGTTTCGTGTTTCTTTCAAAACTTTCGTTTTTTCAAGGTATCCGGCGAACGGCTGTCGCCGGATACCTTCCACCCTAGGTTTGCATTTCGGCGATTCCATTAACTAGACTCTCATGACCCTTGAGTCGAGGAATTAGCAAATCGGCGAATACCAACGAATAAAGAATTAAAAAAAGTGGAGGATGAAGGTCCATCTCAACCAATCGGCATAAAATGCTTTTTTAACGATTTTACAAGTGATGAAGGAGAGAGGGAACTATGCTGAAAAACTATACGGTTAGAAGCTGTCCTTTTTTATTGAAATAAAGTTTAGAACTGTATTTTAAAAAATAATAATTATTGACATACATTCAAACTATTCCCAAAATTGAAGTGCCAAGGTGTGTAGTAAAGAAAATTAGAAATTGCTATAATCCGGATAAATGCCTCAAAAATAGTCTGACTATAATAGTTTTTGTTTAAACCGAAACACTTATAAACATACAATAGTATAATCCATGAAATCTCCAAAATAAGGTTCTAGAAATAACTAAATACCCTTTATCCTCGGGTATTTTTTCAAGCAACGCCTTTTGAAATATATTGGGACGAGTTATTTCCGAAGAACAACACAGTCAAAATACAATTAAGGGAATTATTTACTACACAGGGAATTTTACTCTGTTTACATTGGAATATAAGAAGTAATGGAACTTTAAATTTACATCTATAGAAATATAGATGTAAATGTAGTGGGTCTCTTGGTTGTAGTCAATAGAAAGGGATTACCGCTTAATATCTGCAAATTATAACAAATTGTAGGTCTCTCGATGCGGAGTATGAAAAAAATAGCCTCTATAGCCACATTTATTGCACAATTTCCTAGACTTTGAAACAACCAACCAACCGACAAACAAATAAACACACATACAACTACTTCAACTTTGGAAACAATTATCTTGTTCACTATAATAATGATTACACCCGTGTTGCACATATACCCTACAGCAAAGTTCATCACAAGAAAATTTTGCAAAATTTTCTAGACCTCGAAAGAACTAACCAACCAGCAAACAAATAAACAGATATACAACTACTTCATCTATAATGATGATTATATTTTGTTGCATTTGTACCCTAAAGCAAAGTTCGCCTGAAGAAAAATTTTCACAATTTCCTAGATCTCGAAAGAACCAACCAGCAGGCAAACAAATAAACAGACATACAACTAATTCAACTCTGAAAGAAATTATCGTGTTCATCTATAATGATGATTACATCTTGTTGCATATGTACCCTACAGCAAAGTTGATTGCAAGAAAATTTTGCCCAATTTCGTAGACCTTGAACTAACCAACCAACCATCCGACAAATACATAAACAGACATACAACTAGTTCAACTTTGGAAAAAATTATTTTTTTCATCTATAATGATGATTGCATCTTGTTGCATATGTACCCTACAGCGAAGTTCCTCTCAAGAACACTCTACACAATATCCTAGACTCGAAACCCAAAAGGCGAGCAAGAGAAAGTGATTGGGGAACCCTAAAAGAGAAAAAGGAATCCCCCTAAACTTTACATCCAAAAAGTCAGTATTGAAAAACATTGAGTGGATGAAACGACTTTTGATTTAAAATGCATTTTCCGATCTCTCTACGCACATGCATTTATGTCTGGATATATATTACGGCAGCACTACCCTCTCCATCGGACTGAGCGAAAGTTCAATTTCAAAATACGATATCGAATAATTCATCAAAGTCCAGAGACCCCCTTCCCCACCCCACAACAAGTGCGGGGATCATTGCGCGCTGTATTCCGAGAATGCGATGTTTTTATTTCCCTGACTTAAGAGAGGGGTGCTTGGAACGTTTCACCGTTTTTTCACTCGCCGTTAAATAACATTTGAGAGAAGGATTCCCTTTTTTTTTGTTCTCTCCAGCCCCCAGTCACGTGATCGATGAGTGCGAAGATTGTTTTTGTTTGTTCTGGATTTTTTTCGATTGTTCGTTTTAAATATTTGCGGTTTTTTTTCATCTTTTCGAATTATGGCTTTTTAAATGATGATTTTTAGGGAGGGTGGAGAATTGAATCACGCCATCTGTCGATGGAATGAACTTTGAGATACGCGTGATGGTGTTGTGAAGGATAGCGGAGGTGTCTTCTTTGATTTGGTTAAAGGCTCTTGTTAAAGAAGCCTGTTAAATGCCGTGCATTTTAAACCGAGTTAGACCGGCATGGTATGAATTTATTTGTCTATTTTTATTTTCTTTGTCTGTAGGTTTTTAATTTTAAACGTTGTACCGTTAAAAATGAGTTTGCCTGGCAGAGCTTAGTATGAATTTGTCAACTTCTATTTTCTTTATGAAAACCTATGGGCTTTTAATTGCAAACACTGTGCACTTTAAAATGAGTTAAATGGGTAGAGCTTAGTATGAATTAATTTATTTATTTCTACTATTAGGCTTTTAATTTGAAACGTTGTGCAGTATAAAGTGTTTTAAATTGGCCAGAGCTTAGTATGGATTTGTCTACTTTTATTTCCTTTGTGAATCCCTGTGGGGTTTTAATTGCAAACATAGAGCATTTTTAAATGAGTTAAAAAGGTAGAGCTTATATGAATTCTTTTATTTATTTCCACAATTATAGGCTTTTAATTTCAAACGTTGTGAATTTTAAAGTGCTTTAAATTGGCCAGAGCTTAGTATAGATTTGTCTATTTTTATTTCTTTTGTGAAACCCTGTGGGTTTTTGATTGCAAACATTGGGCACTTTTAAATGAGTTAAATTGGTTGAGCTTAGTATGAATTATTTTATTTATTTCCACTATTAGCCTTCTAATTTCAAACGTTGTGCATTTTGAAATGCGTTACATTGGCCAGAGCTTAGTATGCGTTCGTCTATTTTTATTTTCTTTGTGAAGCCCTGTGTGTTTTTTAATTCATACGCTGTGCATTTAAATATGAGTTAGACTGACAGAGATTAGTATGAATTTGTCTACTTTTATGTTCTTTGTGAATCCTTGTATGTTTTTAATTGCAAACATTGTGCACTTCAAAATGAGTTAAATTGGTAGAGCTTTGTATGAATTCTTTTATTTATTTCCACTATTAGGCTTTTAATTTCAAACGTTGTGCATTTTGAAATGCGTTACATTGACCAGAGCTTAGTTATGAATTTGTACATTTTTATTTTCTTTGCGAATCCCTGTGGGTTTTTAATAGCAGACATAGGGTATTTTAAAATGAGTTAAATTGGTAGAGCTTAGAATGAATTCTTTCATTTATTTCCACTATTAGGGTTTTAATTTCAAACGTTTTGCATTTTGAAATCCGTTAAATTGGCCAGAGCTTTGTATGAATTTGTCTATTTTTATTTTCCCTGTAGGTTTTTAATTTCATACGTTGTTCATTTAAATATGAGTTAGACTGGAAGAGTTTAGTATGAATTTGTCTATTTTCATTTTCTTCATGAAGCCCTGTGGTTTTTTAATTTCAAATAATTCGTATATGAAACAAACAATAATATGAATAAATATGCTTTATTTCTTACTGAGTATCGAAACATTCGTGCATGTTGGATGATTATTTATATCCTTCAGGCACCAGATATGGCCCATTTGTGCCATTAAATCCGAAAACAATTAACTACAAATTATTTACATCTTAATTTTGAACTTTTGTTGCACTACTCTGAAAGTCATGTCGCAAAGGCCAGATTTGACCATGCTAATGTTTCAACAGCTAAGAAAGCATGGACGTGTCACGGGTTCTTCATCCCACAAAATTAGCTTGGTTTTCAGCAACACACACATGTCTCCTTCTTTTGTAATTGGCTTTAAAATGCAAGTAGATGTTGCATTTAAATCACTTGGAATTTTAAAAACAGAATGAGCTGTTCTGCCACCTATTAATAAAGTTGCAGCGATTTCTGTAGATGCAACAGGAATAACATAATCACCTCTATAATGTATTGTTGAAGTTGAATAAACAAAATATTTCCTGTTCCGGCAGAACCATCTAAAAATAACACTTGGGTGTATATGTGGAGTTGTTATACACTGCACTTTATGTGATTTCAACAACGTTTCTCTGTTCACTATTTAAGTGTGCAGTTTAAATGTTAGCTTTAGTCTGTTTCTCCGCAACATCAATTTCTACACAAATCGGAGGTGAGTTTTTTTTTCACTACAAATAGACATTTGTATAATCATCAACCCAGGATCAATCTGAATGACAAGCTTCTTGACTGTGTTAAACATCCGAGGTATCTTGGATTTCTTCTTGACCCAGAAATAACAATTAACAAACATTTGGAGAATCTGGTAATCAGGACTAGAAAGAGACTTAATTTTCTGAAATATATTTTGGGCCAGAGCTGGGGAGAGGATGCTTCTACTTTGAGATCTACTTACTACTTATCAGGCCTATTTTGGAGTACGAGCAGCAGATTTACGCCTCAGCAGCGGTGTCCAATTTGGACAAATTAGAAAAAGTGCAATTGAATGCAGCAAGGATAATTACAGGACTGAGACACAGTTTCCAAAACAATATTGTATTATACGAAGCAAATCTCCAGCCATTGGGGTTAAGGCGACAAGTCGCGCTTATTAAATATTATGGTAGCTATTTAGCTATGGTCATCAACATCGGACTCCAAAATTCCTGCTGGATTGGAAAAATAACCAAAGGCTTAAGAGAGATAGCCTAGTTGGATATACTCTCAAAATGGGTCTTCTTCAACCAAGTGTTGGACTCCATAAACTATTAACATGTATGGCTCCCATTAGTTGTTTGCCTAATGTTCACTTCCACGAACATCTCCTGGTCCCAACTAACAGAGACAATCAAGTCCCCGATCTATTGAAGCAATTGACATTGGAGGTTATAAATAATACCCCAGGGATGACATTCAAATCTACACGGATGGCAGCAAAAATGAGCAAGGTAACACTGGCAGTGGAATTCTCGTAAGACTGCAAAACGACGTAGTGAAAATAAGAAAGAGAAATACAGACTTCTGCTCTGTATTCAGGTCCGAATTAATTAGTATCGGCGAGGCACTTAAATACCTTATTAACCAAGACCGAAATGAAAATGTCTGGATTTTCTCGGACGATAGAAGTGTCATTCAACATCTTTGAAAATGGAGGAGAGTTGGCGATCGTACCAGCTTGGATATTTTAGCTAAGCTTAAGAAACTGTCGGTGCAAAACGGAATACCTATTGAGTAGATTCCCTCGCATGTTGACCTGTATTTCAATGACGTTGCCGATGACTTGGCCAAGGCAGGCACTATGTTCCCAGGAATCCCTCGGGAGCACTCACTTTTCAGGAACTTACCTCCTAGCGAAAAATCTTGATTAACAAGACTTGGCATATTACTCCCCTTCATGATTGGTATAGAGGTTTCCATCCGGGGGCATAAGTGGAATTTAAGGGAGAAAGAAATAACCAGAACGTCATAACAAGATTCAACAGTGGACATATTAGGTCACTCTCCTATGACAGGGGATGTAAGACATTCGCATTGTGCTCTAAGTGTGAGCCAGAACCGGCTTCACCCGAGAGTATTCTGATTTGCTTGGGGCTGAGTCGTTATGATCTTGAGAAGGCTCCTACCCTGGGGATGGACTTGCTGAGGGTGAATGATTTAGTGGACCTGGTCTAGTATGTTCTAGATTGGGTGGAATAAGATAACATCAAAGTTTACATTTTTCAAAATACTTGCAGGCAAATCTACAGTTGGTAGATTCAGTTTTTGGAGACTTAAATGGTAAGATGTAAGCAGTTTCTCAATATTTGCAAGTGCAAAGTGAGGTCCAATCTCTTCAGAATAACGATGCACAAAGTCTTCACAAAGTAAAACTCGATGCTGCACACATAGACCAGGAACATCCTCCACTTCTCCAGTGCCACAAATAGAAGATTGTCTCGGAGATTAAAACTGAGCGGCTTCCCTAAAAGCATCCTGCCACTGCTGGTCACTCCCAAGAATTCCATTCTCCTGACATGCTTGTTCAAATGCAATGCATCTCAATCTCTCTCTCTCTCTCTCTCTTTACCTTCAAAATATCTTCAAAACTGACTGCTCCTGATTTATGCAGTAGTAGCATTCGGAAATAGTACCTCTCAGAATCCTGTATACTAACTACTGACAATCATCTCCCAATAACGTTTTCTCCATCACGTTGTCGCCTCTTTCAATTTGTGTCACTCTTATCAAACACACAATATTGTGGAATATCTGATTAAGAAATGTTGTGAGCTTCAGGGTCACTTTTGTTCAGTTGAAACCAGGATGCGAGTGTTGTTTTTCAAAGCATCTCTTTCAATTGCTTAAGCTTCTTGAATATCTTGGTACACAATCGGATGTGGCTCTATAAAATGCATAGCTAAGCGCACTACAGTGTGAGATTTATCTAACAAACTGATCTCATTTAAACGCCACAGGGCTTCAGCTGCACTTACAAACCTATCTTCAACAAAACTTAAAATTTCATCATGATCAAGATCACCTTCTTTTGTATTTTTACCGAGGCTGCATCATGTTCCTTTGTATACATATTTATTTTCGTATTTAACACTTTAAGTTGAAGAGCACAAACTTCAAATGGAGCTCAAACTGAATTCTATGGAACAACTCATCCATTATTGGTGGAATATTTCCCTACTTCGATAGGTTCAGTGGCTCTTCAGCGATAAATAGGGTATCCATTAACATTTTCCTCGGTATCATTCTTGAAATGTTTGGTTGACTTTGCATTGATTTAGTGGTGAAATGCGTCGGCATATATCACCGATTGGGTACACACAAATGTCTTGGTTGGCCGAGGGATCTTCGTTATCACACACAAAAACAGCTGCATCTTCAGTACACAAAGTAGGAGCATTATAGCGCAGCATATCAAAATTTTAATCTTCCAAAAATACCATTTTTACAGATGTAGTTGGGTGTCCTTGTACCAGTCGGTGCATTTGAAGATAAGACTGAGCAATAGGACTAATTGCTCTTAACATGAAATCAAAATTTTCAAATGTACATATTGCAAGCAATTTTGATAAGTACCCAAGCATTCCTCTGTTGCCTCACTGGAGTCGAATATATAAAGCTTCCAGTACCATTCTTTATGTTAGTCACTTGCATAGAGGGGGGAAACTCTGTGGTACACTTGACCATGTAAACGGTAATAACATGGTCCTGTTCCACATGGTGGATTAATTTGTGCTCCAATCGAAGCCAATGCTAATGCAGAGTTGCATTCACGAATTAGCTGACAATAACTTTTAGCATCTGAAGAATTTTCAGTTTGCAATACTTTTAATAGCTCCGGTGCATCAGATAATGCCGTTAGACGATCCTATCCATCATGGCAATAACAATTTCACTATTCGTACATAGTTTCACAATTATGTTCGTCAACATCGTTTCGAATACACACAGTTTTGCGCAAGGGTGATTATCGGCTCGTTTCGACTTAAATTGGATTCGTGAACTAGCTCCGTTATGTTTGTCTTTTTGTTGATTTCGGATAAATTATCCTTCAACACGACTTAAATTCATTATTTTCCCTGATTTCTAACTGTTAATAATGATTTATTAATTAATAACTGATAACCTTTTATTTGAAATCCAATGCAAGTAACAAAATAAGATATAAAATAAGATTATATTTCAAAACATCTAATCGCACTGTCAAAACGTGCAAATACTGCAAATACAGTTTTTTACTCTGACTAATGAAGTTGAGTAACTTTTCGAATATATGTTGTTGTCATAGGAGATTTAGAAATTCGACCCCTTTTTGTCGCCATCCAAGATACATATAGATTCCCCTGAAACCTTTTGGCATTGCCACTATGATTGCTGGCAAATGTGTACATAAAGTGTATCATTTTCACGAAGAAGAAATTAATTATGTTTAACATCTTATAAAATTCCTTTTTAAGTGTAATTTCGACAACTACAGGACATCTTTAGTAACAATTTGGACACTTTTTTGAGCTAGCACATGATTTATCTACTTCCTCAACCGGACACCAGTAAAACTTTCTTGGATTTTTAAGTTTATTCCTTGACCTATTTTACAACGTTATAAATTATGTCTTGTTTTCAATTACAAGTCTAACACGTGGAATAAAATAGAAATACGAAAACACTGTAATATATATATATATATATATATATATATATATATATATATATATATATATATATATATATATATATATATATATATATATATATATATATATATATATATATAATTTATCTGACAAACCTTTTCTTTAATGTAACTTTCAACTATCAGAAGGTGTCATATTTTATTAATAGTTATCCTGCTTGTTGTTTTTAATATTTTTCCTAAAAATTTTTTTACTAGTTATTTGATTCTGTTGAAGATGTGTGTCTGACGATAAAAAAAATATTTATGATTTAAGATTCGACGATTTTTAATTTGAAATGCATTCCGACGAAAAAATATAACATGGCATAGTTTAATATTTTATTTAAATAAAAATAATAGTGTATGTAGGACAAGCACAGATTTATGAGTAATGTATTTGTAGTTTTTTAGAAATTTAATTGTTTTGATGTCTTACTTTGTGAGCGAAATTTTCGCGATGAGTGCAGTGTAATTGTAGTCCCCAAAAACTACCACACACAGTGAATTAATAACCTCTTCTTTCTAAATAATCCATGGATTCTTACAAAATATTTCATTGGTCCTTTCCGTAGAATAGACTCCTTTGGAAAGATTCCAAAGCTAATTTCTTTAGAATAGAATCATTTGGAAAGATTATATTGATCCTTTTCATAGAATGGAATTTCTTTGGTAGGATTCTATCGTTCCTTTCCCTAAAATAGAATTCTTATCACTTTTCTTACATAGAAAAATGCAATCATTTAAATTGTACAGAAAATACTTTTTAACTTCAATCATTTATGTTGTACGGAAAATACTTTTTAACTTCGTTTTAACTTTTGTATAGCTTCTACAATTTACTTCGAATGCAAATATATACAAATAATTCCTGAAAAATGTATTTTAATATGCAAAAGATTAAGACATACACTGACGAGCCAAAACATTATGACCATCCCCACATTTTTCAATGAACTTGTCTGGATGACGTGGAGGGCACGTGATTAAGTGAGAATGGTATTTAACTGCTGCTGGAGAAGGTGAGTACTCATTCTTGCACTTACTTTTGCGAGTGATGGGAAAGGCTGCTGATATAAACGAATTTGATAAATGACAGATCATAATGACCCGAAGCCTCGGAACGAGTATCCCCGAAACTGCGCAACTGATAGGTTGTTCACGATATGCCGTTGTTAGTATTCATGCAAAGTGGATAAATGACGGTGACGCCAGCAGTAGACGCCAAGGTGTTTGTGGACCACGCGTCATCAAAGAAAAAGGACGTCGGAGACTGTCCCGCTTGGTAAAGGCACGAGACAGTGGCTCAGCTGACAGCCCAATGCATTACAGGTCCAAGCGAAAATGTTTCGGAACAAACAGTTCAGCGAAAACTGTTGGATATGGGACTGTGCAGCAGACGTCCCACTCGTGTGCCTCTGTTGACCAAGCGTCATCGTCAACTACGCCTACAATGTGCCCGGGAACATCGAGACTGGACGATGGATGAGTGGAAGAGAGTTGCCTGGTCAGATGAATCCCGATTTATCATTCATCACTTCGATGGTCGTGTCAGGGTACGCCGTCTGCCAGGCGAACAGTTGCTCCCCTCTTGTACAGCAGGTCATACACAGGATGGTGATGGCGGTATTATGCTTTGGGGGACGTTCTCATGGGCGACTCTTTGACCCGTAGTTGTGGTAAAACAGACCATGAACGCTGCGAACTATCTGTATATTGTTGCGTGTCAGTTGCCCCCTTACATGGCGCCTGTCTTCCCAACTGGAAATGGAATCTTCCAGCAGGACAACGCCCCGTGTCACAAGGCTCGGATTGTGTTGGAGTGGTTCGAGGAGCATACTGATGAATTCCACTTAATGTCCTGGCCACCTAACTCGCCGGATCTTAATCCCATAGAGCACATTTAGGGTGTCATGGAGCGGCAGCTCAGAGCTCAAACACCACCATCTCCGAATATCTCGACTTTGCGTGACCGCTGCTTAGACATTTGGTACAACCTGTCTCCAGTCATGTACAAAAAACTTGTGGCATCTATGCCCAGGCAAGTTGTAGCTGTTTTTGCAATCCAAAGGAGGCGCAACGCATTATTGAGTAGGTGGTCATAATGTTTTGAATCTTCAGTGTATATGCTACCGCTAAAGTGCAGTAATCAGTTATTCTACAGATTATATAGGTAATGCGCAAATTGATTAAGGTGATCCGTTGAAGTGCCGAAATGGTTTTCATTTCTCAAATTACCTAGGTAATATGCAAATTACCTTGATAATCTGCACATTAACTACTAGGCACTCGTTAAAGTGAAATTAAGATCTGTAAGATCCGTTTCTGTACGCTTAAATTAACATAATGTAACTTATTTATTTTTCGATATCTTAAGAATCAAGTTAATGCAATCAAACAATCAACAAATCAGTTAATAGAATCAATCATCACTCAATTAAAAAACTATAATAGAAGAAAATCAAACGGTTTAAAATATTATTACACTTAAGGAAATGAATTTGCAAAACATATGATAAAATTTTGCTTACTTATTAATGCAATCTAAAGATTGGGGACACTGTAAATTACAAAGTAATTGGTTTTTGCGACAATCATACCTATTTGTGGTACATTTACCAAACTATAACTAAAAGTGAAGGGAGAGGGGAAGGTGTAGGTAAAGGAAATGTGAGAAACAAACTTTTGAACTTTAATGAAACGAAAGCCGTTAATGTGCACATTAACTAGGTTAAACGAGGAAAACTCTTGATTCCGCACGTTAACGGAGCAAAACAGTTAATCTGCAGATTAGATATATACTGTACACATTAACGGCTTTCGAGCTTTAGCGGTAACATATACAAACAGAAACGAAATTCTGATGAAAAATGCAGAATTCTGAAAAACGAGAGACGTGCGAAGTGTCAAATATGGACTTCCTGAACTAAAATAGTGAAATTCGAAAAAAGACAGAAAAATATTGACAAAGACGATAATGATTTATGAAATTTAGTAATGCTCAAATATGACCACGACATTTCCCTGTATTAACTCAAGTAGACAAACACTGTAGAATGTGTTTGCATGTCAATATTCTTTTATTGTAAGAAAAGAAACTTTAGATTTTAAAATTTTGGCTTGGAGGGGCACTTTTAGAACTGCATGTGTGTGTCAATTTTCATGGTTGTAAGTGCTAAAGATTTGTCTGAAGACGGGAAAGAAATAGCCTATGTTTTCCGCAGTGTTCTAAAGTAAAAGTATAAGTGTACCAAATTTGGTGAGGATTTGTTAAACGGTGTAGATTTGTACAGAAAATATTCACACATATACACAAACATCATTTTTATATACAGGATGATCATAAATAAACGTGAGGTGTTCAGAGCCCTCTAGTGAGTAATGTATTGGACGAAACGCTACAAAGCTTGGTGGATGTACACAATGAAACATAGGATTTCGATTTCTAAAAAAATTAGTTTCCAATGTCACCTCCAGGGGATATTTTGGCGCTGCAAAGTATAGTAGTGTGAATGATGAATGAGTAAATGCCAAATGAGACAGTACACATCAATCTATATATATAATTCTCTTACGTGGCACGCAAAAAAGACGTTATTCGTAAACGCGTTTTGGCAACACTGTACGATTGTTTTGTTTATCGCGAAGTCTCGCGCATCGATTGAATTTATAGCGTTATGGGATGAAATTTTATTGAAAAAAAAAAAAGGAAATTTCAATGAGCTGTTGCAGTTAGTTTATAATAAAAATCAAAGAAAGCGGTGGATCTTTTCAGGGCCTTTTAAAAAACGATCCTTTTCAGGGCCAACAATTATAGTTCAACAAGACGCTTGCTTGCACTACAACTTTCGGCAACAAACTCAATGAAAAAGTGTGGGTCGTTTGAGTGCTGGGAAAATGTACACACAAACAACATGTTGGGTATTCAATTTCCAAAGCAACGCTCACATTTCAAGTCAAAATTTGCACAAAGTTTTCATTTGAATTCTGATTTTAGAGATACTGCATATATTTGTTCTGTAATACAGCAAATTTAGATTTGAAAAACATTTTTTGGTAACATTTGTAAACAATCCCTTCTGCTAGGACACATGTCTTCATTCAGGCGAGCGAAGCGAGCATAGGTTCGCGCAGCGAACCAGTGAGGACTGCGAAGCAATCCTCCGGGGGTTGGCGAGCGTTAGCGAGCAGGGGGCAGGCAACCTAGTTTTGTTAATAATGCATGACAATGTTTATTGTTAATTACAAATGAGATTCAACATGACGACCATTGTGATGTTCCAAGAACTGTATGTGTTGCACGACATTTTTCACAGCGACTCTCAGCATGTCAATGATTTGTCTCGCGTTTTGCAAATGAACGCGATTATGAAAATTAGTGCAATTTACTCGATAAACAGCGCCAAACTTGCCCATAGAGGCTACATTTGGAACTATTTTTTTTTAGAAATCGAAATCCCATGTTCTATTGTGTTTGCCCACCAAATTCTGTTATGTTTCGTCCAATACATTATTCGTAAGAGGGCTCTGAACACCTTGCGTTAATTTATGATCGTTCGGTATATGATAACATTCACATAAATGGATATCTTACCTCGAAATCAGTGGTTCTAAACTTCTTACATGATCAGCATTCCCTTGAAAAATGGTGTTCCAATTTCTTTATTTAAGACATTACATCTATTGCAAGATAATCTATTTATTGAAAACTAAACACATATTTACATATACATTCAAAACAATATCTCAATTTTTAATGGATACCTTGTTGTTTATTCATAATAATCCTTTTGAACCGAGTCTCCATTTTTGAAAGAGCCACATGCAAGTCATCCCTTCAATTGAAGCGATTTCTGGCTTTTGTTTTTATGCACAAAAGTGCTGAGAATTCTGACTGATGATAGGATAGTTCCCATTAAAAAATATTTTCGCCTTTTATTCGTGTAAGATGTAATTAATACAACCTAAGAATGGAAATTTTTTTATTCAAAAGAGAAGGTTTTACTAAGCAGAGTAAAATATTTCTCAGTCAGTAGGTTTTTCTAACCTGGTGCATTTCGTTGACGTCAGTATTGTTAACTGTAGTTATTATCACCTCAGTGGTTGAGGTAGAGCGGGTAGGAAGTGGGGGTGGTCCCAAAAGTCGACGTACCGTTTGCTTTCTCACAGGTGGTAATTTCCATCAAGAATTTATAAATTTTTCTCGCATCCCAAATTAAGATCCACAGCTCTAAATGAAAAAAATTATTAAAAAAAAATGTAACAAGAGAATTTCTTTTATTCTTACTGATGGTAATTCTTATTTCCTATAAAAAGCATCGACGTTGTATGTCTTGTGTCTGGAGCTGCTTGGACAAACATGGCAATTGCGCCATAAAACCCCAAAACCCAACCGACCAACCTATAACATACACAACAAAAAAGCACACTTCAGTCATATTACTACACTTAGGCCCGGTGCACGCATCCTGTTTTTCAACGTGCGGCGCCGCTGCTGCATTGCAAATGCGGTCTGAGATACATTAGATTCAATGGAGTAGTGCACACATGTCTCCGGCGTAGCTGCGGCGCCGCACGTCCAACTCGCGTGTAATTTGTACCACAGTTCCCCACGGCGCCGTAGCTCGCCGCACATGCGTCTCCGGTCTGATATATCTTGTTTTCATATATAAATGGAACATAAATAATAATTAATAAAGAGTTGTGTCCAGTAGCCTCTATTGTGTTTCTCAAAATATGCTTTTTTTACACCAAGTAGGCGAAATAAATACATTTTCTTCGATAGAATATTTATCGCAAATGGCGCGAAATTAGTATTTGCGTCATTTCACGGTTACGTGTGTATAGTTGGGCTGCTGTGCCCAACTATACACACAGAAAAATCAGGAAAATCTCGGAAAATTTCAAATTTTACAAAAAATCAAGGAATTGTTGATAAATTAGGTTGATAAATTAAAATTGTTAGTAATTAAAAAAGGAGATACATTTTAAAAATTCTTGAATTTTTCAACTTTTTCAATTTTAAATTTTGTCAGCACATTTTGAAGAAAATTGATAGTTTAAATTTTTATATATAATTCTCAGGAATAAGAAACTGCAAAAGTTTGTCTAAAACAGGTGTCAGTAAAAAAATAATTTTTAAGGTGCCGGATCCCCTTAAGTCGAACAAAATAAATATTAAGTAAAATAGTATTGCATCTTAAATAATTAGCTCCCTCGAAAACTCTGAAATAAAGTGACAATAAGCCAAGACTTGTAAAAACCTGTTAAAAGTTTGAAATTTTAATATAGTTCGTCTATTATTACAATTATATTGTCTCCACACTTTCAACCCTCCAAGTGATTTCGACGAGATACCTCGTCCATGAATATCGAGTCAATTTTTCTAATGGCCATATATCACTTCAAGATATTACCGATTTTTTGTGATGACATAAAAATCTGGTAAGATTTGTTTCCCAAATGACGAGATATCTCACCCATGAAGGTCTTTTCGGTTGCTTATAACAGTATACCTTGTCAAAACAACCAACAGAAGAGTTAAGGTGTGCGTATACACCAGAAGATTTTTTTTTAATTTTGACTTTTAACTTCTAGTTTTTTTACTACAGATAACAGGTGTATTCTTAAAATCATTTCAGGGAGAAAAAATCAATCGGATTGTGCAAATGATTAATTAACTCATGAAAATATAATTAGCATATTAGTATGCTTTTTGAAGCGTGATATCTAAAATTCTAATTGATTCAGAAAGACGATTCTTTTTGGAAACTATTCCTAATATTATTCTTCATGTTTTGAATCTCCATCAAATTATTAGAAGAAATATTTTTTTTTAATAATTTTTTAATCTAGGAAGAGTAAAAATATCAACATTTTTTAAGGAATTTCAACATTTAAAAATCAATTAAAAATCCATTTCCCGACTAAATACTGTGATTGAGGTTTAAAACATTTGCTGTATTATATAGATCATAATGATGCAAAAATAAATATAATAGGTGAATTCATGGTGGAGTTATCATGTTTTGAACGAAGCATCCTATTGCAAAAACGCAGTTCTTCAGAAATTGAGTTTAAAGTTTTGAAGCATGTCTGTTCATGGTGACAGTCTAACAAAAACCCTTGCAACTAAAAAACTATTTAGAATATTTGAAAGATCTTGACATTGTTTAAAAGCTAAGAAATAGGAAAATATTTTGAATTAATATAAAATATATTGATATTCTAGTCGATTTTCGTGATTTCTAGGGTATACATACACTTTAAAGCAAATATTTCCACGAACCGTTTTCTGACATTTCACACACACACATTCAACTAGGGATTGCAATCCGGTATGATTTTCAATCCGGACGGATTGGTTCTTTGGTAATAAGTCTATCTAACCAGTATGTATTTTTCCAAAATCGGCTGAGTGAAAGTAGGTAAAAAGGATATTATTCCAAATTGACGAACAAAACTTTTATTTAGCATTATAAAATCAATTTCATTAAACATTTTCCATAGGTAGGAAATCAATCACCAACTATTAACTATAGTAACTATTAGGAACTACCAGTAGTAAGTATTAAACGATAGATGATAATCAGTCTTACTAGTTTCCTCACCAAAAAAAACATCATTTTGTTTTATACGTAGAACTTTTTTATTTGTTTAAAATTAAGTAATCTCTATCTCTAATGTCGTTGAGCAAATGACATATAAATTGCACCTAACCTTGTCTCATAAATCTATAACATAAAAATTCTATGAAAGTCACTTTTCAGTTTGAAAGAACGATCTAAGGAAATAAATCGTCTTAATTGTGTCATCCCAACAACTTACTTCTCAATGAAATGCAAATATAACCAGCGGCCGAGAAGGCCATTTCAGCTTAGACACTAGTTGGTTTAACCGTGATTAAGTAGTCGTACATAAAAGACAAATATTTTCCTTTGACTCCATTTCATATGAAGTCCTTTCTTTCTTCAATATTTTCTCAAAATCTGTTTCTTTTCTAAAGTTTGTATTTTTGCAATAGTCTTTATTGTCTTGAAGAATTTGCTTTTATAATTCCTCTTTATTAAAAAAATATTATTGATAATTTACTTTATTATTTTTGCCAGAATTGTTCAAACTGATGATTGAAAAATATAAAATCGATTAATTCAGAATCGATTGCTTACTAAACGATTTTGCGACTTTAAAGTTGGGTTTGAATAATCCGATATTAAATTTAAAAAAAAATTCGGGTTTATCGGATCCGGACCGGATTTCATAGATGTTGCTGGATCCGGTAGGTAGCCAAATGATGCCGGATCGGATTGCAATCCTTACACTCAACCCTAACACATTGAATTGATTTCACGAAACGTTTCCACAATGAAAACTTGCACTTTCTTCAATCATGATATTATTCCTTAAAGTAGAAGAAAATAAATGTTAAGTAAAATAATATGATATCGTAAATTGTTATTTACATCGAAAAATCATTTGAAATTTGACAGTAGCCTAGAGGAGATAAAAGCAGTAAACAATTTCAATTTTTTTAAATCTAATCATCGTCTTTATTCTTAGAATTCAATCGTATCCACGAGTTAAAAGAAATATCTCCAAGAACCGTTTTTTGATATTTCAAACCTTTACTCGCTGAACTCATTTCACAAAATGATTCTGTAGACGTCTCGTCGAAGCTAATTTAGTAGTAAGTTAATTCACACACACGACCGGTGATAGTGGGCTGTATGAATTTTATTGTTGAATCATGAATTCAATAACCAATGGACAATTCTTCCCTGTGAAGAATATAATACAAAAGGGTATTGTAACCCAAGTCAAAATCCCTCATGGATTTCGGAACACGCTGCTGTCTCCACACACACTTAGAATACGAATACTAGAAGAACGAAGTTGCCGCCTATTATCTGACCTTTGCTCTGAATGCAAAAAAGAACATAGTTTAGCTACTGTTACTCATTTATTCACATTTCTGTGTGATCCATCTAGAATATTCCACGTAGAACATTCTATGCAGAACATTCCTTGTAGAACATTCCATGGAGAACATTCCACGTAGAACATTCCACGTAGAACATTCCACGTAGAACATTCCATGTAGAACATTCCATGTAGTACATTCCATGTAGTACATTCCATGTAGTACATTCCATGTAGAACATTATATCTAGAATATTCGATGGAGAACATTCCACGGAGAACATTCCACGTAGAACATTCCATGTAGAACATTCCATGTAGAATATTCCATGTAGAATATTCCATGTAGAACATTCCATCTAGAATATTCCTTGCAGAATATTCCAAGCAAAATTGAATCATGTGAAAAATAAACAGACTACAAAAGGCGACAAGGATGGGATGAAGGCTTCCGAATTACTTTTCAATTAAAATGATTCCACACTCAAAATTCACCATTTTAAATCACCACGCTGCACAAAGTCAAATAAAAAAAGAGTGTTACATAAAAAATAATATTTTATAGCATACAATTATCTCTAAAAGTCTCTTAAAAAATTGCCAATAGCCTAGAGGAGTAAACGAGTTTGTATTTTTAATGTAATTCATCTCTGTTCTTGGAATTTAATCCTCATTTATAAAGAAACACATTCCAGCGAACCGTTTTTCGATATTTCAACTACACTCTTCTCACCCAGGCTATTCCACACTCAAAATTCACCATTTTCCAATCCCGATGATTCCACCCCTTCCAACAAGAACGAAACCACCCTTACCGAATTTGTCCGAATGAAAATCATTAAGAACCGCAAGATAAACACCCCCTAATCTGAGTGATCCGAACAGTACACATTCCCTTCAGACAGAATATCGCCAAAAAACGGCCCCAAAAGAAAAGAGCCCTAACGGGTCATTTTCACAGGACCAAATCCTTCTCTTCAATATATATCTACAGTTTTTTTGTATTTGGATCTTTTTGACAGCGAAGGAAGTAAGGATAAAGAAAATGGGGTCGTTCTATATATTTTTTATTTTGGGCTCTTTTTCTTCTTTTCGGGGTGGCAGCGGAGGAGAGACCGTTCGATATCCGTTTGGAGGGCTGCCAGACGTAGGGCGGCCCCTGTGTTTTTACCCTTCCTTCACTTAAAAGGCAACAGGAGAGCTCGGCACTGGAACGCCGCCCCAACAAGTTATTATTTCATACCGAGGGGCCCCCTCCGGGAAGCGGGCCGTGCTCGGAATACACCGAGTGATCGGGCGTGAGATATCGGATCGGATCTCGGGATTGATTTCTTCCTTTGAAGGATGGAGACTTTTGGATGCCTTTATCAATTGTCTGTCATGACACGCACTGGGGCTGAAGGCCTTGTCCAATGGCGTAACCAGAAGGGGGTTGGAGGTGCCCTAGCCCTACGAAAGTGTTGTCTTTTGGTGTCTAAAATATCTGCACGTAAAGTGCTGTAAATGCATGACTATGCATGTTGCATTTTTTTCTAAAGGTATCCGACACGTCGTTTTTTTTAAATGTGATACAGAAACATTTTAATGATATTTTCATGTTTAATGTTATTAAACAATACCATTGGGCTATTAATATTTAAAATATATATTAATAATTTTTAGAAAATATAGTTATGAATGAAGTCATAAAGAAATGTGTCAAAAACTTCAAATATGCTACACGAAAATCTATTCAACCCATTTGAAAAATGATGCTACCGAAATAAACTACATGAATTTTTCTAGGGAATGAACTAGAATCAAAATGATATTTAAATAAAAAAATATTATACAAGCGATGGAAAAATGTAAACAAGATTTTTGATAGTTTTACAGTCCTATTTCTTAAATAAATTACCATAATTTAAAAACTTTTCAACAGAATAATTATTTTCTTGTTCATTCCCTAAACAACATTATACTGTTTAAGTTCCCAAAGTTTTACTAGAATCCATTAATAACGTTTTGTGTTATAAGATTTGAAGTGATGAAATAATACATAAATATTAATTTAGAGTAAAAAATAGTTGTAGGTATATCGTTTGCTCTCTCTTGTTTTTCCTGTTTGTGTAAACAATTTTGTTCTTCCCTTCTCTTTAAAAATGTTCACATTTTTTCCATAAGAGAAACCATTTAAACATTTGAGAAAACTTTCTAAAGTTATATTTTCAAAAAAAGTAAACTTTAAACTTAAATTCTGAGGAATTTAAGGCTTAATTTTAAGGAATTTAAATTTAAATGCCACTTCCGGTGTTTTCCATACCTATTTCCTTTTTTTACCACTTTGTTTAAAATCTTAATTTTTCTGCAACTATTCAAAATCAAATATATCTTGGAAATTCAAATAAATACTCTATCAAATAAAATCAAAAACTCTTTAGAATTTTTGGTGAAAATTAAAATTTTCAACGTGTTTGTATACCGTAATTGTAGACCTGTTGGAAGAGTAACGGATTAGCAACCGGAGGGTTGTGAGATCGAATCCAACCAAAGGCCGTCGTGTACAAAAAGGGGTTGACGCACGACCTTTAAACCTTCCAAAAATTCGATTTTTCAAAAAAATACATATATTAAAGTACATACATTTCTGATCATTTGACGCCACCACATGACAAAATTCAAATAAATACCAGATATATGAAAGAAAATCGAAAGGTACACTGAGCAAAACATGGGCTTCTGTAACCAAAATTTTATCTTTACGGCTGTTTTTCTCAGCTTTGTTTTTTTTTAGAAAAATCTCAGATTGCACGCATGATATCTGAAGTACTATTTGAGCAATTTGTTGAGAAATTGGTATACATATTCGTTAAACCTACATGCTTGTTTTAAAACCACAATATTGAAAATAAAAATTATTATTTTGGAATTTTGGGGAAGACATTGTTGTTGACGTATCAGAATATTTACTGCTTCCATGAAACATAATTGATAAAAAATATTAATTTTTATTTATTACCCATGGTCAAATGGGTTTTGTTCTCGGAGAGGGTTTTCAAGTCGTCCGGTGTAAGAAAAAAAAATATAAAGATGTAGGAATACTAAACAACGGTAGTTGTCTACTAGTCTGGAAAGAACTCATTATAAGAGCAACGAGACTGGTAGGAGTCAGTTGCATTGTAGTAGGAATGCAAGGCAAGACTGTCACGAGCCAGTCACATTCCGGTATTCAGTTACGAGAAAATTAATAGAACAGACACTTTTTCCCCTGGACGCCATTGAGAGCTGACGTATTTTTTCCGAGCAGAGACGACTGCTGCAGATAATGACGGAACTGTTTTAAAATATAACTCAACTGTACATAATAATTGTGGATATTTATTCATTAAATGTCAATGTGCTGTAAGATTCGAAGTCTTTAATATAGACCTTACCAAACAGAACAACACGAATCTTACAAAGATATGGGTAGAAAACGTAAAACCGAAGCAGAACGTGATCAGGCTTACATGATTCAGAATAAAATCGATCATCGATGGACGCCTATAGAGCGTCAGAAAAGAACTGTTCTTCAAACGCGAAATAAAGCATTGAGTGTGAGTAGAAAACAATTTCCACTCATTGTCGCCGAGAGCATGACAATCCACAAATCACAAGGTTGCACCTTCGATTGTGTCGGAGTTGGAATGTCTTCTCGCATGGGACGATCATTGCAATATGTTGGCTTTTCTCGCGTAACAAAGGCATCTGGTTTGTATGTCTTGAACGATTATAATCCACCGGCACCTGTTAAAGATGACGACCCTCTGACAGTAGAGTTAAAACGTCTCGAATCTACGGCGTCTGCTCCAATGTTTGCATGGCTTCACGAACGAGATGAGAGTTACAGCTATCAGTTCATGTATCACAACGTCCAATCCCTCCAAGCGCATCATGAAGACATTGCCTGTGATCATAGTTTCATGCACAGCGATTTTCTATTGTTGGCCGAAACGTGGACGATTCCAACCGATCGCTTCAAGTTTCAAGACTTTAAATTGTGCATCGAGATTCATTCGAATTGAATAATATTGAAACACAGGAAGCTCTACAGTTCCCAAATTATGACACGGGAGTTCACATTGTTGTCGTCTATTTAAAAAACAATGTTCGTTTGGCCGTACTATATGCCAAGCCAGGTTCGAGTACAGATGACATTTTAGAAGCGATCTCAGAAGCATTGGGCACAGATTGTGACGAGTATAAATCAGTCTTGGCTGGAGACTTTAATATCAACATGAACACTGAAGATGGGAAAGAATTCTGCGAAGTGTTGAGAGAAGTCTATTGGTTGGATCTAAAGACAAATCCTAAATATTGGACAACGAGAGGCAGAACTTTGATTGATGCAATCTTTTCCACGCACGATTTGAAATGTTGTGGAGTCTACGAGAGTACGTTTAGCTATCATGTTCCGCTTTACGGAAGACTAACATAAAAATTTAAACAACTAGTTATATATCTATTATAAAAAAAAAAAAAAAAACATTTGACCATGGGTAACTTGTAATTGGCTTTCAAGACAATTACAGATAAAGTTTTTTATTTTTATTTTTTGCTTTCATTTTAATCTGTTATATATATAGAATAACAAACACTAAAATTTATTTGTATACATCTATTTGTTTATGTGCAAACTTGCACGCAGCACTGTTCATCAAATCTTTACTCACAATGAAGTTACCTTAAGGAGCCCGACACAAAAACTCCTGCTAATATTTAAATCATGTTTGTACAATGTATTTTATACCTTAAAAATGCAGGAGCATAATGGAAAAAAAATGTATTCCATTTTATGCAATACTTAAAAAATGACATAGCTTCGAAACTGACCTTATTCCTACTCCATCAAGAGTGGTTTAAAGGTCGTAAGCCCTCAATTTGTCATGGTCTAAACGTGTGGAAGTTTGGAGGGTTGAGTGCCAGCTTAGGTGTTGCTTCCTCATTTGACCGCGGTTCAAAATTACGTGGTGTTGTACTCGGATCTTTGTCATGGGGGATTGATCCCGGAACGACGTCAATAGCCCGGTGTATTCCTGCAGCACAATGTTCATCAAAATACCTACCAATTATACTTTTCCAGTTGTCTGATTTCTATTGTAACTTCATAAATTTTTAAATCACTAGTCTCCAAACAGTTAAGTTGTCCTACGTGCTGCAGCGTCTACGGTAAGGTAATTTTAATCAACGTCGTACACACTATAGGATTGCCGACCTTAGTTAAACATCTATCTACGGGTGTTCATTCATATTTCAAAGGTAAGGAAAGGTAATTCTAATTAGCGTCGTACTAGAGCAACACAACGGGCTATTGACTACGGTCTGGGATGAATCCCATAAGAGAATTTTAACTAATGACGTTAATTAAAAAAGATACAAATGACCCAGAACAATTGAAATTTAAGAAAAGGTTTTAGCACCAGAGAGTGTTCGACGTGGAGATTTACCATGAAGAGGGTTAAGAGGTACGTGTATATCTGTACAGATCTTGAGATAGCGTCAACAACTGTCCTACACCAAATTTAGAAATTGCTTACATCTCAATATATTTTCCAGGATAGTTCTGTCGTGGATAGATCTATCTGATAGAAATGCATGTCATGTGTATACTGATTTGAAATATTTATGTCATGCATTTACATCTTTTATATTCTTATTTGGAACACAATAATTTTAAGGGCCAGTAGATGGAGCTAGTCATCAAACGTATGCACGGGATATGTTGTGACGATTGTTAATAGATTGTATCAGAGAGAGAGAGAGAGAGAGAGAATGATATATTACTATATAGAGGAGTGGGGAGAATAAATGTATTAGTATTGACACACGTAACGTACTCTCTCGTGTGATCCGCTTCTTTGTATTCGTGATGTCTTTTAAATTGATTAATAAACTTGTTATTTGTTATAAAAAATCACCTCCTCCTCTCATGCCTCCCCTGATGATTTTAAGTAGAAGCTAATACATCTGATATGACTTCAGCATTGAGTCGTGCTTCTAGAAAGATGTTGCTGTGAGTGTTGTAATTTCGTTGTAACTCACGACAAACAATATTCGTTTCGTATGGTGACTAATTCGTATTGAAGGTAGGTAGGTATTTTAATTAACGTCGTAATGCAGCAACACAACGGGCTATTCACGACGGTCCGGAATCAAACCTGAAGCCAAATCCGATCACAACACCGCGTCACTTTGAACCACGATCAGACGACTAGGCAATACCTGAGCGAGCACACAACTCTCCAAACTTCCACACGACACTAACATGAGGACATTTGAGGCTACGACGAAATATACGTGCTTTAGCCCCTTCTGTACACGACGCTCTCGGGTTGGATTCGAACTCGAAACCCTCCGGTTGCTAACCTAATGCTCTTCCAACCGGGATACCGCTGCATACATTAAAAGAGAAGACAAAACTCTAGTATACACACTTTCAATGGATCAATGAATTGAAAATAGAAAATCCACTGCAATTTCCCAAATTTATGTGTAGTTCAAAATTACGTGGTGTTGTCCTCGGATCTGTCCCTTAATGGATAGATCCCGGACCGTTGTCAGTAGCCAGTTGTGTTGCTCTAGCAGGACGTTAACATTCCAGCGGTCGCCCCCCCCCACATACGTGAAAGGTCACGGGTATTTCTTAGATACTTTAAGTATTTTAAAATGTAAAATTAAATGTAAAGAGTGTTAAAATTTAAAATGTTAAGGGGGTGTATTTATTTAAATTATGCTTTAAATCATATCAATCCGTTTTATTTAAAGAAATGCTTTTCAAATTTCTATGTTATTTCTTTATTTAATACATGATAGAAATAATGTGTGTAAATATAAAGCATTAAAACAGTTTAAAATGCCCAAAGAATTGTATAAATGAGATAAAAATTAAAGGAATTAAATTGCCGATATAGTTAATGAATTATTTACATTTAAGTAACACAGTAAAGTAATAAATAACATAATGCAGATTTCTTGTAACTAAAAAAAACAGATATAGTATAAAAAACTTACCTGACCGGTCGCGCGTATCTGTTAAATACAAATGACGAATCTGCAGGAGACCTATTAACGCCTCTAAATTCAAATTATGACTGAAAGCAATTCTAAGTGAGCGGGAAGAATAGCAAAGATCGAGTATTCGTAGCGTTATTTGGTCTAAAACTATAGAACTAAAATCAACTCGAGTGTATAACCCATATACGCGTGACCGTTGGAAGGTTAGTTAAAAATTACCAAAATTACCCAAATTTATGAAGATAAAACATGAGGATTTTGAGAAATTCGTTTACAAAGTAGGACCATTGGCCAGAAATATGGACAAACATTTTTGAAATACAGTTTCTGGAACGTCTAGCATTGAAAATAGTTTATTATAATTGCCATTAAATCAAATATAAATTACATCATTTCATAAATACTAATCTCATTTTCTGTATTGATCTATATGTTGAACTAGTTCTAGTTGTAGGTGGCGTAAGTTCGATTTCTATTAGGTGTATCTCTCCCTGGGTTTATATCTTTCTGTGTCAGTAAAACTTTAATTGTGTGTGTGTGTCTATTACATGATATCGATATGTCTTGTGTCTTGCGCAGCATGACTCTTTGCGCCATAAAACACCCAAAACCAACAAACCTGTTGAACAAGGTATTATAAATCTTAATGTATTAAAATAAGGTCACTTCGTATCACGCTTAAGCAATACCCCTCACCTGATTTTTAATTTTTTTTCCGATTCTTTAGTTTGACATTATACGGATTTCGAGTACTGTGAAGGTTTTCTGGTTATCTCTCTTGCCAGAGTGTCTCCGATTTCTTGCAAAATCTTTTGTTTTGATGATCTGTTTCTATGCTCCCTTGTACAGGGTGTCCCAAAAAGATCAGTACAATTTAAAAAATTTATTAAAAAAAAAAGAATAGGCCTTCAGCAAAACTAGTTACAACAATATAGAATAACTCAAAAAGTTTTTTTCTACTACCTTAGTAAATTTCCACATGCGATCCTTCGTAGCACGAACAATATCAAGACGATATATTCCAACTCAATCCACGAACGTTTCAGCGTGCTAATGTGACGCTGCTATCGCCACAGTTTGAATCGTTAAATCTTAAACCTAAATCTTTACCAAGTACATTCACCCTTTGAGTACGTGACTGCCCTGAGAAAAGGCAAGCATATCGCCCATAGATTAGATTAACCTTTTTAATGTTTATTCCAGCTTGTACATGTAGTCATTAGGTGTTACCCTTTGACCTTCGAAAGATTATACCAGAGAGTGACTGTTAATTAAGCATCATAATACCTGAAAATCAGATTAAAGGGATCACGAGTTCGTACTTTCTAGAACTCTAGAAACATTTTTTTCGGGCCTTTTAAAAGCACAGGGCGCTAGGAGCAAAGAGCAGAGTTCGGAATCAGTTGGTCATCGCTACAACCACTACAGCAGGGAGGTCCTACTATGGGCAAGCTGCCTTTGCCATCTACTACTTTGGTTTCCGTATTTGTACTTCTGTTAACGTAATGTATCGATGTCTTAAAATAAAGCAATGCCAGGATTGACCAGGCGTGTTTGCTTCACCTCTAATAGTATGACTAATCAAATTGAGAGATGGTATCATTAACCCGGCAAAGTTTGAATTAATTATTTTTTTCCAATATCAATTTATTTCTAGTATATTGTTGATAAGATGCTATTTATGTAGGAAAAGCCTTTTTTTTTGTTGTAAAATTTCAATACTATTGGCAAACATGCATGGTACCATATGGTACCGCTAGGCTTTTAAGGGAGCAAATTGTAAGTAGTGCAATTTCTTATTGATATTGACGCAAGTGGTTTAAATATATTTTTACCAGTTTATGATTTGAAATTAATACAAAAATACAAATGTATGGCATAGAAGAACACATTTAATAATACTGGCATTTTTTAATGAAATATAATCAATAACTTTATTACATGATCTATTTGCAATGTTATTTTGAGTTTTAAAGTCTAAAAAAAATACAAAGCCCTACGTCACATTTTACGCATATAGTGTGAACTCGACTAGTGTAGTTTATAGCAGAACATCTTGAAACCAACTTCTTTTGAATTTATTTGTACCAGTCTTCTTGATTATTTTTGCTACTTTTTTCGTTAACAGAGTTTGCCAGACCCTCTCTCTTCTGAATCTAAATCTAAATAATCTTTTCTGCGGGTTTCTTCCGTGACGTTTCTACATTTACACATAACTGACGACCAGATAAATTATACGTAAGTTCTCCTTCGTCTTCTTCTGCCGAGTCTTCATCTGTGATACTACTGCAACATCAGGGGGTTCAATATAGACATCTTCTAAGTCCGACTCTGAGTTTAATTCATCAAATAGCAAGAGAGCATCTTCTAGTGTTAAATATTTCTGAAAAATGAAACTGTATTTCAAAATAATAAAATATACACATGATTTAAATATGCACATAAAAACTGCCATAAGAAATAATATGTTCAAAAATAAAGTCAAAGACACATTTTAATTCCATAACTGCATTTTAACCTACAACTCCTACCCCATTTTATACTTTTGGCTTTGTTATTTTTATGAAATAAGCAATAGAAATACTGGGTTTTTTTTAAGTTTTTTTTATGCAAAATTTTCGTATAATTATTTTATACACATTTATTTTTTAATTATTCTATTATATATAATAAAAAAATTAATTATACACTTTTAAACCATTTTTGTATTTTCTAGAGCAAAAATCAATACAAATCTAAGCAGTGACAAAAAGATAGTGTAAAAGCCTAGTGGTACCATATGGTACCAGTAACATTCCAATACAAAAAAGATGTACATAATATTATTATATTTTTTTTAAACACTGTGCACGTAATATCTAGACATAAACGATAAATATTGTATCAAACTTTCATTTCTATATGTATCAGTAAAGACAGAATGGTTGTACTTACTTTTTCGATGCGTCATTTTGTCATAGCCCAAAAATGTTCTCGTTTCTTCCGCTCAAAGTAAAAATCTGACGTGTTGCTCACTTAAATTATTACCTAGACAGTATTTTTCACTCTCTTGTGTGGTGCCATCAACTAACAAACAAACAAAATATTTGCATTGTAACGAAGAAAATTGTAATATTTTAAACCTTGATTTCTGGTACCATATGGTACCGCTAGGCTTTCCCGGGTTAATCCATTAGACCATGGTATCTTTAAAGGATAAAGAGTGCTAAAACTGTGACACTAACATCAACAGTAGCTACAACTGTTTGAATCTTTTTTTTCAATTCCACGACACTGTTAATTTTGGTTCGGTGCACAGCATGTTTTTTACATAACCCCAAAAGAAAAGTCGAGTGCAGGAGAGATCAGGAGACCGGGACGGCCATGTTTTGTGGCCATCCACTCGACACATTGAGCTTTCTTCACGAGATCAGCCTTTTTAAATCACTGAATTGTTTAGTGATCGTTTGCGTGTTGTGCAGTTATTCTATCTATTGTTGTAACTAGTTTTACTGAAGGCCTATTATTAAAAAAAAAATTGAAGTTGTACTGATCTTTTTGGGACACCCTGTAATTCACATCTCATAGCTCTGGCTTTGAGAGAATTTTAAATATATTTTGAATTTATTTGATTGTTTGATATATTGATTATTGAAATAAATTTTTCAATTCGTTTGTTATTTCAAACACAAACAACGGCTATTTAGTTTGTAGAGTATAAAATAACCATATAACCACCAGAGATGCCCCCTAGGCTCCTTTAAAGGGTGTTAACAGTTTGATGGGGAATTATGAATACTGTATTAATGGTCCAAGTGGTTTCGACGAGCTCTCTCGTCCATCGAAAAAAGGTCGGGCCAATTTTGCTTATAATGAGGTATCTCATCATAAGCAAAAGAGAGAGTCATCAAGATCTGATCAGATTCCAAATGACAAGGTATCTCGTCATCAAGACATGTATTGTTTGTTTTTGTTGAAGAAATCAAGGTTGGGTCTTTAATTTTTAAATTAATTTTCCATAGTATATTCAGCAGCTAAACGAAAGTAAATTAAAACAAACTAACTTATCTATATATTTTTAAAAGGATGTAGGTGTGTGTGTGGGGGGGTGTATGTATATGTGAATATTCTCTGTACAAATGTACACCATTTGACCCATCCCAGCCAATTTGGTATTCTTATATATACTTTAGAACACTGCGGAAAATATAGTTTATTTATTTCCTGTCTTCAGACAAATCTGTAGCCATGAAAATTGGCACACAGGTAGTCCTAAAAGTCCCCTCCGAAGCCCCAATTTCAAAATTTAAAGTTTGTTTTTCTGCAATAATTGGACATGGATAAAGAAACATGCTCTACAGGGTGTTTGTTTATGACTTAACACAGGGAAATGTCACGATCATATTTTAGCTGTCGCGTTTTGAAACCCGAGCAACACCGGGGTATTCAGCTAGTAGGATATAAAACGGAATTCCATGAATTTGTTTAACTCTAACCACCTAGTGAACTCAGAGGGGGTTAGGCCTCACGGGAGGTGGTAGGGTGGACATTTGTCATGCCCCAGCGTCCTTAGCCTCAACTGTACAATCAAAATACAATCGATTCATACAGATCTAATACAAATAATGAACACAGGGAATGTATAGGGCGTTGTTGGTAAAGATCTCCTATTCTTTTTATCAAAGTTAAAGAAAAATTATTTTATTGAGACTCAAAATTGCATTCAATAACTATAGTATGTGCTGTTCTGTGTTCGATAACCTTCTTCCATCTTTCCGGTAGCAACATCTTCCCACGCTCTTACCAACTCTGAGGTTTCTGGCTTACGAACGGATCCAATTGACGAAACTTTCTGAACCTCTCACGGCACGTTGGATTGTCGACATCACCCTCATTATACAGAACAACTATACGACCCTAAAATAATTGATCGGAAGCCAGAGGATTTGCATAAAATCCGACTACTTATTTGGGGGTGTTTTTCGTGGTATGGCCTGGGACCTTTGCATGTTGTTCCTGGTGAATTGAACGCCGACCCTTACATGAACAGTTTGGACAATCAGGTTCTTCCTACACTCTGGCAATTTTATGGAATGAACGAGTGTTTCTTCCAAGACGTGTTGCGTGTCATGTTGCAGCCTCAGTCAAGCAGTGGTGTCGAGATATGGATTTAAAACGTCTTCCCTGGCCTGCACAGAGTCCCGGCCTACACCCCATAGAACATTTGTGGGACGAGTTAGAGCGACGCTTACAGACCAAAGAACCACGTCCGAAATCTACAGCGGAGCTGGTGACATTCTTTCAGCAGGAATGGACACAAATACCCATAGCTGTGTCTCAAAACCTTGTATAAAGTATGCCCATAAAGGTTGATAGTGCATTTGCAGCACGTGGGGGAACCCCCCCCCCTATTAAACATGTATTATTTACCTTATACCGTCGCATCTTGTTGTCATGTCAATTATTGTAGGGTAGTGTATCTTTTTTTGCATCTTTGAAGCATTCTCAACTTTCGGAAATTAAAAAGAATATTGTGTTTAAAATGCTCATTTGTTGCCATTTTTAATGCCTAACACAATTTAAAAAATAGAACCCAACAACACTATTCGGTTCCCAAGTACTCGTTGAAATTCCTCCTTTCAAGCAACTTTACAGGTGTGAAGAAGACAACACTTTGTTTTTGCGATGCTATGCCATCTGGCGGAAACAAACGAAACTAACTTTTGAATCAACCCATTTCATAGACAGACGCTGTCCGACCAACCGGTCTGGTAGTTAATATGTTAACCTCTAGATCGGAAGGTTAATGGTTCGAATACGTATCAGTGCATGGATATTTGTAAGCGTATGGTGTAGAGGCGGCTGGTACACCTTAAATATGTCGTGGTCGAAAGTCCTCACGTTGGGTGGGTGTGGAAGCTTGGATAGTGGGTTGCCACCTGATGACGACAGTATGGGATCAATCCCATGAGGTAAAGATCCGAGAACAACACCACATCATTTGAACCACGGTCAGATGATGAAGCAACAACTGAGATGGCACCCCACGACAGATTTAAGGTGCAAAAGCCGCCTCTACACCATATGCTTACAAACATTCATGCTGTGATACAGATTCGAACCAGGAACCTTCTGCCAAAGAGGCTAACACCTTAACCACCAGACTTGTTGGTCGTCTAGCTGTTCTGGGAAATTGACAGTTTTATCTTACCACTCGATCTTTGTTCACTTGGAGGAATAGAGAATTTTATCTCGTTGAGACACCTGTTCTTGACAAATCTCGATGACACTACTTGGGGTGTTACAAAAAACACTATTTTTACATCAGCGCACCCAGCACTCTTCCTTAATCTATTCAGGTCCGACCTTTTAACGTGGTGCTGTCTTCGGATCTTTCCCTTTGGGTTTGATCCCGGAACGTAATCAATAGCCCGTTGTGTTGCTCCAGTACAACGCTTATTAAAATACCTACCACTGATCTTTTAACATTCCTGTACAAGGTAGGTGGGTATTTTAATTAACGTCGCACTGGGAAGCATCATAACGCGCTATTGGCGACGGTCCGGAATCAGACCCGAGGACAACACCACGTCATTTTGAACCACCGTCAAATGACGAGGTCATACCTGAGCTACCACTTCAGTCTCCAAACTTCATTACACTCCAACGGGATGACATTTGTTGACATTACACATATAACGTGCACCAGCCTCCACGTACACGAGGATCTTTGGTTGGATCGAGTTTCATCTCTTTCGATCGTGCCACCACAGCCCCTAGACTAGAATCCGATCCCAAATTCAAAAATAATTTTCTCAAAAAGGCCCGTTAATAAAGAAGCCTAACTATCATACTTAGATCCCATCGAGTCTTCAAAAAAAAAAAAACCTTCCGCGTCGCAGCTGCTGCCACCAGCTCTTTACTAAAGTCTGCAGACGTGAAGAAAGAGAAGGAAAGAGTACACAGAGAAAGAGAAAAACCTCTCCTAGGCAAAAGAACGCAGGTCCCCATAAGCTGGTCGTTTTGTCCCCTCAGTTCTGAAAATCCCTTTTTTTCCTTGTTATTTTTTTAAAAAACGATTTCCCGATCGCTGGACGACCCCCCTCCCACTCCTTAATCGGCACGGCGGGGGTGGAGCGTGAGGGATGGGGAGAGGACGCATCCATGGCAGCTTCCGGTCAATTTCCCGTCGGTGTCTAATAGTAATAAAAATCGAGGGACTGTAAAAACGGAGCGCCGAAAGAAGTATCGAAGTAAGGGAACAAATCATCAAACTTCCGCCATCATTTTTCATCGGCCACTTTGCGGCTCCTGTTTTCCTGCTGTTGGACGTCCGGGAAATTTCTCCCTTTTTTGTTTCCCTCCTCCCCCTCATTGTTGTCCCGCTTCTGTTTCTGGCAGAATAGTGAATGAGCGCCGGTGCCGGATTCGACGGAGGCTATAGTTACACGAGGATTCGGTTTTGTTTGATCGGTTCGTGGTGGTCTTGTTTCCCCCGCGCGAGAGAGTGTGGGAGGGGGGGGGTCTTCTAGAACGTCTGGATTGTCTTCGGGAAAGGTTTTGTATCGTCAAATTTGCAAGGTCGTGTTTGGTTTCTTTAGAGAGCTGATTGAAGCATACAGAAACGCTCAAGATCTGAAAAAAGTATCCAACCTTTGAAAATGAAAGCGAATTACCTTACATATACTGCCTAAAACCCAAAACGTCCCCACCATCTGTGGCTCAAAATTCCGCGGTGTTTTCCTTGGATGTTCTCGGTGCTTGGTCTTCGAGAACGCCTGGATTGCCTTCGGGGAAGGTTTGGTATCGTCAAATTTGCAAGGTCGTGTTTGATTTCTTTAAAGAGATGATTGAAGCATACAGAAACGCTTAAGATTCGATAAAAAGTATCCGACCTTTGAAAAAAAAAGCGAAATTACCTTACATATACTGCCTAAAACCCAAAACGTCCCCACCATCTGACTGGCTCAAAATTCCGCGGTGTTTTCCTTGGATGTTCCCTTTGCGGATTCCGGACGGTTGGCAATAGCCCGTTGTGTTGCTACACTGTGATGAAAGTTCTAATACCTACCTACCCCGAACATAAAATTTCCTAATCTACATACGATGTCGCGGTAGCCCGGTTGGAAGAGTGTCAGATTAGTAACTGGAGGTTTGTGAGTTCAAATACTAGCTAAAACCGTCCTGTACAAAGGTGGTTGGTGCATGTTAAATCTGTTACTAATGTCCTCACACGTGTGTGGTGTGGAAGTTTGTAGAGAGGGGTGCCAGCTTAGGAATGTCCTCATCATCTTACCGTGGTTCAAAATAACACGGTATTGTCCTTGGATTTTTCCTTCGGGATTGATCCCGGACCGTCATCAATATTATGTTCTGTTGCTCCAATGCAACGTTAATTAACAACTTACCTACATTTCCTATTAGAGGTTTAATTAGCTCTCGTATAGAAAAAATTTGCTAGAGTTCAAGAAACAGGGGGGGGGGGCGAGCCTACTGTTCAAACCATAGTTTTAACTTGTATACTCTGTATTGATGTTAGATTATAGTATGAATGAGAGAGAGAGAGAGACGTAGAAATTTTGAATGATTGATTATTACGAGTAAAGTGTAATTAGATATGTGTGATGCAGGGTAAAATCCTCAAAAATAAATTCCTGATATTTCCCTGGTAGTGTCACAAAAGTTTCCCTGATTTTACAATTCCCTTAATAAATGTTATGATACGTGATTGGTATCGATATACAGTATCCACACATTATTTTTTAATATTTAGGGTAGATGGGGAACAAGGATAACTATCCACAAATATTTTGTATTTTCTCTCTTCAGATATTTTAATTGTTATCGTAAGAGTTGGAACCCTTAATGGAACTCCTACGACAGCAATTGAAAAAAAAGGAGCGAAAGAATAAAAAATATTTCGATTATGAACTTATTACACCTGACCCTAGATTATCATACTATACATCGAAATCAAATGCAAACATACACAAACAATTCTTCAAAAATGTAATTGCAAACAAACAATATTAATTTAATGCTCAAAAAGTATCATTAGTTACACACAAATTTCAAATTGTGTACAAAAAGTTGTATCGCCTTCCTCACGGAGACGAGACGCGGAAAACGGCAGCGGCGGTTTTCAAAAATTACGACACCAGTGTTCTATATTCGAATTACAATTTCGGCCAATTCGATTTTTTCGATTCTCAAAACTTGTATCTCTAAATAGGACAACCGATAATAGTTGCTGTTTAAGAAATCAAAATTTCCCTGATCTTTTGTGAAATTTGGAAATTTTCCCTGAGATTTCCCTGATTTTTCCAGAGTAAGAAAGTTCTGTGAGACTTCCTTGATTTCCCGATTTTCTAGGTTCTGTTACAACCCTGTTTATTAAGAGACATGTTTGTAATCCAGTATTAATTTTAGTGTATTTTGTTAGTTTTGGAATGACACCACTTTCGCTATATACACATCACATAATTCTGAGTGACACTGGCCCAATGTTCGCGCAGCACCGTACATTGTAGCTGGAATATGAATCGCCTCCTCAAGCCTTAACAGCACTCTCGATCCGAAAGTCATGTCAGGAATGGATATCCTTTGTCTACATGACGCTGTATTTATCTTCTGGATGTTTCTTCTAGTCCCGAAATCAAGGCTAAACAGAAACAACGCTTTTTTTGTAAAGTTTCACGCATGCTCCCCTGTAGTGTCTCGATATAAACGACGTTTTCACCTCAAAAATAATCCTCATGTTGGGTTGGTGTGGAAGTTTGGAGAGTGGGGTGCCACCACAGGTGTTGCCTCGTGATCTGACCGTGGTTCAAAATGACGTGGTGTTGTCCTCGAATCTTTCCCTTTAGGGATTGATCCCAGACCATCGTCAATAGCCCACTGTGTTGCTCTAGTACGATGTTAATTAAAATTACTTTACCTTACCTTTGAAATATGAATGAACACTCGTCGATAGGTATTTAACTAAGGTCGCATTGCAGCAAGACAACTTTGCTATCGGAGACGGTAGCGATATACGAGGATAACACCGCGTAAATTTGAACCACATCCAGATGAAGAGGTTGCACCTGAGTTGTCACTACACTCTTCAAACTTCCACACCACACCAACATGAGGGCATTTGAGGCCATGACGGATGTGCTTCCCTTATACAAAATGATCTTTGGTTGGATTCGAACTCTTAACCTTGTGGTTGCTAATCTGTGACCCTTCTAACCGGGTTACCGCAGGCCAGCAACACCAGGTAGAAGTATAAAATATTTCTTTGCATTTTTGAATAATTTTACTTTATTTGGAGGTAGAAAATGGGTATATCTCAATGCTGGCATTCATTACACTGAGCAACAAAATTTCAAAACTTTTCTGCTTCCGAAATGAATATAGTCATTTCCCAATTAATTCAATATGTTGAGTACGAATATGACAAATAAAAGGCTGAATTGGATAAGATGTTTTTGTAATGTGTATGCATTATTGAAAAAAAATGAATATGTAAACATGATAATACATGTTAAGAATATCTTAATCTTCTTCGGACTTTCGCCTTTTTTTTTTTTTTTTTTAAAGTTTTTGATAAGGTTGAGTTTGATGTGTAAAATATAGGAATGATGATTGTGTGCAGTTCCACCAATGGCATTAATTCGTAACATTAGCATTAATAACAATAGCATTAATTATCTCTGCTGAAAACCTATCAACAAAGCCACTACCTTCAGGTCAGCACAGATCTGCCAGCCACTGTAGTCAATCCTCTCCAATAGCAGCTTTAGACTGACGTACGTCTACTTTCATTTAGACAGCATATCCGATAGGTATGGATGGAAGTTGGTTCCCGTTATTCAGCAAAACTGCCTTGAGACTCGTATATAAACAGCCGCCATTCATCGGGATCATGTGCAATGCCGAGTTCTTGTAGTATGTCATCAATATCGCAACAGAACACAAGACTTTCTTTTTTTTTAAAGAAAGATGCAAAAGACTGATGACGATGGCAAAATGAAGTCCCTCGGACATTTTGTCCGAGAAGATTCCACTATCGAAGTCCCAAAGCCAGTAATTCTGCTTTGCTTTTGGACATATCCAAATCTCGAACAAGATCGTTCAGTTCAACCGAGCTAAGTTTTTGTGTCGTAGATGTTTCATCAAAGCACGAAAAGTCATCCATAGTGCCACCATGGTGATGTTGACGGTTTAGGAGCTATTGCAGACCCATAGCAATCCTGGTCGTATGAACTGATAGAAAAATCTGTAGGAGGCTCTGGAATAGGGAGTCCATGCGAGACAGGACGCAGAGTAGATGGTATGTTAGGGTATTCAACTGTCCACTTCTTTTTCTTGGTCATGCCTCCAGAAACTGGTGGTACCATGCAGAAATAACAGTCACCAATATCCCTTCAAATCACGGGCACAGCAAATGGCATTTCTTTTCTTTTACCGCTAAGCCATTGTGAAATATTTACTGCACAAGTGCGGGAACATATGTGTGAAGGCCAAGTCTTTGTCCTGGTGGCCTATCTTGGATCCAAAATACAAATGATACGCTTTCTGAACAATTGCACTGATGGTCTTTTTTTGTGCAGCAAAATGTCACTTCTCCACAGATATAACAGTTAAGTTATTAGCACTATTAACGCAGTCACTAGGCATTGCTACTATTGATTTTACGCTGTCACAATCACTTGTATATGCTAGAAGTATGGACGAAGTGAAAGGAACTTGATCTAGTCGTGCCGTCTCGCGTTTATAAATAAACTATTGCTTGCTTTTGAGTAATCATCTTCGCGAAGCCACCAATAGAGATTTGGTGTGTATGATGCAATAGCTTATTTGTGTAAAGGTATGTGCAGAAATATACCACAACAATTTTGTCTCCATGTAATATTTATCTGACTAAATTGTGTTATAGTACGCGATAGCACCAATATAATGCACAAAACGTCCACATCTTTGCAACGAGAGCCAATCAAGAAGTTATACAGGATTGGGTTCTTTAATCTAAGAAGCAATTGTACTGTTGAGAAGTGCTATAGATGAAGTTAAGTACACCAAATGTTAAATCAAAAGTAAAGATGTATTCACGTTAAAAATGACAGTTGAGTGACTAATAAAACGTCAGTCGGGCCACGATAGCCTGGTTACTATAGTCCTTGTGTACAATGTATATATCTCGATGCTCGCATTCATTATAGATGAAGTTAAGTATACCAGATGTTGTCACGATCAAAGGTAAAGATGTATTCACGTCAAATATTTCAGTTGAGCGACTAACCAAACGTCAGTCGGGCAGCGATACCCCTGTTATTTTGAACCACGGTCAGATGACGAGGCAACGCTTGAGCTGGCACCCCTCTCTCTAATCTTTCACACAACCCCACAGTGAAGACATTGGGGGCCCCGACAGATTTAACGTGCACCATTCTCCTTTTTACACGAGGGTTTTAGGTTTGATAAACTCGCAACCTTCCGGTTTCTAGTCCGTTACTGTTCCCACTAGGCTACCTCGGCCTGTGAAAACAACGGGAAAACGCATGGACAAAATAGTTGTAAATATGTTTAGAATCTTTAGATTTTTCATACACGCCACAGTACTGTCTCGATTGTAAAGACGTATTTTCTTCAAAAATGACTATTGAGCGACAAATCAAACTTCATCAGAGCATTTAGAGTACTTCAAAGTCACATTACATTCTTAACTTTTTCTATCTATATTCAAAAAAAGTTACTGCCGCCTCCGCAGCAGTATTTAAAACACTTTTTTCGCTCGATTCTTAGACGGTTTCCCGAGAAAGTACGGATCAGAAAATTACGAAAATAACATGGTCAGTTCAAAATTGTATAGGGAATGGGTGGAAAAGATTTTTTTCCCGATGCGGCTATTAGTTTAAAGTGCATTAAGTGTCAAAGTCGAAAAAAAGCGAAATTTCTAACGCGAGTGAGCAAAACACGCACAAATTTCAGTCTTCAGCCGTTGGGTTTTTTAGATAATTTCTACACGTGAATTTTTGCGCCTCGCCTAGTTATTTTAGAAATTTCAATTTGGTTTCTGGTAAAAGAGAGAGAGAGAGAGAGAGAGAGAGAGAGAGAGAGAGAGAGAGAGAGAGAGAGAGAGAGAGAGAGAGAGAGAGAGAGAGAGAGAGAGTTTTTTTTTTTTGAAATTCTTGAAAAATCGGGATTTTTGTGTTATTTTTTTGCTAATACTGTTATATCTATATAGTACTATCAATAGTTAAATTTAAAAACATCGCAGGAAAGCTTAAAATATACTCTTCTTTATTGTACAATTATTTTTGAAATTGGTGAAAAATAAATTCGATGCGATTAAAAGTTGGTCATACAAATTTCGCCTTTTTTAGATCGTAATTTCCGTTACAAACCTAGAACTGTCATAGCTATAGCTTAATACTATTAGTTTTAAAATTTTGAAATACCACGTGAAAGCTTATAATACACTCTTTCTTATGGTATAATTATTTTTAATATTGGTTTTTCAATTATTTCGATGCGATAAAAAGTATAATTTAGCGACAGTGTACAGATTTTTCATCGCTGAGATGAAACGTTGGATCCTTCTAACTGGCCTTGGGGTGAAACTCGCTGTGACGTCATAGCCCGGAAATACACTTGCGAAATGAGTGTTTGTTTGCGAAGCAATCACCGGTGGTTGTCGAGCGTTAGCGAGCAGGGGGCGGAGCCCCCTAGTAAGATTCCATTTTACCAATATATTATCTCTACAAACATTGTAATCCACTCATAAAAAGCATTCTTTTTGCTTTAAATTATAAGAAATGCCATTCGTGTGCTTCAGAAACCATTAAAACGCACAGTCGCGTCGATTATTAAAAGAAAACCAAAGTCATAATCCCCTTAAATATACCCGACGCGAATTCATCCTCTTAGATTAAACAAAAAACATCCCATCTCTGCATGCACAAGTCTACCTTATTAAAACCCCTGCAATCCAATAGACGAAAACAACGTAACAAAAAAGAAACAATCAATATTTTTTTGTGAAATAACTTGATTTGTGTGCAGATGAATTTTCTTCTTGATGCTCAGGGGCCCGGTTCTGGGGGAGGGTGAAGAGGGGCTTGTTAGTATCAATTCCTTTTATGCTCGCCTGTCTCAGTAAGTAGATTCACTGAGCTACAGCAAGAAGAGGAACAAAAGTATCTTTTGTCCCGAACGGAGGGTTATAATTTAATTGTTGCAGAACCTTTTAATGTCGCACGATTTGTTATGTTCTGGTGTCATGTATTAGCTGCATGAGCCGTTGCGAAGTCAAGTGGCGCAAGTGGCTTTGATTCGGTTTCCTGAGAATGGCTCAATGACTTTTCCCGCTGAGGTTTAGGGGAGAAACGAATGTGTCTCTGAAAGAGGAGTGGTTTTTGTCGTTGGTATATGGCATACATAAGTATTTGGTATATACTAACGATATGCAAACGCTAAGGGACATTTTTACTTGTCTTTATAGGGTTCAAAATAATAATCAGTTTTTGTTGGTCATTCTGCTACGTTTTTAATGATTTATGTATTTGGTTAAGTACAGGGTGTCCTAAAAGTTCCCGTACTCCAACTTTAAAAAAATTTGGTACTCGTACTATTTTTAATTATTGAATTTTATCGTTTGCTGATAGTTTTATCGACTCTTTAATTTTTATCGTTTGATTTTCTTCGCACTCAAGTTGTACGATAATAAAGTTCCACGACATTTTGTTCTTCATTGCAAGATGAATTTATCACGCATTCAGAGCTCTGTTTGAATCTTATTTTGAATGTAAATCATATGAAAGATGTTAAGATTTTTGGCGATATAAATATCCAAATGATGCAATATCGAGTAAAGATAGGCTATATCACCTTATTCAACAATTTCTTGCATTATTAGAGGTGAATGAACAAGACTCTTCGCTACAACAAGACGTTGCAACCTGGAATACAAATTATGAAACCATGCTTCAAGATTATTTTGGCGATCGACTCATCTCAAGAAACCTTTGGCCACCTCGTTTCCCTCATATGAGCATCCCTGACTTTTTCTGTGGGGATATTTAAAGTACAAAGTTAATGAACATAATCACCAAACAATAGGTGATCTGAAAATTGCCTTTACTTAAATGAAACAAGAAGTCACTCCCAGCATCTTGAAACGCGTTTCTAAAAATATTCTCAAACGACTTCAGCTTTGCCTCAAAGAAAATGACGGAAGTTTTAAACATTTATTATAAATGTAAGTTAAAATTTTTTTTCTACGTTAGGTTAAAAGTAATTTTCACCATTGGCATAAAAATAATTGTTTTAAAGTTTGATGTTTTTGTATAATAAATTCACGAATCGTCAGAACAAGACCTTTTAGGACACCCTATATTAGTGTATTGTACATAAGATAAAATGTAATAAAAAGCCTGAAATAATTTATTTCAATTGCAATCATTTCCTGCTCACTGTAACTTTTACTGTGTGAGTGTTTATTAAGGTTTACATATACACTAGATGTGTTTATTATTTTTATTTTTGATTTTAAAAATCTAGTTTTTTTTTTACCACAGGTAATTGGTGCATTCTTAAAATCATTTCTGAGAGAAAGAATAAGATTGTGCAAATAATTAATTATAGAATAAAGATATAATTTGTAACTTAGCATGTTTTTTCAAATGTCATATCTCAATTTCCAATGGGTTCAGAAAAATGACCTCTTGAAGGAAATTATTCCTAATACTATTCTTAATGTTTTGAACATCCATCAAGTGGCTAGAAAAAATAGGTTTTTACAATTTTAAAATCAAGGAAGTGTAAAAACCTCTCTTTTCAGGAATTTCAATATTTAAAAATTAATTAAAAATTTATTTCTTGAATTAATACTATAATTAAAATTCAAGACATTCTCACTGTGCATTATATAGATAATTATGATGCAAAAATAATTACACAGTCCAGTCACATTAATGTGACCACCTGTCAAAAGCCAGAATAACCACCTTTGGCAGAGTGGACCGTTGCGAGACGTGCAGGAAGATAGTCAATTAGGTTTCTGAAGGTGTTCACTGGGATGTTGAGCCATGCCGACTCGAGTGCCGTGGCCAGCTGCGCTAGATTACCTCCATCCTCCAGCCTCGATCCTTCCGACAATTGTTAAAGGTTGTTTGCTTTCAGACGTTTCACACCGTATACGCCAACGTCCATCTGTCCGATGGAGCATAAAACGTGATTCATCAGAAAAAGCCACCTGTCGCCACTGTGTGGACGTCCAGTTGCGGTACTGGCGTGAAAATTCCAGCCTTTGTCGCCGATGGACAGCAGCCACCATAGGTGCATTAACCAGGCGTCTGCTGCGGAGGCCCATGCGCAGCAACGTTCGCTGAACCGTTGTTAAGTATACACTCTTGGTAGCCCCTTGGTTCATCTGGGCGGTCAGTTGCTCAACAGTTGCACGTCTATTCGCCCGAACTCATCTCCGTAACCTTCGTTCGCCTCTGTCATCTATAGCCCGTGGTGCACCACATGTGGCACGCCGCTGATTTTGATAGTGCCATTTTGCCATGCACGGTGTACTTTTACCACGGCGACACGCGAACAGTTCACAAAATTAGCCGTTTCCGAAATGCTTCCACCCTTGGCCCGAAAGCCAATAATCATACCCTTTTGGACGACGGATAAATCGCTACGTTTCTGCATTACGCCAACGATTGAAATGTCTTCCGATGCCCTAGGACATCTCTTATATACACTACATTGCAATGTGTTGCCACCTGCCTTTTGTGATTGGTTATTTCACGTTAACGTCGAACGTAGGTGGTGGTCACATTAATGTGACTGGACTGTGTATAACAGTTGAATTCACTGTGGAGTTGTAACTTTTTGAACAAAGCATTCCTATTGCAACAACGCAGTTCTTCAGAAATCGAGTTTAAAGTTTTGGAAACATGCCTGTTCACGCTGACAGGACATAACAAAAACCCTTGCAACTAAAAAACTATTTCGAATATTTGCAAGATCTTGACATCGTTTGAAAGCTAAAAGATTGGATACTATTTTTAATTAATAAAAAATATAATGATATTCCGATCGACTTTCATGATGTCTAGTGTACACTACCCTACAATAATGGACCAGAAACCAGCGGATGTGCAAAAAATCCGACTACTTATTTTAGGGTGTTTTTCGTGGTATGGCCTAAGACCTCTGCCTGTTGTTCCTGGTCAATTGAACGCCGACGTTTACATGAACAATTTGGACAATCAGGTTCTTCCTACGCTCTGGAAGTTTTATTGAATGGACTCATGTTACTTTCAGGATGACAACGCTCCGTGTCATGTTGCAGCCTCCGTAAAGCAGTGGTATCGATACACGTATGAAAAACGTCTTCTCTAGCCTGCTCAGAGTCCCGACCGAAGCCCCGTAGAAAATTTGTGGGAGAGTTAGAGCGACGCTTACGGACCAGGGGACACAGTCCGAAATCTACAGCTGAACTGACGACATTCTTGCAGCAGGAATGGACACAAATAGCTCTAGCTTTGTATCAAAATCTTGTTGAAAGTGTGCCCAGAAGGATTGCTAGTGTAATTGCAAAACGTGAGGGACCATCCCCCTATTAAAGCATGAATTCTTTCCCTTATACCGTCACATCTTGCTGTACGGTTCATTATTTTAGGGTAGTGTATAAATACACCCTAACTGTTTTGGATATCTTTTGTGTCGCGCAGCATGGCCCAAATAGTGTCCTTCCGCCTTAAAACCACTCAAAACAACCAACTTTAGACGGGACCATGGTATCCCGGTTGGAAGCGACCGCAGGGTCGCAAGCTCTAATCCATCCAAAGACTGACGTGCACAAAGAGATATGGTGCATGTTAAATTGGTCGTGGTACCAAATGTCCTCACTTCTGCATGGTGTGGAAGTTTGAAGAGCGGGAGTACCAGCACAAGTGTGACCTCGTCATCTGACCACGGTTAAAAATTACGTGGTGCTGCTCTTTGACCTTTCTCTTCGGATTTGATCCCAGACTGTCGCTAATAGCCCGCTGTGTTGCTTCAGTGCGACGCTAATTAAAATACATACCTAACTTTAAACCGAACTGGTAGGTAGTATAATGACCTTTCATTCAACAGGTTCTAGGGTACGTAGGGATTTAACTAATGTCGCCGCGAAAAAATAACAACGAAGGATTACGAGAATAAAACATTAAAGAGTAACATGAATATCCGGTGCCCATACTACTCTGAAATTTCGTGTCGTATTGTATTGTATATATATATATATATATATATATATATATATATATATATATATATATATATATATATATATATATATATGTAGGAATACTAAACAACGGTAGTTGTCTACTAGTCTGGAAAGAACTCATTATAAGAGCAACGAGACTGGTAGGAGTCAGTTGCATTGTAGTAGGAATGCAAGGCAAGACTGTCACGAGCCATTCACATTCCGGTATTCAGTTACGAGAAAATTAATAGAACAGACACTTTTTCCCCTGGACGCCATTGAGAGCTGACGTATTTTTACCGAGCAGAGACGACTGCTGCAGATAATGACGGAACTGTTTTAAAATATCTCAACTGTACATAATAATTGTATATATTTATTCATTAAATGTCAATGTGCTGTAAGATTCGAAGTCTTTAATATAGACCTTACCAAACAGAACAACACGAATCTTACATATATATATATAGACCCTTATTTTTCAAAGTTTTTATTTTCTAACGCATAGGTTCTAGTTTTGTTCATTTGACCCTAAAACACTCGAAAATAAATTTTTACCACATTTGGGGCTTTTACAACCCGTGCTGACTTGCATGGAAACATGTTCGTACAAGTAGCGTCGCAGGTGCCGCACGTGCGCCGTGCTTGCTCGGTCAGTTAAGGCGGGTTTTCCTAGCAGACTGGTTCCAGAGCAGTGAAATGCCTCATACGCCACGTACTACCACCAGAATTTAGTTCAAATAACCGATCACGTGACTGTTACAGTTGATGCGCTTCTTAGGAAAACATAAACAGGCAGCGTTGCTATAAGTTGTGAATTCCTGTTGGAGCGGTAATTGGTAATTTGTAATTAACTTCGTACTAGAGCAATACAAATGGCTATTGACGACTGTGCGGGATCAATCCCTTAAGGGAAAGATTTGAGGACAACACCTCGTAATTTTGAACCACGGTCAGATGACGAAGCAACACCTGAGCTGGCACCCCACTCTCCAAACTTCCACACCAACCCAACGTGAGGACTTTCGGACACGACAGATTTAAGGTGCACCAGCCGCCTCTACACCATACGCTTACAAACATGCATGCCCGGACCTGGATTCGAACCATTAACCTTCCGATCTAGAGGCGAACACCTTAACCACTATTCCAGTAGAGGAATTCGAGACGTTGGACTTGAATCTCTTCGCGCGGCGCTTCTACCCTGATCCTTGAAAAACCGGGCTTTACTCTCGGCTTGTCGGGTAATTAACGCGCATTGTTTTATATTCGAAGATGTCAATGGAACTGAGAAGCAGTAAAAAAAGCATTTTCTTGATTGGCGAGGTGAGTCATTGAGAAAGGTTAGAGCGAAATCCATAAAATCCGATTTTCAGAATAACGTGCCCGAAGTAGTTACCGTTCATTACGATGGAAAATTTTTACCAGGCCTGGATGTGAGAAGTTCTAAAGAAGAACGCCTGTCGATCCCTATTTCATTTGGAGAGAAGAAGCAACTTCTTGCTGTACCAAAACTGGACAGCTCTTCCGGCAAAGATGAAGCTAAAGCAGTTTCAAACGCACTTAAAGAATGGAATCTGTATGATGAAGTATAAATAATGCGTTGTGATACGACAGCATCTAAGACAGACCGCTTGAATGGAGCTTGTGTGCTTTTGAACAATATCTAGAAAGAGAATTGTTACTCTTTGCTTGCCGTCATCATGTTTATGAACTGGTTCTGAAAAGTGTATTTGAATCAAAGATCCACTAAGTCGCAAGCAGTCCTGATATTCCACTGATCAAAAAGTTCAGAGACAACTGGAAAAACATTAATCTTAATGCTATCGAAACATGAACAGATTTTGCCAAACAGCATCTTTTTGACGCAAACATTAACGGATTGGTGACGTTTTTTAACCATGAACTGCAAAAATCCACTATACTTGACGATTATCGGGAACTGATCGAACTATCAGTTATTTTCTTGAGAGGAGATAACGAGAGTAAAATAAAAATCAGATCTCCTGGCGAATTGCATCCAGAAGGATGAATGGAAAAAGCTATTTACTCTTTGAAAATATGTTTGCTGCAGTCTCAGTTCAAAATGAGCTTTGAGGACAAACAAGAGTTGCAAGGTGTTTGTTTATTCATTGTGACAGTTTATGTGATGCCATGGCTTGGATGCAGTTTGGCGATGAAGGCGCCGAATCAAGATTTGCATTTTTTAAAGACGTTAAAAGAGTATAAAACAGTTGACAAATTGATTTCCAAAGCGGCCCTGAGCATGTTCAGTCAACACCAGTGGTATTTATCAGAGGAAATAGCAGTACTATCACTCTTTGATGCTATTGTTTATAAACATACCAAGGCGAATATTGTAGCGAACTTACTAAGAGAAAGTTAATATGATTTTGGGCAGATATACGTTTGTTCCATCAAAGGAAGAGATGTCTGTATCTTTATACGATGAGAGTTTTGTTTGATCTGTTACTTTAAATTCTGTTAATTTTCTTGTGATACCAATTTTTCTTATTGTTTTAGGGAAATCATTGAGTGATTTCGTATCCATCAAGAGCAAAAATTTGTTTTCGTGATTAAAAGTTGACAACAGCTTCCTCCAAGAAAACGTATCTTCGTGGGAAGAAAATGCAGCCTTTGTGGAAGCTAAAAATAAGATTATTTGCTTAAAAGCAGTAAATGACACAGCTGAAAGAGCTATTAAGCTAATGCAAGCCTTCTATGGTTTAATTACCACAGAAGAAGAACAGAAACAGTTCTTATTACGCTGTGTGCAAGAACATATTAAGATGTATTCATATTGTAAAAAAGAGACCTTAAAATAAAAGTATTCTGAATAATTATGTGTAACTTTATTTTTTAATAATTAAAGGCATTACTTAAATTTGTCTTTTAATCAATATTTACCTAATATATGCATAGTCGCGATAGTTAAATATTAAAATCTGTTCAAAAACGACTATTTCCATAAAGTTTGGGGTCCTGTCGGCACGGGTTAACATTGACGCAGGAAGTTAAAATTTTATATTTAAGTAAGGCTTAGTATATTAAAAAGAATTAGAGGGTATGCGTTTTGATAACTGCAAAAAAAAAATTTTCGCCCATATAAGGGACACCCTATTATATATATATATATATGTATAGATATAACCTCGGACCTCTGACGTCAGCTATTACAATTATACCACATTTTCCGATTCTAGCGTGTTTTGATTTACGTTGTTGATTATAGCCACTTCGAGGCCATCACGGCGTTGACTGTGTAGTTCGTTTGCGAAGAAAACCCAAATGGGAATACGTAACAATAACCGGGGGTTGACGAGGGTCAGCGAGAAGTGGTCACACCTGACCCCACGAAAAGAACTGTCAGGGACAACGCATCGCTGGTCACGGAGTGTCTAGTATATATGTATGGCCGAATTACAGTGGTGCCGGGATCGATCCACTTGGTACGGCGCTGACTGGGGTTAGTCTTCAGTGCCGAGTCCCATTTCCAACTGTGTCCTGACGACCTCCACAGGAGAGTTTGGAGACGTCCAGGGCAACGTGGGGATCTTTCACTTTCTACCGCGCGCTACATATGGCCACAACAGGGCGTTATGGTCGGGGGTGCCATCTCCTTGGATAGCCCTTTGGTAGTCATTTCTGGCACCCTTACAACTCAGAGGTACGTTGACGACATTCTACGACCAGATATGTTACTGTTCCTTTTGCGACAACACGGACTTACTTTTTAACAAGATAATGCCCGGCCGCACACGGCACGTGTTGCTATGAATTGAGTTCAAAATTTCCGACACTTCCTTGGCCAGCTAGGTCTCCTGATATCTCTCCATAGAGCACATTTGGAAGGCTATGAGAAGTCGATTACAACCATCCCGGAATGACCGACAGTTGAAGACAATTTTGCAAGAAATTCCGCAGGACACCATCCTGGAACTTTTTTTAGTTCAAGGCACGCCTGGTACCGCATCCCGGTCAGAGGTGGACCGTTATTGACTTCCTCCCTTTGTAACGGTCAAACTCTAAAAAGAATCATTCAATTGTTTTGAAATTTTAATCGTTTAAATTTTAATCGTATAAATCACATCCGACTACCTTCATTGTGAATTATGTCTGGAGTACCACGTATGTATCTCGAAAGTAATATTCTGCAAGTCATGTCACTACCTTTGAGGACTCGGTACGTCAAGCGAAGCAAAGGCTACGTGATTTACTTCGTATTTTTACAAACAATTTAACACCCCTCACACAGCAATAAAAAAAGGGAAAATCCTAAAGAGATCGACAAAAAAAATGTTAAATAACGCGCAGGAATAAAAAGCGAAACGGTTAATGTCCCACTTGTACCGTCAGCAGGAGTCAAAAAAGAGGGCTGCAGAGGAAAAAAAAAAGAGGCCGTTAAAAAATCCAAACCCTCCGTAGAGGACTTAATTAACGAACCTTTTCTAATCCTCTGTCCTCCCTCCTACCTAGCCTCCCTTCAGTTCAGTTCCTGCCCATTTAGTAGATAGAAAGCGCCGTTTCTACTAGGTTTAACGTTCAGTGGGGCGGAACGTCATTTGATGACGTCACCACTTCCAAATACACTGTTTATTACATTTGCAGAAAAAACTGCATTGCGATGCTGAGATTTCGCTCTTTTTGTGGGCGAAAATATTTTTTCTTTCAAAAACGAAACATAAATTGAGTTATGAACTATGCGCGGTTATCTCTTCCAGTGGGCTTTAATGTAATTATGGCTTTAACTTGTGTGATATTTAAAAGAGGATACGAGGACATTTTTTTTGCGACTGTCCTCTTTCAGATGGAAATGCAACAACTTTTTGAGGTGTCGGAATATAATGGGCTATGGGGATAACTTATACGAGCGTATAGCAAAGCGAAAATAGTGTATAGTTCGATGTTAAGTGCCTTAAGCTAAGTATAAAATAATGTGATATGCATATTTTCTTAGATATGGGATATGAGGTCCTAAATATACTGACCGGACATGATCATAGTTATAAAGCTTAGCAGTGAAATGCATCGCGGAAACTTTAACGGTATGTACACTACCATACAATAATGGACCAGACTGCAAGATGTGATGGTATAAGGGAAATAATACATGTTTAGATGTGATGGTATAAGGGAATAATGGTTCCCACGAGCTGCAATTACACTAGCAACCCTTCTGGGCATACATTCAACAAGGTTCTGATACACAGCTATGGATATCTGCGTCCATTCCTGCTGCAAGAATGTCGCCAGCTCAGCTGTAGATTTTGGACGTGGTTCCCTGGTCCGTAAGCGTCGCTCTAACGCGTCCCACTCATGTTCTATGATGTTTAGGTCAGGACTCTGAGAAGGCCAGGGAAGACCTTTTACATCCATATCTTGATAAAACTGCTTGAAAGAGGCTGCAACATGACACTGAGCGTTGTCGTTCTAAAAGTAACATTCGTCCATTCCATAAAATTGCCAGAGCGTACGAAGAACCTGATTGTCCAAATTGTTCATGTAAGCGTCGGCTTTCAATTGACCAGGAACAATATGCAAAGGTCCCAAACCATACTACGAAAAACACCCCCAAACAAGCAGTCGGATTTAATGCAAATTCGCTGGCGTCCGGTCCATTATTGTAGGGTAGTGCAGGTATGTTAATTAACATCGCACTGCAGCAATACAACGGGTCACTGACAACAATCCGGAATTAAATCCAAGGCGAAAGATACAAGGACAACTGCTCTTAATTTATAATCGAAATCAGAAGACGAGAGCAACACCTGAGCTGGGGCACCCCTCCCGAATCTTCCACATCACGCCAAAGTGAGGACATTTGGTCATTTGAGCCACTACATGGTATAAAAACGAACCACCCCTATTCATTCGAGCAATTTTAACAGTAGAGGAAATTCAAAGATGGCATTTGACATGAACTAACGTCCTTCTATTAATTCAAATTAAAAAAATTTGAATAAGGGGTCGTCATCATATTAAATTGAACACCAACTTCAAAATTACCAATACGAACTCTTTATTTTCACCCTATTTCGAATCTATATCACAATTTAACTTCGGATACAAATGTCATGTCATTATGTATCCCCGTTTTGAAGTTATGAGGACAGAAAGATTGGAGCTCGTAATGTTAAATCAGTTTTTTAGATCTTCCTAAATAATATTTCTACAGCGATGATGTTTTGTACCATGTTACTCTGTTAAGCAACCCAAACAAAATCCACCTAGTATTTTACTTAAAAATAATTTTCAGTATGCGATAGTAATTATCAAATTAATGTTTGAAAAATTTATGAAATGGAACCTTATTATTTTTTAATGGGATTCGATTCAGGAGGACGTCTAGGTATGGAAATGCAAAATTACAGCTTTTCCGATAATTAGTTTTAGATCTACATTAAATTTTTACAATTAAGATTTTAGGGACAAGCCAAAGTTTATAAAACGCTTGACAAACCTAGGACAATAATTCTAGGATCGTTTTCACTTGCTTAGTAAATATAATAATCCTCGGATTACTGAAAAATACGTTTAAAATAGTATTCAAATTTGAAATTCGGGTAGCGTTAACTGCAGTTAATTTCGATCTACGAATAGAGTCTTTTTATGTGGAGAGGATCCCTAAAATGGAAAACGTACTACATTTTAAAGTCCCAAATCCGGATGTCCAAAATCCGAAACTGTCCAAAAATCGGACGTTTTTCTAGCCAGCGTTTTTTTTTTTTTTTTTCTTTTTCTCACTTTTTAGATCTTTCAGACAATTTTTAAGGGACAAAGAGTTAAACCACCTAATTGATGAAACATCGCAAACTAACGGACATGTTCAGAGCAAATACCACACAGAAAAATTAGAATATTTGCAAGTAAACTACTTTGCATTGTATTAAAAAGGGTTTTCCTTCTATTAAAAATTACTCCTATTTATATATCTGCTTTTTTTATCTATAGAAATCGCAAAATTCGCGGGATGGGTGGGTTTAATTAAGTTTTTTTTGACAAAAAGTGCAAATAATCCAAAATCCGGAATATTGAAGACCCGGAGGATTCATGCTGGTTCATGTTTAGTTTGTCATGGCTTCAAGTGTCCTCACATTAGCGTGGTGTGGAAGTTTGGAGTGTGAGGTGCCAGCTCAGGTGTGACTAGGGATCGCAATCCGGCAATCTGGCGGATCTGGCATCGTTTGGCTACCTATCGGATCCAGCAATATCTATCAGATCCGTTCCATATCCGATACAACCGAATTTTTTTAAATTAAATATTCCATTATTCAAACCCATCTTTAAAGTCGCAAAGTCGTTTATTTCGCAATCGATTGTGAGTGAATAGATTTTATATTTTTCAATCATCAGTTTGAAGAATTCTAGCAAAAATAATAAAATAAATGGTTAATAATATTTTTTGCGAAGGAAGGAAACTTACAAAGGTTTAAAAGTACATTTAGAAACGAAACACTGCATCAACATAATTTCTGGGAATAGAAAATTAAAACGACTTTATAGCTGTTGCCAGAACCATTTCAATAATTGGTTGGTCAACACAGACAATTATATACAGACCTTTCAGTGCTACGTATAAAACAAACTACAAAAGTACTACGTATAAAATAAACTACAAAGGTAATACGAATAAAACAAACTACAAAAGTACTACGCATAAAACAAACTACAAAATTACTACGTATAAAACAAACTACAAAATTACTACGTATAAAACAAACTACAAAAGTACTACGTATAAAACAAAGTACAAAACTACTATGTATAAAATAAACTACAAAAGTACTACGCATAAAACAAACTACAAAAGTACTACGTATAGAACAAACAAAAAAGTACTACGCATAAAACAAACTACAAAAGTACTACGAATAAAACAAACTACAAAAGTACTACGCATAAAACAAACTACAAAAGTACTACGTATAAAATAAACTACAAAAGTACTACGTATAAAACAAACTACAAAAGTACTACGTATAAAACAAACTACAAAATTACTACGTATAAAATAAACTACAAAAGTACTACGTATAAAATAAACTACAAAAGTACTACGAATAAAACAAACAACAAAAGTACTACGCATAAAACGAACTACAAAAGTACTACGTATAAAACAAACTACAAAAGTACTACGCATAAAACAAACTACAAAAGTACTACGTATAAAACAAACTACAAAAGTACTACGTATAAAATAAACTACAAACGTACTACGCATAAAACAAACTACAAAAGTACTACGTATAAAACAAACTACAAAAGTACTACGTATAAAACAAACTGCAAAAGTACTACGTATAAAACAAACTACAAAAGTACTACGTATAAAACAAACCATTTAGGCCGGATCCAATCTGATTAGCGTCCATTCGGCCGAATTGAAAATAGTGCAAGATTGCAATCTCTAGGTGTGACCTCGTCATCTGACTGTGGTTCATAGTTACGAGGTTTTGTTCCCTTACAGTCACCTGTAGCCCACTTTGTTGCTCCAGTGTAATGTCAACTATATACCTACCATAATAAAATGTAGGTGGAATGTGCTAGATAGCTTAATTCATCAGAGGAGACAAAATCTTTTAACGCATCGTCCAGCCGAGACGGAACTCAAGTGGTCACTCTCCCTTGGAGTGACCGCTTCCGAAGGTACTAGAATTCGTACGCGGAATGGGTGGCTGTTGATCCTCTGTGCCACTAATGCACTAGCACAAGGCAAGACACTATAAACCTTTAAGCTGCGACAGGTAGACAATAGTTATCACTACAATTTCGTTCACACCAGTTACATGGTATTGATCTGTGTACGGTGGATGTTATCCCCTTTTTAAGCGACAGCTGGCATCGATCCCCATTTACGAGTTGTCAGCGACTGACCTTCTAGAGTAACCCTCTTTTTGTTCGGTACCCTACCCTGTCGATTGTGAGGTGTGAACGCTTTGAGAAAAACTCAGATGGTCGCTCCGGTGAAATTATCTAGCGCCAAACGATACGCCACACAATACTACGAAAGGAAAGCGTAGGTCGTAAATACCACTTAAGGCTCTAACGCTCAAGTTAGTTTTTTAGGTAAGGGGGGTCGGACATGCAGTTCAAAATTTACGTGGCGTTGTACTCGTATGTTTTCTTAGGGGTTTTACCCCAGACCGTCGTCAATTGCCCGCTGTGTTGCTCTAGTAGGACGTTAACTAAAAATTACCAAATCAAACTGAGTAACAAAGCTACGAATAGAAACTCAATGAAGTAATGTCATTTTGAAGCACAAAATGTCATTAATGAAGCACATTAACCTTCCAGCGTTCGCGCGTATGTGGGAGATATACTCGATTTAATTTTAGTTCTATATTTTTAGACCAAATAGCGCTACGAATACTCGTTCTTTAGGTTATTCCTCCCGCTCACTTAGAATTACTTTCAGTCATATGTTGAATTTGGAGGCGTTAATACGTCTCCTGCAGATCAGTCATTTGTATTTAACAGATACGCGCGACCGATAAGAAAAGTTTTTATTATATCTGTTTTTTTATAAGTTACAAGAGAAATCTGTATTATGTTATTTACGAGGGAGTATCAATAAGTAACGCACTTAATGTAAAAAATATTAATAATAAAATAAATTAATGACAATATGAAACAGAAATGAAAGTATTACCCATTTATTACTTTTCCACATAATTTCCATGCATGAGGAGGCATTTTTTCCAACGATGGATCAGTTTGAAAATCCCGGTCTCATAGAACTCCGTCGGCTGCGAGAAGAGACACCTTCGCACGGCCCGTTTGAGTGTCGTCATCAGAGTCAAATTTCTTGCCGTCAAGGAACTTCTTTATGGGTCCAAACAGATCTAAATTGGAGGGTGCAAGGTCCAGGCTGTATGGACGGTGCTCCAAAACTTCTAAACCGAAACCCTGCAGTTTTGCACGAACTAGGCGAGACACATGCAGACGAGCGATGTCGTGCAGCAGTCGAATGTGTTGATTTGTTGCACTACATTTTGGACCCATAAAGAAGTTCTTTGACGGTAAGAAATGACTCTGACGACGGCACTCAAACGGGCCGTGCGAAGGTGGCTCTTCTCGCAGCCGACTGATTTCTATGAGACCGGGATTTTCAAACTGATCTATCGTTGGGAAAAATGCCTCAACATACATGGAAATTATGTGGAAAAGTAATAAATGGGTAGTACTTTCATTTCTGTTTCCTACTGTCATTAATTGCTTTTATTATTATTATTTTTTACATCATGTGATTGATACTCTCTCGTATTACTTTATTGTGTTATTTAAATGTAAATAATTCATTAACAATATGGACAATTTTATTCCTTTAATTTTCGCCTCATTTATACGATTCTTCGGGCATTTAAAATGGTTTAAATGCCTTATATTTACATTATTTCTATTAAATATCAAATAAAGAAATAATATAGAAATTTGAATCGAATTTTTTTAATAAATTATATTGATGTTATTTAAAGCATAATTTCAATAAATACACCCTTTACATTTGAAAATTTTAACACCCTTTATCAATTAATTTAACATTTTAAATAATGTATGTAAGAAAGACCCGCTATCTTTCACGTTGGTTGGAAGGCACGACCTCTGGAAAGTTAAGTTGCGTTTAGTTTTCCCAAGCAACATTTCAATCGAGAGATAGCAGCTGCAGGTTAAAACGTAAAATGTATAAAACACAAGTCACTCTTGGGAAAAGACATTACAGAAGCCCAGATACCCAGATACGATAAAAATTGAGATAAAGATGGGGGATCCCGTTTAAGTTAACTGCTAAAATTGAAAATCACTTGGAATTAAAAGATGCTGTTTTAAATGCGATAAGTTATGGAAACAGTGATGAATGCGGTGGAAACCAACAAGTCTGATAAAAATTGAGGACGTAGTACTAAAAAAGCGTCGGTAAATATGTCTGAGATTTGTATTTGTTAAGAAATGATTGATGGAGAGAGGTTCTTGGCAATGTTGACACGATTGAGTGGTTTTTCCGACTTTTTGGGAAAAGGCAATTCTTATTTTAAAATTTGTTGTTTGTGTGAGGAGCGTTGTAGAGTACATTAGTAGTTATAACAATCTCTCTTTTTGAAATAATTTGTGTTCCCGGTTGCAGTCATCGGAACGTAAATATCATCGAATCTGTTTTATAAAAAGGAGTGTTTGGATGAAATAAAAAAATATTTAAAATACATTTATTTTACTTAATTCTAGTATTTAAATTAATTGCATTTTACTTAGGTACCCCATATTAATTTTATGTAATGAATTATATTACAGTTTAACAAATTGTACTTAAATGGACAAACAATTTATAGAGCCGCTTCCCTATTAAGTGTATTCGAGTACACTGAGAGCAACGAAATAAAAAAAAAATTTCCCCAACCGTGTTCTAAGTACTGCAATATAATATCATAATAATTAGAAGAGTAATAGGTTCTCCCCATAGTGGAACTTCGAGTTTTATCGCGGACCATTGACAATAGCCCATTGTGTTACTCTAACACGACGTAAAAATAAGTAGTCTGTAAAAATACTACTTACCACATTGAGGAAATACACTGCCCTACAATAATGGACCAGACAGCAAGATGTGATGGTATAAGCGAAGGCATACTTGCTTTAATAGGGGGATGGTCCCCCACATGCTACAATTACGCTAGCAATATTTCTGGGCATACATTCAATAAAATTTTGATACACAGCTATGGGTATTTATGCGGTCCATTCCTGCTGCAAGAATGTCGGCAGCTCAGCTGTCGATTTCGGACGTGGTTCCCTGGTCCGTAATCGTCGCTTTAACTCGTCCCATAAATGTTCTATAGGGTTTAGGTCGGGACTCTGAGGTCAGGGAAGACGTTTTACATCCATATCTTGATATCACTGCTTGACAGAGACAGTAACTTGACATAAAGCGTTGTCGTCCTGGAAGTAATATTCGTCCATTCCATAAAATTGCTAGAGCGTAGGAGAACCTGATAGTCCAAAATGTTCATGTAGGTGTTCAATTGACCAGGAACAACATGCACAGGTCCCAGGCCATACCACGAAAAACACCCCGAAAAATGTAGTCGGATTTTATGCAAATCCACTGGCTTCCGGTCCATTATTGTAGGGTAGTGTATATAACGTCAATGAGATGTATGAACTTCCTTCTTTGAGCATGAGGTGCTTACTTACACCCAAGTAAAAAGTCACAATAGGAATCAAATTGTGAGTTTGTTACGATCAATCGTTCAATCTGTCATGGCCTCAAAAATTCTCACATTGTTATGGAAGTTTGGAGAGTGGGGTGCCTACTCAGGCGTTGCCTCGTCATCTGTCCGTGTTTCTAAATTAAGAGGCGTTGTCCTCGGATCTTTTCCTTTGGAGGTTGATTCCGGACCATCACCAATAGCCCATCGTGTTGCTCCATTACGACGTTAATTAAAATACCAACCTACCATGTAAAAGGTAACAGGTTCTTCGAATTCACGCCGACCAACTGGTCGTTAATTAAAATTAAAATTACCTTCCCACGTTAAAAGTATCTCACAGTCTTTGAGAAAGTTAATGAAATGCAATCGAAGCACATGATCAGAAGCTAGTTATTGTGACATTTCTAAGATGTGCTCTTTTGATATATGAATGAACACCCGTAGGTACGTATTGAACTAAGGTCATTTTACCGACCAACCGGTTTGGTGATTAAAGCGTTAACCTCTGGATCGGAAGGTTCCTGTTTCGAACCCGGGTCAGGGCATGGATGTTTGTAAGCGTATGATGTGAAAGCGGGTGGTGCACCTTTAATCTGTCGTGGCCGAAAGTCCGCACGTTGGGTTGGTGTGGAAGTTTGGAGAGTGGGGTGCCAGCTGAGGTGTTGCCTCTTGATCTGACCGTGGTTCAAAATGACGTGGTGTTGTCATCGGTTCCTTCCCTTCGGGGATTGATCCCGGACCGTCGTCAATTGCCCGTTCTGTTACTGTAGTATGGCGTTGATTAGGAATTACGAATTGATTAAAAATCACTTTGGAATTCCCGCGACACCAATGATTCCAAAGACCACTTGCAATTCACGCACATTCATTTCCCCTTATAAAATCCCTCCCTTTCGATCACACGTAGTGCCTTCTACGATTTCAAGCCCGAATCGATGGATCCATTTTTTTTATCACTGCTCTTATTTACTCTCGTTTTTTCTCCACCCCCTCTGCATATTTCAGGGACTCCGGCATTTATCATCAGCAACAGCTGAATCCGAGCATTAAACACGAAAACATTTATTCTCCCCCTCTCGACCATCGATTTTCATTTTGAAAAAATCGAATTATAAATTCAAACTCTCCCCCGCGTCACCCCTTCGCCACGGATCACAAATCACGCGTCTGCCGATGCCAAATCGTTGTTTCTTCTCCCTCTCTCTCTCGCTCTCTCTTCCATCGGGAGGAATCGATGCCGGAAGATCTCCTCTTCCCTTTCTGTGTTTTGCGGTGAGGGATGGAGTTGGGGGTTTTGGAATTTTTTTTTCGTGCGTTGGGTGTTGCCACAGTTTTTTTTTTTTTGCTCGTGGAGAGTGAGTGTCCTTTTACACTTTCGATCGCGTTGATTCGGACGAGAAAGTTTGGACTCCATAAACTCGTTTCGCCTCTATTGAATTCTTTTTTTAAACCTCTTCGTGGTTTCAACAATATATCTCGTCCGTCAATGTTTGAATAAATTTGCTGATGACTAGATATCTCGATTACAAAATATTGCCCATTTTTTAGGTATTGATGGAGATCTGGTCACTTTTGTTCTGATGTCGAATTATCTCATTCACCAAGATCGAGTCATTTTTCTTCTAATGACGATATACATAGTCCGTCCTGATCTGGTCACTTTTCAGTTATTGATAGAGATCTGGTCCTTTTTGTTCTGATGTCGTATTATCTCTTTCATCAAGATCAAGTAAGATTTCTCTTAATGACGCGATATATCGCCCATCTTGATCCGGTCAGTTTTTCTAATGCCGGTATAGCTCGTAAAGACAACCACCAAGAGAGTTAAACCTCTGATGAGTTCACGTTCATTTATATGTTCTGCAAGAGCAGTAACAGCGATAACAGGAAATACTCGACAGCTTTATGGAAAGCATGTTTACATATTGAGAGGATTGCTTTAGGGTCAGAATTCAGGTTATTTTCCATTTTGTTGTTGAGTTTTTCGCATAGAGGAATTGATGCTGGAAGATATCTTCCCTTTCTGTGTTCGTCTTCTGACCGTGGTTCAAATGATTTTTCTCTTAGGGGATTGATCCCGGACTGTCGTCATTAGCCCGATGTGTTGCTCTAGTTGTTGTTGTTGTTGTTGACGTGTGTCTCCTGAACTGTGAAACACGAGATCAGGCCCATTGATCTGAAGTAGGACAGAGACAGAAGAAGAAGAATACAGGTTTTTTATTTTACAAACACACAAATTGATCACTGGTTTTTGGTGAGGAATCACTTGAGCGGGAGTCTGACTTCTTCCTCGGACATCCCATGCAACCAGCTAGGGCAGTAGCCCTAGTCAGGAATCGAACCACAAACCCAAAGCGTGGGAGCAGAGTGCTTTATCCACTATACCGCTTGGACGGCTGTTGCTCTAGTACGACGTTAATAAAAATTCCCTTATGTTCGTTGGATGTTGTACAATTTTTTTCGTTCACGAAGAATGATTGTCCTTTTGAACTTTCGATGGTGTTGGTGCCGATGAAAAAGTTGAATCTCGGTGGGTTTCGTCTTGGTTCTCCTCTCGAGTTTTTTTCCTTACCCTTGAAGAAGTGGTTTTTGTGAGATATCTCATTTATCAAGATCTGACCAGCTTTGCTAATGACTAGATACCTCTGAAAGAACATGCCGATCTATTGAGGATGACGAGATCAAGGTCAAGTCATTTGTTTTTTCTAATGACGAGATATCTCATCCATATAGATCGTGCCAGTTTTTCTAAGGACGAGATACCTCGTCAGGTGGTTGTTGACTATTTCACACGCCTTTATCGGTTCTACAACTTTCAGTTTTACCTACATGACTTTCAACCATTTGTGACATTCTTGACCAATAGAATTAACAGGTTGACTGTCGGTCGTGTGTTGATAGTTATTTCTCCGCCCTAGAAATGGGTTTTTCCGAGAAGGCGACTTTCTTTTTATAACAAATATGGTTGAAAAGTGGTAATAAAACATGATTATGAGTATCATACTGATTACTAAATAATATTTAGGCCTCTCCTTTTAGAATATTTTGACTTAGCGCTGGCGCGTAATGCGGAAAAATGAAACAAAATAATGAAAAAGTGACAAAACACATTATTTTTGTATGATACTTTATCACTAACAAATATTTAATACAAAATAAATGATTTTAATTGGTTACAATGATATTGTAAGCAATATTTTTAAACATTCTATTTGTAGGTCACCTTCGTCACGCCAATACCAGAAGAGATGGGTGAAATCTCAGCAAACACATTTGCAATTCATCATCTGTTTGAGGCTTATTCGATTGCATTTTTCTTTTTTGGGGCTTGAGACCCTGCAGAACCATCGTCTCTACAACTCATACTACAAGATTGTTTTAATAACCAATAAAGCTATATATCGAAAAACCACATACCTTTACAATTAGCTTCTTTCCTTTACTCCACGCCCATACCCAACATATAATGCCGATTGAAGCGGAGAATAAATGTTGAGGCGCATCTCTTCCCGCGCGAATGCGTGACTGGACACTGAGACATGACTTCACACCATGCTCTAGAGCGAGATCGGCAGCGAAAGTGCCAATCTTATGATTCGTTGAGATGTGATTATTTAGTCATCATGTTTGCTGTGAAAGGAAATCAAAACTACAATACTCTGAAATCTCGTGACTCATAGAGGGTTAATGTGCAATTAGTTGAAATGTTTTAGTATGGCACTAGAAGTTTAAGCGCACTGGCAGTCCCTTTGAACATTTTAATTTAATAGTAAACAGGAAGAAGGTTCAAAATTCGGTAAAACAATTTATTTTTCTGTCTAGTCCATACAAATTTAGAACTTTGAAAGTATCTCCTGAACTTATGCACCTCTGTTAGAGTGTTAAAAGGTCCTGTCACTCACTAGAGAGAAACAAGATGTTGGAAAAAGTTTAAGTTAGTCTTAAGCAGTTTTAAAGACAAAAATGTTTATTTTTCTACCTTTTCTGAATGATAAACATCCAGATATTAATAAAAAAATTAACATTTTATTTTTATTTTACTGAATTAAAGTAGATGTGAAAATTTAGATAAACTCTGTCGTAGCATGGCCACAAATTTTTACGCCTATACGTCGCGTTTGCACATATTATTTACTTGGGTGTAGTAAATGAAAGAAAGACAAATTCAGTATATATAGACGATTCAGTTAACCAGTTGCTCTTCTGCGTAGCCTATGTTCGATGTATTTATGCTCAAATTTTCGACGAGTACATGACAACAATTTGAAAAATTGAAAACTTTTCATTTGCAATACAAAGTTTAACAAACAACACTATTGTATTTCACATCTAATGCCTTACATTGACGGACATCGGCGACATGGCACAACTTATCTGCTTTTAGACCTTGCGTCATAAAACCCAAAAATCCAATCCGATCCAATTCAATCGATGTAGTCACTAATTTGAAGTTCAAAGTGTCTTTCTTCCCTCAGCTATCAAATGACACTAAGTTGGTCTAGCTTGCGTTAATAAAAGGTATTTGACTGTACTCGATGCTCATTTTTTCGTAGCGCTTAACTTTACGTTGTGGCCACCTAGTATTGGTCTGTAGTATTTAAAAAAAGTATTTACGTCAAAAATGCGTTCCCATAATTAGAGTCTTTAACAAAGTTTCGAGCTCCGAGTTTATCAGTCGATGCCGGGAGGGACAGAAGGGATAACAATATATCTGAACAAATAATCACCTATGGCGAAAGCCATAGAGAAATTTGAATATGCAATCCTTTCCGACAGCAATCTTCGACCACCTGGTATAAATGGACCTCATCCAAGATCAACAGAAGCGTTTTTGTTGTAGTAAAAATGAGAAAAGTTGCATTAATCATACCCAAAATTCTATTTATGGGAATAAAGTTGCATTTATTTGCGATACACTAAAATCTAAAATAAATAATTCGTAAAAAATGAAAAAAATAGTTATTTATTGACAATTTTAGTGGCATGCAATAGTATTATTTCACATAATTAAATACAGAAGAACATTGACGTTGTTGAATGACTGATACGTGGCCAGTAATCTCTTTAACATTGAAAAACTGCGCTTAACAGAGACTGATGCTGCCTGACATTGTTACAGTAGCAAATAGTCACTTGGAGGAAAATCGTCTCGGGAAAGTGTAGTAATAACCGTCAGGTCATTATTTTTTTCCAATCGTTCTTTAAGATACGCTTTAAAGTTCCAAAGAATTTCTTTAAAATCCATCGATCTGATATCTTCATTCGCCGTCTCGTTGTACTCGTTCGATTCCGATTTTTCTACGAGACTAAAACATTAGTAACTGCTTTTTATTTTCTATAAACGTTCTGGCAGCTCTGTGAGAAAGAAATTTTTCGTTCCATTCTTCTTCATTGTTATATATATTACATATATAATCATTCAAATATGCAAAACAATTACAGAGCAAAATAAATTAGAAAGAAACCAAAGTGAAACCTATGTTGCGGTTATAACTCACTTACAATACACCCCTTGTAGGAGGCTTTAGCACTTTACGTGCAGCGTAGAACGTGTGAAAAAGAGTTGCATTTGTTGCAAAATGTTGCCCTGGTCACCAGTCTTCGCTCTAGAAATTGATTGAATGATTGCTACTCTGTAAATGTTGTTACTCCTTGTTGTTTTGTTCTTGGCAGTAGAGAAACAATACGTGGGTTGTTTGGAACAATCTTGGGATTTTCTCGGAACATCTTGCAACATCTTTCGACACTCAAGAAACAAATAACTGACATTACACACAAGTTTACCTGATACAATACATGAAAGTACAGGGTGTCCATTAAAGAATGTCCCAGTTTCAATGGCATATTATAACAGCTTAATTTAGACTATTTACAACAAATCATAAATCAAATTGAATGTAAACAAACCTAGTTTTTCTTACAAATGTTCAATATGTGCACCTTTAGGTATACGGCACACATCCAATGTAAAGTCTAATTCTTACCACACTTTGGTTAACAAGTCCTGAGTAATGGAAGCAATAGCCTCTTTAATTTTGTGTCTCAACTCTGGCGAATCCGTAAGTAGCGGCGGAACGTAGACACGATTTTCTATAAATCAACAAAGGAAAAAATCGCATGGCGTTATGTCAGGTGAACGTGGAGGCCAGCGAAAAAGTGCTCTGTCGTCTCGACCATTACGACCCATCCAACGGTCAGGGATTGTGACGTTCAATCTATCTCGTACAAAAAGATTCCAATGGGGAGGGGCTCCATCCTGTTGCTAAATGAAGTTGACAAATTCCCCCTCTACTAATTGGGGAAAGAGCTATTCTTTCAAAATATGCGAATAAGCCACCCCTGTTACGGTAAGAATTGGACTTTAGGTTGGATGTGCGTCTTAGAACTAAAGGTTCACATATTGAACCTTTATAAGAAAAACTAGGCTAGTTTACCTTCAATTTGATTTATGATTTGTTGTAAATAGTCTAAATTAAAATGTTATAATATACCATTGAAACTGGGACATTCTTTTACGGACACCCTGTTTAATCTTCTAAAATATTTTAGTCTTCCGTGCATGATTTCTTGAACTTCCTTGATCAACATAATCTTCCCTATGATTCTTTCAAACTAAAGTTATTTAGTCATTGGCTCTCTGTGTTGTAGGAAAGAGCAACACTGCATAGCCCGGAAATCTCGTGACGCTATGAGGGTTTAGCGATTCTAATTCTGTAATCTCTCATCCACTCGACCTGAGTACTTAAATCATCTTTACTCGAACGTTCAATTTTCTCTAATCTCCAATCACTCTTCAAGTATTATTAGCATCCCGAATCTCCTTCCTCCCTCACGACGACGCCCGTCCGTTTTCGATGAGGAGTTTGAAATCAAATTTAAAGCCTCCACTTGTTGCTATAAAACATCATTTAGAGCAAGAGGGAAAAAGTCAGCATTCCCGGGGTCATAAATATCCCCCAAGATTGAAGCGATTTGCATGCTAAAGAATTTTCCTCCCTCTCCATATCTGTCGCACATCCTGCCTTATTTATCTCCTTTTTTAGAGTCTTTTAGCGGAGTTAATTCCCATCCAAATCTCTTTCTAACTCCACACAATCGAATTACCTCGGAATGAAAACTTATGTTTTCATGGGCGGTGTGCGGATTGCTCCGCTTTTCCCTTCCGCTCTAGCGTTTTCCCTACGCTTTTCCCCTCAAATGTGCTTCTTAAACTGATTTATGCATTTTTTCCCTCTCTCAACTTAAATCCCCTTTCCTGTTCTGCGTTGATCTGTAGAGTGAGCTGGTTGAAGCTTTCTGTGGTGTCTTCATTGTACTGGTTTCTGAGGACCGCTTCTCTTGTGCTTATGGAAACACTTAGTGCACTATTTTATTGAATCAAGATATTAAAATCAAACAACGACTTACATGAAATAAATTAATGTGTACGTTGAACTTAGATGCAATCAGTGCTTTTGGATGCCTTCAACGTATTGGTGCTGACGGTCGATAATTTTGGTGGAAATACTCAGAGACCACTGTCTCTGTTCTTGTGCGTAATTACCCTTACCTCACTACTTTATTCTTACCAGAATCATCAAATCAAACATACTTAAAATACAGAAAATAGTACATCGTGTAAGTTGATGATTGATGCAAGTAGTCCCCAGTAATGTTTTCAACGTACTGGTGCTGAAGACCACTAATTTTAGGTGGAAATATTCAGAGGTAATGTAGATTATTGTATCAGGATATTTAAATTAAACAGTGGGGTACTTAAAATAAACTAATGTTTACATCGTGAAGATTGAATGTTGTGGTTTAAGCAGCGCTTAGTGATGTCTTTACCGAACTGATGCTGATGGTCACTAATTTAAAGTGGGGATTTTCAGAGAGGTTTCTGTATCAATTTATCTAAACCAAGCATCATTGCTTACTTAAAATAAATTAATGAAATTAATCCGTAGGTAGATTATTAGCAATGATATCTTCAACGTAACTGAGGTACTGACGATCGATTGCTATTTTTTGGAGAAAATATTGAGATATATATTATTGTATCGGGAATTAAGATTCAACAATGGTATATTTAAAAAATTATTACGATTTTTCGTGTTGGTTGAAGAATAACTCAAGTAGTGCTCAACTATTTCTTCCATATACTGGTGCTGAATACTATTTTTATAACTATTCAAAGTAGTGTGTAAGTAACGTTTTGTATCCTATTATTAAAATTTAATAACCAACTGCTGAAGGTAAATTTAAGCAGTACATCGTGTGATAGGTTGATGTACGCTGTGCTCGCGATGCAATGGTTTGAAGGATGACTTTTTTTATGTATAATTCTTCATGGTCTCTGTTACTCTCTGTATTTAATAAATAGTGTGATACGTTGTCGTTTAAAACTTGGTTCGTAAAGTATTCATAAGCAATATTATTCAAATTCCGATGGATGGAAATATTTTTGAAAGAAATAGATTCTTGCAATATTTCTTTCCTTAGCGACTTAAGAAATTCGCCAAAAAAAAAAAAAAAAAAAAAGCCGTTTCCACTGCTATAAACGTAGGACTGTAGCTGTACCAAAGACTTTTTTCGGATGGATATGGAGATATTGTTAGTGAATCAATATTGTTAGTGTTAGTGAAATCACATCTATTCGTGATAAATGTCGACTCTCTTCTTCCAAAATCATATGCACACTCATGTCGTTATACCCAAATGATGAATCATGAAGACTTCTTACACAAGTTCTCAGGGACTTACATGAAAGCGTTAATCTATATAAATAAGAATGGAGTGTTTGTTTGTACATTGAATACTTTCGACCCATTTCAAGTTTTTTATCCGTTTTGAACCTTCTGATGCCAAAGCCGCCTTTTTCGCGTTTGGTGTCTGTCTGTCTGTCCGTCCATCTGTCTGTCTGTCTGTCCGTCCATCTGTCTGTCTGTCTGTCCGTCCATCTGTCTGTCTGTCTGTATGTACCCTATACACGTCCACACGGTTTAATATATTTTCATGGAAATTTGCATACAGTGAGTACTTAACTTCATTTAGTGAGTGGAATTGGTTGCGAAAGTCTGTCTGTCCGTCTTTCTGTTCTATGTTCGATTTTGTGTTTGTGCAGGTATCATGTAAATTTTATTCCAGATATTTGGTTGAAATGTGTTTTATTGTATACACTATCTATTATTTTAGTGAATGCAATAGTAAAAATTTCTTTATTTTTATATTTAGATAAGTTTTATGCTAAAACACCTAAGTAAGTGAACTTAAATCAACCATAATTTGGTAGTTTTGGAAAAATTGGAATGTATATTGAGTATTACGATTACTTTTATTTGGTTTACCAGTACTGCTAAAAAAACAATAATTTTTTTTAATTATTCTTTTTTTATGGAAATTCAGTTTACTTTATTTATTTGTAGTTTTTTTTTTGTTTTGTTCTTTGCGCAATGTAAAGAATTTTCGAATATTTGGGACAGACGATATTTTTCAACGAACGAGAATAAAACGGAATCTTGTGTTTCTTCCGCTCTGAATTAATTTTGCATTTCTAAATATTGTGCACTTTTTAGTTGTAAGTTGTGGCAACTGCGAGATCAAGAGATAAAAAGGAATCACAAATTAATATCTTTAGAACAACTTTTTTCCCGACATCGTTCATTTTGTTTCATTCCGCTGTTTTCTTTTGTTTTCTGTTTTAAATATTTATTAGTTTAATAGATTGTGTTTCTTTTTCGTCACACGCAACACCACCACAAAGTATTCGACATAAAGTGGCAGGTAAGTCAGAATATGCAAATTTTAAGTGTAATTATGCTATTATTGAAAGAATATATTGAAATATATTATTGAAGAATTTCGTATGCCGAATGCAGGAGTGCCACAAGTAAAAAAATATTGTTTTGCTGACTATGAATGCGAGAGCACTCACCGTAAATCGTCGTTTTTATTAATTGATTTGAACATGGAAAGAACTTAAAAAAGGAATTATAAATTCCCCTCAAAATCGTATTTTGTAGTAGTAACCTTAATGTCACCTTTCGTCCTTTTGTAGCTTTGTCATACAGCTAGGGTGCGTTGTATGTGAAATGTATTGCATAAATTTATATGTAAGTGTAGGATTTGTGTCCAAAGTAAGTGGTAGAAGTTATATAGATAGCGAAAGGTGTTAAAATATTATTTTATTCTTCGAAAAACGTAAGTAATTATATATTCTGATCATCTCTTCAATCTAGAGTAAACCAACTCAAACCGAGTAAGGTCGGGTATTTTGCTAGTCATCAATAAAATAATATTTTAATGCATTAAAAGCAGCATGTAGTGCGATAGTCATAAAAATGAAATAATTTCCAGTTCTCAATATTTGATCATTTTTCTTTGTGATGATTGGTGCATATAGGGCAGGTGTTCCAAATATCGCCTGCCCTAACTATTTATCTGAATCTCAGCATACTGGGCTGTGAAATCAAGCTGGAAACTAAATGAATATTTCTATTATCCTTTAGTTCCCAGAGAGAACACCTTCTTTACTTATGTCAGTTTAAGTTAACTGGTAAAATTTCAAAACGTTTCCCAAAATAATTTTTAAAAGTGGGTTCCTAATATCGCCTACCCCTGTTTTTGTTACTATCCATCAGGCGAAATGAGGAGCTACTGCACTATAATGATAAAAAATCTACGCACTAAGAAGGAGTTGTCCGATTGCGATAAAAGTTGGTGGATGTAAAGAACATACATACAAAACAAATGAATAAAATTTTAGAACAATTGAATTGTTTATTTCATAGTTTGACCATTACAAAGGGATGAAATAAAAAAGGCGTTGGTTCACCTATGGCCTGGATGCAAGTTGTCACGCGGCGTGGCATAGACTGAAAAAGGTTCCCGGATGGTGTCCTGCGGAATTTCCTGGAAAATTGTCTCCAACTGTCGAGCTAAATTCCGGGATGGTTGCAATCGCCTTCCCATAACGTCCCAATTTGCTTTATGGGAGAGAGATCAGGAGACCTAGCTGGCCAACGAAGTGTTGGGAAAGCTTGATAACAATTCATAGCAACACGTGACGTGTGCGGCCGGTCATTGCCTTGTTGAAAAGTTAGTGCAGGGTGTCGCAAAAGAACAGTAACACAGCCGGTTGTAGAATGTCGTCACCGTACCGATGTGCTGTAAGTGTGCCAGAAACGACTACCAAAGGGGTCCAGCTATCAAATAAGATGGCACCTCAGACCATAACGCCGTGTTGTGGGCATGTGTGTGATGCTATAGTAAGGGTAGAACTCCTACGCTGCCCTGGACGTCTCCAGACAAGTCTGCGGTTGTCGACAGGATACAGTTTGAAACGGGACTCGTCACTGAAGACCATACGTCTCTATTTAGTGCTGTTCCAAGCTGATCAAGCCCGGCACAATTCCTACTTGGTGCGTCGATTTTTTTGCTATAAAGTATATTAAAAAGGAGTTGCTAGTAGAGCATACATGCGTACCACAACGCACTAACGGCGTAGTGTGAATGCACTACCTTTAGTATTGAATGTACTCTTAAGTTATATAAACGAAATTATGATTCGGAAACACATACCTGGATATTCCCTGAATGGACTGGAGACAAAAAATGCGTTGATCACAGACTCAAATACTTCAGATGCAATAGTGGTGTTGATATAACTGATAGGAAACTTGCCCGTGGCGCTACGTGTGATAAAACCCTAGACCGTCAAGGTAACTACATCAACTCATAGATGTCGCGCATAGTAGCTTGCAAACACGAGTAGGCGATATTAAGAACAGGTTCGATATTTGGAAGACCTACCCTAGTAATTAGTATTTAAAATGTTTCGATATTGATTAAAGGCGTTTTTGGAACAAATATTGACTATAATTTGTAAAAAGGCTGTGTCATTCAAACTAAACAATGACCTCTTCTAAAGATAGCTCATAGCATTGCTCATATTTCTGGAGTTGTATCAACTGCATATAAAAGTAATCTAAATAAATGTTTTTATTTCTAAATAAAGGAATCGTCGACTTAAATGTGAGAACACTAAGTCTTTTGCTCGTAGTTTTGAGAAATCGACGGGGATAGATGCTACTTTTCAAGTAGCAGGAGATTGTATTCTGTTTTCATAATTTTAACAATTATACTATACGCTATTGTATTTTCTCAATTTATCAGTTATTCATAGCAGAGTACTTTTTATCACGATTATGTCTTGCAAAAGCCGATAGTTAACAAAATTATAATTAATCATTTAAATTTATTTATGTATTTCTTAAGGTGTACGTTATCACTGTTTGAACAAAGCATCATATTACAAAAACTTGTTTCTTCAGGAATCGAGTTTAAAGTTTTGGAAAGATGTCTGTTCATGGTGACAGTACCTAACAAAAACCCTTGTAACAAGAAAACTACTTCGAATAGTTGCAAGATCTTGGCATCCTTAGAAAGCCTAGGAATGAAAAATATTTTGAAGCAATACAAAAAATTTAAACTTGTTATTCTATTTTCAGGATTTCTAGTGTGTACATATCCTCAAATGTATTTCTCAAGAAATCTAATCAGCATGCTATGATAAAATGGGTTAGTGAACTTCACCAATCTAATGATTTAACATTCTGGCCTAGAAAATGTTTTCTGACTAGTAAGCCAGCAAAATATATAATCCCACCCATGCATTAGCTTGTACTACTCCTTTCTAAGGCTGCATTTCTTCTCAGGTCAAAATCATTGCCCAAATACAACGAACTATATATAAACTTTGTGAAACATTGAACAATTCTGATCAAGACTGAGCGACCAAATTTTCTCCTTATTTAAAAACGAAAGAAGAAATTAATAAAATTCAGGAATCTAAAAACTAATCAATGAATTTTATTATAAACAAACGAACAAAATTAATTCAACTAAATCTTCCATTCGACAGAACAATATGTTCGAACAGCTAGTATTTGAAAATTTTGACGTAATCAGACGAAATATTCAATTGCCTCTCTATACAATAGCTTGAGTTTATTCTTTCTAAGGCTTAATTTGTTCTCAGATCAAACTCATAGTCTACAACGAGCGATATATACATAAACTTTGTAAAAAAATTGCAAAATTCGAATAAAAAAAACAACAGAAACAAAACTGATTGAGACTAAAACTTAAAAAAATAAAATTGTAAGAATCAAAACGAATGATTTGAATTTTGTTTTATTCATACAAAAGTAACTCGACAAAATCTATTTATTAGACAGACTTCCATCAATTTTATCGTCTGAAAATTTTTATTCTTAGGCTTTATGATAACACTACACTCAATCTTAAACTAAAAATTGCACACCATTTTAATGAGTTTTAGATATTTTGTTCTCATAATATCCATTTTGCAATTTAGGTCAAAAAGTATTTTTATTCGATAATACCGTTTAGAATCGATATGAGTGAAAAGGGAGATGTTTACAAAAATCGATTAAAAATAGCTCTGCTCTCTCTCTTTCTCTAATGTAAATACCACGAATTCTTTCATTATTGAAATATTATTATTTTTATTGATCTTTGACCTTCTTTGAAGCACCAAAAATATTTTTGTTTTATCATCTAAAAGCTTCATAACTATTTTTCTTGAAAAGGAGAGGTTATGTAATAGTTTAGATTGCGGACATTCTTTGTGTCAAGAAGAGTGAAAGGGAGAATATTTTTTTTGGAAATTAGAAATAGTTCTTTTGGCATTGAATTTAATCTCGTATACATCACTTATTTTTATGTATTGAGCACAAGAGGGTTTTTTAAATGAAGATAAATATGTGTCATAAATGCCAGGAAATCAATCAGAAATTAAAATTAAATTTACACAATAGTAGCACTTATCTTGAAATCTTGTTTGAAATCTAAATCTGATGATCTCTCACCTTTGGTTTGGCTTGAATCGATGCTCTCCCAGTGCTTTTGGGCTTGGCGTAGGGTAGCCGATAAAGCTCTTACACCATACATTTGATAATCAAACCTATTCAACAATACTTTACCAAGGAATAAAATACCTTAAAATGCACTGACAAGTAGAAGCTGAGAATTGTGTTGCAAAATACTGTCGAACTTGGTTCTAATTAACATGATGAGCGAAATAAAACGTGTCGTTTATACCGTAATGTGTAGAAGGAAGCAAATCCGAAGATAATAGCCGCATTTCTGATATTTTATGTTTCGAAGTCTTTCTGCGTGTTGGAACTAAGCCAATTGAAGGTATTTTAAAGTACTTGGGCTATCATCGCAACTTCACGTATCTAGTCTGACAAAGAAACGCGGTTTCTTAAAGGTTACACATGCCACTGTATGGTCACTTTTTGCTACACGAGGTTTTTTCATTTTCTTTGTCAGTTTATGATAATTCCTTTGTGCACGGACTTTTGTATAGGTTTGGTTTGTAATTTTGTGGCCATTGTGTTTTGCTACTAGACGATGCAGAATGATGTTTGATTTGTCAGTATCTTGGCACAGAAAACTTCTATTTGTCATTTAATAGGTTTTTATTTAGATATGATCTATTATTATACTACCATTGATTTGGTACAGGAGGTTTAGTAATGTTTTTGGTTGGTAGCTCAACTCATTTTTCTCTATACGAGGTTTAATATAGGTTTGGTTTCTCATACTAAGTCCATTGTTTAGGTACATGAGGATTCAAATGTTTGGTTTGTAGCTCTTCAATTATTCTTCTTGTACAGTAAATTTCGATAGGTTTGATTTGTCACTCTGGTTGTTTTGTTGGTACACGAAGTTTGATATAGGTACGGTTTGTCATTTTATGGTCACTGTTTTGGTACAGGAGGATTAGTAATATTTGGTGTGTAGCTATACAGTAGTTCTTTTGGTACAGGAAGTTTAGATAGGTTTGGTTTGTCATTAAATATGTTTTGATTTTTGGCTTGGTTTGTTTTGATACACGTGAACTCAAAATGTTTGGTATGTAGTTCTACATTCATACATTTGTTACAGGAAATTTGATTTTGGTTTAAGTTGTCTTTCTACTGTCATTATTTTGGTTCACGGTGCTTAATATATTTTTTACGTTTATATATGATTGTTGTTTTAGGTTTTAGTACAGGATATGTGGTATTTACACGACCATTGTTTTAGTAAAGGAGTATTAGTATTGTTTCGTTTGTAGCTCTACACACACACACACACGGTAAAGTTTCGCTTCGCGGGGTTTGATATAAGTTTGTTATCTCATTCTAAGGCCATAGTTTTAATACATTATGATTACATCGTTCGATTTGTAGCTCTATAAACATTATTTTCGTACAGTAAATTTTATTTAGGTTTGATTTTTCATTCAACATTTTTTAATATAGCTTTATTTTTATCATTATACGATCATTGTTTTGTTAGATGAGGAGTCAAAATGTTTAGTTTTTAGCTCTACCTACAATTCTTTGGCACAGGAAATTTAATTTAAGTTTGATTTGTCTTTCTATGGTTAATATTTTGGTACAAGGTTTTTTATTTACCACTCTTGTTTTGGTACAGGAGGATTAGTCTTGTTTGGTTTTTAGATCTGCTGTCAATTTTAGCTGCATGAGATTTCATGTGTTTGGTTTCTCCTTCTAGGGCCATTGTATTTCGACATGATCATTCGAATGTTTGGTTTGTAGCTCTAAATTCATTTTTTTGATACCGGAAGTTTCAGTTTGGTTTGTCGCTAGTTTGGCACATGAGGTTTCATATATATTTGGTATGTATCTCTACGTTAAATGTTTTGGTACTGAATATTTAATAATGTTTGGTAATTATCTCTATGTTGTTTTGGTTCAGGAGGATTTTCATGTTTGGTTAGTATCTCTATGTCCGTTCTTTTGGTACAGGAAGTTTGATATTTGTTTGGTAAGTATTTCTATATCTGTTGTTTTGGTACATGATCTTTCACATATGTTTGTAATTATATCTATGTTGTTTTGGTACAGGAGGTTTTGCATATCTTTGGTAAGTATCTCTATGTATGTTGTGTTTTAACATAGGCTTGCTAAGTCCCTTTATGTTCGTTGTATTGGTACAGTACTACTACTTTAATAGGGTAATAGACAAATGGAACGCATTGCCAGAAAATAAAGTTAATTCAAAGGGAGTGTACGAATTTAAGATGCAATTGGATAGTCAGTGGGAATTGGGGAATTCATAAACAAAGGACTAGCCTTGTTGGGCTTGAGCCTGTAGCTGGTCGTCAATATTTGTATTTGTATTTGTACATAGCTTTGGTTAGTCATTTAAGGTCATGGTTTTGCTCCAGGCGATTTCACAAGAGAGGTAGGCTTATTACCAGTCGGCTAATGCACGCAGAAGCATCTAGCCTCCCATCATCGTGAGAGTGGGGAATGAGTCACGCTTTCCCACGTTACATCCCTAGAATAAAAGATGAAGGCACCCCCCCCCTCCCGAAAAAAAAGCAAACAAACCATTCCTTCAAGTTATTACAACCTCTCTCATTTCATTTATAGATTCGGCCGCAGCTGAAAAACACAAGAGATGGGGCGAACAAATAAGAAAAACAACGCGAAGATGAGGATACACACACACAAAAGGGTCAAGACAAACACACAGAGCAGATCCTGGAAAAGAGAAACAAACTCTGAATAATACACAGAAAGAAAAGGGAGGAGAGGGAAGAAGATAAAGAAGAGCAACTGTATGATCAGAATGCGAGGTGGCGCTCTGATAACTGGTTCTCGCCCTTCAAATCCCACTGGTGTCGGTTAACTGTTGAAGAGGGATTTAGAAAACCTCCTTTCCCGCATTTTGGATAAACCGGGAACGGGTCCAGGGTTCGTCTCCCCTCCTCCCACCCCATGCTCATTGCGTTGCGCATTTTCTCCTGGATGGCTTTATTCCTGTTTTGAGATGCGAAAGTTTTCACGTACTTGGGGTACTTTGTGCTGGAGTGTCTATAATTCGGTTGATTAAGGTGGTCCGGCACCAACATAGACACCCTTGTTAAATTCACAAACTTTGAGGGCATCTCATGGATTCATAAATTACTGTATTAATCTGTAATTTTACAGTGTAAAATTTGAATACCTTTAAAGATTTTAACATGGATTTTTAATTTTTTTTTTAACTTCACACAAAATTATATAGTTTTTAAAAAATGACAAAACAATTGAAATATTTTAGACAAAATATTAAAACAAAAGTATGCATTTCATATTTTATTACTTGTGTTAAAGTCTTTAAAAGTGCTTCATAAAGAATCATAAAAAGTTTGAAGAATGTATTCCAAGTAGTTTTTGAGTAATGTGTCCCGAAACACGAAAAAAGTATATTTTAAGACGTAAGTCAGGATAATAGCACATCTACTTTAAAAAATATTTAAAAATACTTTCAATCGACAAATTTTTACAAATGAGTATCTATAAAGAGGACAATTGAAATCTTCACAAACAGTAAAATTCTCAAAAACAATATATATTTTTTTATATTTAGGTGAATGAAAATGAATGAAAAATTAAAAGTTATGGAATTAGCTGATGAAGAGAAACAGGGTTGGATGTTAATTAACAGTTTAGCCACTACCCCCCCCCCCCCCAATTACAATTACAAGTCCTCTCACAGATTTCCAACAGCGCCAGCTTTGAAAAGAAACTAGTCAACTTTCAAAGGGCGTTTTCGACCAATGAGAGCGTGGTGCATATGGGATGAGATCGAAGTTTTCTATCCTAAATTATCTTTACAAAATATATTTAAGCTTCAGGATCTACTAAAAAAATAAATGACTAAAAAATGCATTATTTAAATTTATAAATGATACATAATGTCATTGTGCTACTGTGTCTGTAACGACTAGTGTGGATAACAAAGTGTTGATAGACATATTTTTAGACACTAATGGTGGCTTCGCACCAACGGTGACAAAGACAAAAAGCATATATCTTCGTTATTGCGCATGCGTATTACAAACAAATTTTGTTTCTCCCGATTTGTCTCTGTCGTTGCGCTTTCAAGCCTTGTAGGAAGTTTTTATCTCTGTCGCCATGCCGACAGCCATTCAGAATAACGCCTAGTTCGATTTCGCTTGATGTTTTTCACCCACTGCTTTTTTTTATCATCAGCCAGAATATATGAATGCAATCGTCTTCGCTGTAAAAGGAATTTTATTAAACGCGCGGACGCGATCTTTCAGCAATCTTGCAGAATCAGAAGCGGAAATAAATGTTTTGCTTTCGAAAATGAAGATTATGTGCATGCGCAAATAAATTGCTGTCGCTAGCGGTGTGAAGGCTTTTTTAACAGAAACAGAGACAGGCGACAACATGTCACCTGTCTCTTGCTGTCGCCGTTGGTGTAGATCCACTAAAATGCTTATTTTCCTCATGATAAGTGCATGGTTATATTGTAATCTTAAGTGACTCGAACACCATCAAAATGGCTGTAGTTTTCAACCTGAAAACTAAAGGTATTTCTAAGGATCGGTACAATAACTTTTCATCTTTAAACCTTCCAAGTGATTTCAACGAAAAAGATCTGACCAATTTTGCTGAAGACAGGATCAAGATCTGGCCAGTTTTTCTTAGAATTACGAATTAGTTATCTTGTCCAACATGACCTGGTTAGTTTTGCTGTACTGATGAGATAACTCGTCAAAACCTATCTGGTGGTTACACCAGTTAGGCAGTTAGGTATTTCAATGTAACACTGGAGACAACGGGCTATTAGCGACGGTTTGGAAACAAACAAGAAAGGAAAGATCTGAGGTAGGTAAGTATTTGAATTAAAGTCGCACTGGAGCAATACAACGGACTATTGGCGACGATCCGAGATCAAACCTAAAGAGAAAGATCCGTTGACAACACCACTCAATTTTGAACCACTGTCAGATGGCGGAAGAAGGGTTGATGTGTATCTATTCTAAGCTGACGATATGTCTGATTAGAAAAAAACTATCGCATTAAATATTTTCTAAGAAAGCATTAATTAAAGCCATCTTATTTTAATCTTACTTAAGAAATTTAGCACTAAATTCATTGACCCTATGTCAGTAATTATTCTCACCGAAACGGGTTAAATGACCATTTTCCATTTGAAGGTAGAATTAGGGCTTGAAATAATAAACAAACTGTTTTTTAAACAATTTAATAATTCGAAACAAAACAAAAAATTCGTTACCATAAGTTAAATATTGTTTTTTGACATTTTACACAGTAGTTTCTTCTTTTTGCAATATTCGATAGCAAAATGTCGATTCATTTGAAGCCTCTTTAACACATGCCAAGTTGCTCTGCCAAAACGCTTTACGCAACAATATTTCTTTTACAGGGAGCAGAATTTAGTGACTTGATTTTAGTGGCAGTATTTGACATTTTTCATGCACATTAATAACTTTGATTAAGCTTGCCGCTGCTGCTATATTTAGTATCTTTTGCTACCATATCAGTACAATGAACCATGGAACAGGATTAATCATTGCGCTACTTATTGTGCATTCCATATACATTGTGTGTATATGGAATGCTGTTAGAATTAACAATGTTGTACAAGCATATAAAATAATAAACTGGCAAATACCTATTTTTACTATTTTTGTTAAAATAAGTATACTTTATACCTTAGTCAGATGCAAAGAGATCTGAAGAGAAATATATGCTATACATTAGTTTCATAACACTTCCTAAAAGTCATAAAGTTAATTGAAGATAAGCGATACAACTTGAAAGGTAATTTTTAAGTCAAAATTTAAAAAGAGGGTCATTTAAGCCGCTTGTTAAATTTAGTGTTAAGAGGAGGTATTGAGTACATTCACACATGTAGTGAACACATTCAGACATGTAGTTAACGCATTCACACATGTAGTGAACACATTCACACATGTAGTGAGCACATTCAGACATGTAATTAACGCATTCACACATGTAGTGAACACATTCACACACGTAGAGACACATTTATACATGTAGTGAACACATTGACATCTGGTCATCAAGATTTTAACATTTTCCTCATAATGACAAAATCTCGATCTGGACAGTTTTTCTAATAACAATATTCCTTTTCGAAACAACCCCCAGGAGGGTTAAATAAAATATTTCCTGAAACGTTCAAGCAGACAGTTAGTTAATTCAAGTCACTGTAGCAACACATCAGGCTATTGGCGATGGTTATTAACGAGGTAACACCTGAGCTGGCACCCCACTCTCCAAACTTCCACATCAACCCGACGTGAGGACTTTTGGCCACGACAGATTTAAGGTGCACCAGCCGCCTCTACACCATACGCGTACAAACAATCATGCACTCACTGAGCCGGATTTGAACCAGGAACCTTCCGATCTAGAGGCTGACACCTTAACCACCCGAACGATTGGTCGGCCTTAAAACATACGAAGATCAATCCGAATATAGCCTTTTTTACTGTTTCAAAATATTCCAAAGGAAGTGATGCAACATGAATGATGCACAGGAAAAGATGCAACATGAAATTTTAGGAAACTATAAAATCCCTATCACCATTATTATTTTCGCATTACTATCACTAACCTTATAACCGTGGTACGAAACAGACAACAGTACCCAAAGCATCTCCGTCCAATACCCATCCCCCTCCGTCACGCGTCTGCACCCCTCTTTCATACCCCCAACACTCACCCCTTCCCTTCACGCAAAGATGGACCGCGGTATGAAGCGGTTACAGTTAACCGTCGCC